>CM042164.1:68718574-68731074 GCA_023376005.1 Doryteuthis pealeii | reverse complement strand
TCTCTCTCTCTCTCTCTCTCTCTCTCTCTCTGCCTAATCGAGAGATCAACTTCTGCTTGTTTTACTTCCTCGTTTTTCCACTCGAAGACAATCACTCAAGAAGAAGAAGAATATGGAAGAAGAAGAAGAAGAAGAAGTCAAGGTGATGGGAAAAGAGATATAATGTGAAGAAATAAAGAAAAGGAATAAAAAGAAAGTGATACCAATAGTAGTTCGTGCACTAGGAACAGTCTAAAAAAGATATGAAAAAAGACTGAATTGAAATCATCCAGACAACTACAACGCTGCAGTCAGCTAGAATACTCAGAAGAATCCTGGAGACATGAAGAGACTTGTTGTCACTCAGACTCCAGCAAAAACCATCAGTTAAGGCCGGTATTAAAACATCACAGAAGAGAACATAATAATAATAATAATAATAATAATAATAATAATATAGAAAACGTGTCAACTGGTGGATTTTGCGGTTCTAGCAAAGATAAGTAAATATCTGGACCTTGCCAGAGAATTGAAAAAACTGTGGAATACGAGAGTGAAAGTGATACCAATTGTAGTTGGTGCACTAGGAACGGTCCCAATAAACTTTGGAAATCAGAGGAAGAATTGAGACCATCCAGACTACTGCATTGCTGCAATCGGCTAGAATACTCATAAGAGTCCTGAAGAACTGAGGAGACTTGTTGTCACTCAGCCTCCAGTGAAATACCATCAGCTCACGCTGGTGTGAAAAACACAAAAGGAGTGATAATAATAATAATAATAATAATAATAATAATAATAATAATAATTCACCATTCAACTAAATAGTATATGCACAAACCTGAATCTGTCCTGGAGAATGAGACACACAAAATTATCTGGGAATTTGAGGTACAGACGGATCACCTAATCCCGGCCAGGAGACCAGATCTTGTCTTGGTTGACAAGAAGAGGAAGACTTGTCATCTCGTGGACTTTGCCGTCCCGGCTGATCACAGAGTGAAAATGAAAGAAATCGAAAAAATCGATAAATACATAGACCTTGCCAGAGAACTAAGGAAACTGTGGAACATGAGGGTTAAGGTCGTGCTGATTGTGATTGGGTCCCTTGAAACAATCCCCAAGGGGTTGGAAAGGAGTCTGGATGTATTAAAAATCGGAGGAAGAATCGAGACCATCCAGACTACAGCATTATTGAGATCGGCTGGAATACTCAGAAGAGTCCTGGAGACATGAGGAGACTTGCTGTCACCCAGCCTCCAGTGAACCACCGGCTTCTGCAGGTGTAAAAAACTCGAATGGAGTGAAATAATAATAATAATAATAATAATAATAATAATAATAATAAGAAGAAGAAGAAGAAGAAGAAGAAGAAGAAGAAAGAACTTGTCAACTGATGGATTTTGCAGTTCCAGCAGATCACAGGGTGAAGCTAAAGGAAAATGAAACAAAGGAAATGAAAAATTGAAACCTTTCAGAACACTGCACTGCTGCAATCTGCCAGAATACTCAGAAAGCTCTGGGAAAAAAAATTGGGTGAATTGGAAATCAGAGGAAGAATCGAGACTATCCAAACTATAGCACTATTGGGATCGGCTAGAATACTCAGAAGAGTCCTGGAGACCTGGGGAGACTTGCTGTCACTCAGACTCCAGTGAAATACTATCAGCTAACACTGGTGTGAAAACTCAAAAGGAGTGAATAATAATAATAATAATAATAATATAATATAATAATAATAATAATAAGAAGAAGAAGAAGAAGAAGAAGAAGAAGAAAGAAGAAATACCATTATTGTAATCCCAGCCTGAAGGCCGATTCCAATGGGTTCAGGAATCAGAATTCTTGTTTTTTTTAATTGCTAGTAACTAAGTTCGGGCTAAATGGCCATTCAGTTCTACTTCAATCTTTTAACAATTTCCGACTTAATGCTCTGCGCATGACGGCAGGTGCGCACATTTTTCCAAGCCAGGTCCGCGTTTGACTAATTAAGGCGTGTTCGCTGGCGTAATGGGTCTTGGGGATTTCGTGTGTGGGGGAAGGGGGAGGGGGGCGGCCTCTTTCGATGTTCGAAGTTTGGTGTGAAACCGGAAAGGAATCGGAAAAAGGGGCGCAGGTGGCACTTTTACCGAATTGCCCCGAGTCAAAAGAAAAGGACTTGAGATAATTGATAAGTTCGAGGAATTTTCCCGCCAACGCCGACCACGCATGCGCACTGAGATCCATCAAAGTGTGAAGTGAACTTGACCCACTCGGAGGAAAAATAATAAATCACCATTGATCGTTTGCTTCGTATACAACTTTTTCAGACTTAGCATCCTGCTTAAATAGTATTTCATTTATCTATTTATTTATCTATTTAGTTAGTTTTTTTTTGTAACCTTATAACCTTTCGACCGGTCATTTCCCCATCCTCTTTTACGTTGTTTTTTTTTTTTTAAATTTTGTATATCAGGCGTTTCCTACTTCAAAAACAATGCCCTTACGTTATTTTTTGTTTGAAGGAGTTGCGCTACCCGTAACGGTTATTCTCGTTGGAGACTTACCCTCCTGATTAAATACTATTTCATTTATATATTTATGTATTTATTTATTTAGTTTTTTGTAACCTTATAATCTTTCGACCGGTCATTTCTCCTATCCCTTCTACTATTTTTTTCTTTCTTCAATTTTGCATGTAAGGGTTCCTTTCTTCAAAAACAATGCCCTTGCGTTCTGTTTTCAAGGGGTTGCGCTCACCGTAACGGTTATGCTCGTTGGAGACTTACCATCCTGCTTAAATAGTATTTCATTTATGTATTTATTTAGTTTTTTTGTAACCTCATAACCTTTCGACCGGTCATTTCTCCTATCCCTTCTACTATTTTTTTTTTGTTTTCTTCAATTTTTGCATGTAAGGGTTCCTTTCTTCAAAACAATGCCTCACGTACTGTTTTGAAGGAGTTGCGCTCACCGTAACGGTTATACTGTTGGAGACTTACCCTCCTGATTAAATACTATTTCATTTATGTATTTATGTATTTATTTAGTTTTTTTTGTAACCTTATAAACTCTCGACCGGTCATTTCTCCTATCCCTTCTACTATTTTGTTTTGTTTTCTTCAATTTTGCATGTAAGGGTTCATTTCTTCAAAAACAATGCCCTTGCGTTATGTTTTCAAGGAGTTGCGCTCACTGTAACGGTTATACTCGTTGGAGACTTACCATCCTGCTTAAATAGTATTTCATTTATATATTTATGTAATTATTTATTTAGTTTTTTTGTAACCTTTAGTTGGTTAGAGCGTCGTGCTAATAACGCGAATGTCGTGGGTTCGAGCCCACTTTTCCCATCCTCTTTACTGTTTTTTTTTTTTAATTTTGTTTGTTAGGCGTCCTTCGAAAACAATTCCCTTACGTTATGTTCTGTTTTCAAGGAGTGGTGCTCACCGTAACGGTTATCGTCGTTGGAGACTTACCATCGTGCTTTAATACTATTTCATTCATTTCTGTATTTATTTAGTTAGTTTTTTTTGTAACCTTATAACTTTTCAACCGGTCACTTCTCCCATCCTCCTACTTTTTTTTTTGTTGTTTTTTGTTTTCTTCAATTTTGTATGTAAGGTGTTCCCTTGTGTTTTCAAAGAGTTGCGCTCACCTTAACGATTATCGTCGTAGAAAATGTAATGGGAGTTCAAATTATGGATAATGCAGGAGGAGGGGTTAAAGTTTAGGTACCGGAAATGTATGGCAAAAAGGAGATTATTGCTTGTTTTTTTTGTTTTTTTTCGGGGGCTTTTCTTTCAATGTTTTATGTTTGGCATTTCCTCCTTGAAAACAATGCCCTTCCATTATGTTATGTTTTTAATGGGTTGCGCTCACAGTTAACGTCGTAGAAAATGTTTTTCAGATTCTAGTTCTCATCTTTATGGTTAGTAGCAAGAATATGCACCCTCCGGGCATGAGTATTTAAGTTTTAATGTAATGAAATACATCAAATTAGAAAGACTAGCGAAATTAAATAAGAACACATATAAAAAGATTAAACTTATTTTAATTATATTTCAATTAGTTTCTATATAAAATCCTTGATAGTATTGATTTTAATACGTTGGAGAATAAAACAATAATATTAGAGATTAATAACACCAAGTGATTATTTATTAAACCCGGTTTTGTTAAGATATGTTAGAATATGCACCCTCTGGGCATAAGTATTTAAGTTTTAATGTAATGAAATGTACAATCTGTTGAATTGACATTGGTGCATTTATTTATCAATTTTCAGCTTTTTAGGATTTTCTCTGGGAAATGTCTTATCAAAATCATAAATAAAAGTTAAAAAAAACACAAAAAAACACGAGAAAACGGTAAAAAAAAGGGTGAAAAAAAATTATGATATATGTGTATGTGGAGAAATGTAGACAAATACGGGATGTTTTACTGGATGGATGTTTATTATATGTAGTGATGTCAACGTTATAACGTTTCGGTTTATCATACCTTCGTCAGAACACGAGCCGAGTTCTTGTTTTGAAGGATGTTTTTTCTCATATTGATGAGAGTTTGCGGTCGTGCTTGGATGGGAGGTGGTCAGCTGCTGATGGCTACTTTAAATGTTTAGTGTAGTTGTAGAATTCTTATTTTTGTGAGGTGATGGTAGAATTTTTGGGGTCATGTAGTGGAATATATATATATATTCAAACTTTTCAACAGTCAACTCGTGTCCAAATCACTGATTATTTTGTACAAATTTATGGTAAAAAGTAGATAAATGATAAATAAAAATAAAAAATCCAAAAGTATGTAAATAAATACAAATAAAAAAATAAAAAATAAAAAATGAAATAAAAATGAAGAAAAAAATAATAACATCAAATAACTATTTATTAAACCGGATTTTGTAAAAATAGTATGCAAATTAACTACATCATATATTACAAAAAACTTTATTTCTTAGTGTGATGTATCCGGGTAACGGATATATTAGTAGAACTAGTAGTGAGGTACACTCACAGGTAAGTATGAAGCTGGTGCGTTGTAGTAGTAGTAATAGTAGGCGTCAAAGTAGTAGGCATAATAGTAATAGGCGTAATAGTAGGCGTCAGAGTATATTGGACAGTCCATAGTTAATTATTTCCCCCTGCTGCTAGGGGGCGAATCGCCAACATACGATGTTGGCGCCCAAACCAAAAACTTTGCTTATCACGGAGCACTCACTGAGGGTAGTCGCGTAAATAGCGGTCCCTAAACTTCACTCATCACTTAGCCCAAAAACAGGGCTTACTTATCTACGGACCGTTGAACTGGACGGAGGCATTTATTCACAGCACACTTTCAAAGGCATTGTGTCCGCAGACTACAAGGCTGTCACAATAGCACACTACAGAAGGAACCAAGACCATATAGTCTACTTGAAAAGGGCCCATTAACCGTCATTTAAAAGAACTGTTACCAGGGCGAGAAGCTTCTAAAATAGCATCCCCCATTATCACTGAACCGGTTACGAGGAAGAACGAGAAACGTCAGAAGAAACGTCCTATCAACTTTCCCACAAGCAACAGAATACCCCTGTTATCACCTCTACTCCAAGAACATTACTTAACCCAGATAAGTCTCGTAGCAAATACCAATAAAATTTGCAACAAGTTCTTGTATTATTTGTCAATACATGTATTAAATTTCCATTGTGTGTTTGTCTTCTTTGTCCGACAATTTGCCTACAACCACGGAGAAATAGGAGCTCCTTCGAAACCCGTAAATACTCTTAAGTAATAGGCAATTGTACCACTACATTGTTCAGTATTTATAGCGGACACTAACAAATCAGATTACTATGAGGGGGTTACCAAGGTGTATGCATATTCATTACATCATAGTGACACATAGGACATATTGCAGGATCTTAAACGCACTAATAACATGGGTGATTTTCAGATTTTCTTTTAAGTCATGCATAATTAATTAACAAGACTTATTGTTATTTTGATCAAAGTTTTTATTTCTACATTGCCCGTTTCACCGCGCGGGGAGTCACAACCTCGGTAGTCACCTCTGTTCTGCCTGAAGTCTGGTTGTAAACTGGTTACCTAACTAAGTATCACGTGATTTGCAATATTCCCGCCTTTGGGGGTCAAAGTTCCCAAACGGTCGGTATTTTTCCATTTGGGTTTTTTGCATTCTCGCTACAGGGTGTTGTCAATAATCTATGCTACAACATAGATTATGCAACAAAATCTTTCAATATCCTATTAAAGATTTAATGGTTGGTTGGTTGGTTGGTTGGTTGCTTCGATTGTATGGCACGTCAAATCTTGTTGAGTTATTTTATGCCGAAGATGTTTTGGTTTTATTCATTCTTGATTATTATTTAACATTGTTTTCAAACTCAGTTTGTTTTTCAAACTTAATTTTTAACCTTATTATTTTTTCTGTTTAAAGATTGAATGGTATTAAGTACTAATACATCTGAAGAAACTCATTTTTTTTCAAATACCCTTGGGAAAGGTATGAATACAACTACTCTCCCTTCAGGTATGGGTAAATAGTAGGGCGGATTGGGCTCTTTATCGATGATTAGGTAACCTGTTATCGAGAAGAAAAAACTCTGAATCCAAACCGGTTAAACTCCGCTTAAGAAATTGACCTTGCGTCACATCCTGCTCGTTAACATTGTTTCCAAACTCAGTTTGTTTTTCAAACTCAATTTTTAATCTTTTTATTTTTTTCTATGTAAAGATTGAATGGTATTTTATCTATTCTAATACATATGAATAAGGCCGGCGGGCACATCGGTCGAAAGCCTGTTACTGTTGAAACAAAACTGAAAGAGTAACCATTTCCGCGAAAATGTAAAAAGAAAAATTAAATTACGCACAAATCTGACCTTCTACTCGCATTAAAAGTTCCCTTTTTTCCCGAAAATCCGAAGAAATTTATCAAGCACGCCATCATAGACTCTTCGAACGCTTCCAACTGATAATATCAACCCACTGTCGAATTGGCACCGTTTCAATCCGTTGAACCTGCCAAGAATTTCAACTGCGCCAAAATTCAGAGAGTGCGAATTACATTTGTAGAATGTGGGCCAATTCCCCGCAAATGAATTTCGCTTCTTGCCTCTCTTGTCTCTTTCTCTTCTCACACTTTGTATCAAATGACAGAAGGCAATGCAATCGTCACTAAATTGATGTCATCTAAAGTCCTTATTAAAATGATTACAGTGAAATTATTCATTAATATTATTATATCAAAACGTTATTAACCCATAATATTACTATTTCAAGGCATCACCGATTAATATCATTACTAGCAAGATATGTAGATATACCAAAGTATCATAAAAAGTTTGTGGTATGAACTAAGTTTAAGAATCGCTTTAAAAGGCGTATGATTATTAAGATATATACGTTAGGGAAAAATCCGTTTTACGGAGCTTTGAAAAAAAACGTCATATCTATGCGTCTATCATGAATGATGGACGCATAGAGATATGATATATTTGAAGTGAGCACACTCGTGCACTCACTCCAAATTATTTTTATTTATCTTTGAGTGAGATACAGCAAGTGTGCCCACGACTCGGAATATAGCCGGAAGTTTTAAATTGGAGGGAGGGGTGAAAAACTGGTCATACCACTACATGGATCTAATTAGCTAGGTTCACTCGACGACCGATCCATTCAAAAATAAAATCTTTCATTCTTTCCTTGTCCAGTCCACTTTCACCAAAATGCCTCTTTCGCTCTATGGCTTTATCCTACTTAAAATTATCCCAATTTTCGGATGGTTTTGATTTTTAAAGCACGTAACTCGTGCTTCGAATGATTTACTGGAGATGGAGGGGGTGGGGTTAAATCAAAACAAAAATCCCCAAGAAACTGAAAAACATATAACAAAATAAAATTGTTGGCCATTTTGGTTGCCCCCTTTCCCTCTGCTAGTGTGTAGGACCGCCGACTGTCTTCCGATCTTTAAGGTTCGAAAGCAAGTCGGTCAGTATCTCTAATAAGGGAGTGGGTGTCCTTAGTGGGTTTTGGTAAAAAGTTGGGGCTTGTCTTTAAGTCGGGCGGGATGGGTTTACTAATAAAGCTGACTCTCCAGGAAAACTTGTACTAGAGTAAAAGACGGGCGGGTTTTAGAAAAAACTTGGGTTTGGGTTCCTGGATATGTCCTACGAGAAAAACTGGGATTGATGATCTTTCAGCCACCTAAGAGGCCCTATGGTGTATGCAGTTTTTGGCTTTGCCATGTTTGTCTTTTATTTTTATGTTTGTATTTGACGCATAGAGATATGGCGTGTTTTTTTTCAAAGCTCCGTAAAAAGGATTTCTTTCCTAACTTATATATCTTTCATAGGCATACGCTTTTTTAAAGCGATTCTTAAATTTTGTTCATACCGCAAACTTTTTATATATCTCAAACGTAGGTACAACAAATTAGTATAATTTAATTATTACAACGTTTGGTATGTTTACAGTAGAGCTATTGCAAAATACTTCAAATGTAAAAAGTATAATAATCTTGATCTAACTCTCTCTCTCTCTCTCTCTCTCTCTCTCTCTCTCTCTCTCTCTCTCTCTCTCTCTCTCTCTCTCTCTCTCTTATTTTCTTTCATTCCTTCTTTTCATCTTTTCATTATCTTCGATGCAAACAGATTAGCGTTATCGCTTCTGCACGTCCACCCACTCTCTATATATTTACCTTACTCTCGTTCTTTCTTTCTTTCTTTCTTTCTTTCTTGTCATATTTTTCTATGTACCATGTCCGTTTTCTGCCCATTCTTTCTTTATAATAAAAACAGAATGGTCCATTATTTGGCTGAGTTGACGACGCTCATAAGAAATAAGAATTCGATAGATAATCAACAACAGATAATCAGGATTGACATTTTTTCTTTCATCTTGGACGATTTGGACGGTCTCATTTTTAACCATGGGGTTTTACAAGATGATAACGGCTGTAATTTTAAGGAGCACGAGTATTATCGTCATGAAATTGAAGTCTTCTTAAAGTCCTTATTAGAATAATTACAACCCCTTTAAAAGTGGAATTATTCATTGATATTACTAGCAGAAATAACGCCTCTGGGCGGCGTAGAAATTAATATTTGAAAGATTTTGCCCGAGAGGTTGGGAATCAAAAATTCTGTGTCAGAGTGTTTAATATCATAAGTAAGAAAAAAAACATCAAATTTATTTAAGAAGTAAAGTAAAGTCGTCGGGGCGGCCTAATGTCGGTATCGGCCATGCTGCGAGGGAGTCTATCCCTTTTCACTAGCGCTAGACCAAGGAGATTGTTTAGCGTCTGAGGTGGAGCGCCACACCTACAATCAGCTCCGTACTTTACCGCACAGGTCCATGTGCTACTCATACGCTGAGTCGGCGAGGGCGGGTATCGAACTAGGAACCTTGTGGTTTCTAGCCGAATGCTCTACCGACTCAGCTAACCCGGTAAACTGAGTTCTGTCCCCCTCAAATAAAATGTTGCGTGTATCTATTGATGATTAATTAAATAATTATTTACACAAAATCGTAGGTATTTATTTATTTGTAAACATTTTAGTTAACCTCTTGATACTGAAAAAAAATGACAATTTCTTGTTTGTAAATAATTTTCCCGTAAAACTCTATAGTTAGATAACTTCAAAAATACATTAAAATAAAAAGAACTATATATAGATATATAATACCGAACATGTATTCATTAAAGCTTATTTAAAAAAAGCATAAAGATCGTCTAAGTTTGTAAACACAAATTTTGAATGTATGTAATATAAGGTTGTTCTTTATTCTATGTATTGGCGATTTTGTGTAGTGACGTAGTTTCGCTTACAGACAAATTGAGACCGAATCTTCAGTATTAATAGATTATATTTGAAAACGTTATTATTATTTAATATTACTATTTCAATGCATCAATGATTAAAACCATTATTTTTAAACATTATCATTACTAGTCAAAGGTTTTACAGGGGAAAGGTAGTAGCCACGTCCCTCAAGATATAATGTCATATATGAATTAAGTGTCACTGCCGACAATCGAGTGTGAACCCTGATCAAGAGTGAATGAAAATGACCGACCTTCAATATCTATACATATTTATCTGTACATACAGGCAGCTGTGTGTATGTATGTATGACCGACTGAAACTATGAAATTAAAACAATTAACAGCAAGGTATTATCTGCGTTATTCAGACTATTGTCCTCATCTTTATTGTTATTTGTACAACGTTTCGGCCGATATACCCTCCGGCCTTCTTCAGGAATTTCTTGTCGGACTCGGGAACCTTCTCGGACTCGGAAACCTTCTTTTCGATCTCGGGAACTTTCTTGTCGTAATCGGGAGCCAAGAAAGTTCCGAGTTCGAAAAGAAGGTTCCCGAGTCCGAGAAGTTTCCCGATTCCGACAAGAAATACCTGAAGAAGGCCGAAGGGTATATCGGCCGAAACGTTGTACAAATAACAATGAAGATGGGGACAATAGTCCGAATAACGCAGATATTACTAATCTTCAAGCCTCATCTCAAACATTCAGAGAAAATTAACAGCAAAGTAAATATATATATACACATTAACTATCACTAGATCTTGCTTTTTGAGCAAAAATTATGAAGATTTGATTTATACTGGTGACAATTAAAAAATAAAATTTGAATAGTAACAGCATGGATTTTTTTGCATTTAATATTTTAAATAGGAGACATTAATTTTTCTTTTCAGAATGTCTGTGTACTTTTTGTTCTGACCCCCCCCCCCCCCACCAGGCCGAATCAGCGCAAGGTCTTTTTTACGTAGGAATTTTAATGGGGAATCTTACGAGAATCTACCTCACTATTCAGTTAAAATGGATCAGTGAGACTAACTTCTCCCCCCCCCAACGCAGGTTAGCCACTTCTAGTATATATATATATATATAAAGGGCAATTGGTGTTTATGCATGTATGTCTAGATAAAACTACGAAAATAAGATAATTAACGACAAAGTATATATTCGAACTCAGGAACTTTGTTGTCGTAATCGGGAGCCTTCACGGAGCTTTGAACGCAACCCTTATTCAATCCACGGTGGTATTCTGTTCTTCTTCCGCTAACTTTCGCTGGGTACAAGTGTTAAGCTTAATTATCATTCTATGTTACTGTCGCCCTTGAACAGGATTGAACCTGCAGCCCAGAGATAACTGTCACTTAGAACTGTCTTAACCCAACATCTATATCCTCTATGCTATGTGTCCAAGAGATACCTGATGAAGACCGAAGGTTATATCGGCTAAAACGTTGTACAGATAACAATAAGGATGAGAACAATAGTCCGAATAATTCAAATAATACACACTTTTTTATTGTTACATTTTAGGGGTTAAAAGAAAATAGATTAAGCTTATGCATTTTTATCACTTTAACTCGCCTGGGAACGACAAGGTTACGGGTTCGCTGCCGACCTCACCAACTCAGCGTATGAGTAGCACAGGTAAAGTGAGGAGCTGATGGTAGGTATGGCGCCTCGCATCAGATGCCTAAACAACCTCCTTGGTTTAGGGCTTGTGAAAAGTGGATAGACTCCCTCACTGTCTGGCTGATACCGACTTTCAGCCACCCTGACGGCAAAACGGGCGACACCGAGATATGAGTCACCCAGTTAGAATCAAACTCCGTAACGATCATTTTTCTTTTAGTAAAGTTTGCAATCAATTAGACCCCACGAATTGCCCATCACAGCTTAGCGAGTTGGCGAAACGGACCACAAACATTATACAGAGATATGAGCCACCCAGTTAGAATTAAACTCCGTAACGATCATTTTTGCAATATCTTACACCCCACGATGGGCAGCTTATGTAGTGTAATAGTAGATCAATGTAAGTGAGTTCGTTTCTCACTGGGTGCCCCATACTTCTGACCTCGTGCCACATCGAAGCTACGCTTAGTAAATAACTATTACACCCCCTGAAGTGCCCATCACAGCTTAGCGAGTCGGAGAAACGGACCACAAACATCAGACAGAGATATGAGCCACCCAGTTAGAATCAAACTCCGTAACGATAATTTTTTTAGTAAACTTTGCAATCTGTTGCGCCCCACGATGGGCAGCTTATGTAGTGTAATAGTAGATCATTGTAAGTGAGTTCGTTTCTCACTGGGTGCCCCATACTACTGAGCTTGTGCCACCCAGTTAGAATTAAACTCCGTAACGATCATTTTTGCAATCTCTTACACCCACGATGGGCAGCTTATGTAGTGTAATAGTAGATCAATGTAAGTGAGTTCGTTTCTCACTGGGTGCCCCATACTTCTGACCTTGTGCCACATCGAAGCTACGCTTAGTAAATAACTATTACACTGTGCCCATCACAGCGTAGCGAGTCGGAGAAACGGACACAAAACATCAGACAGAGATATAAGCCACCCAGTTAGAATCAAACTCCGTAACGATCATTTTTTTTTTTAGTAAAGTTTGCAATCTATTAGACCCCGGGAATTGCCCATCACAGCTTAGCGAGTCGGCGAAACGGAAAGCGGGTGTCAATTGAAAACAGGAATT
>CM042164.1:68703574-68716074 GCA_023376005.1 Doryteuthis pealeii | reverse complement strand
CCGCCGCGTAGAAAATACCTTTTTAGTGTCGTGAATTTGGAGGCACGTTGACAAGACCCGCTATACAATATATATCGCTATTAGAACGTTACACAAGGTTAACAGGGGCGTATGCTCGACTGTTTTCAACAATATATGCTTAAATACACTAAAAACCTTTTTTCCTGAATCTGACCTGCTGAAATGGGGGTGCGTCTTATATGCCCGTGCGTCTTATATGCCGTCAAATACGGTATTTAACATTGTTTTCAAACTCAATCTCTTTTTCAAACTCATTTTTTAACCTTATTATTTTTCCTGTTTAAAGATTGAATGGTATTTTAACTATTCTAATACATCTGAAGAAACTCAATTTTTTTCTCAAACTGAATTCAAACCTGTTAAACTCCGCCTAAAGGAATTGACCTTGTGTCACATCCTGCTCGTGCAGAGGGGGGTGGTAAATATGTACACTGTTTGATCAGAGTTGCCACTTTTTTTATGTTCTGCAATGCGTTCAAAAATATTTCTGAAGGATAATGTGCTGGTGTGTTAGCTCATACTTTTTCATCTGCTTCCCGACAATCTGACGTTTTCAAACTCGATATGATGTCTCCCGTGACGACACTGGTGCAAGTTATTACAGCCTTTGGCCTTAAATAACATCGATGGCATTCGGCGAGGTTGGGGAGATTTGCTCTATGGAAAAACGGCCTGTTTTTATTTTTGTTTTGTTTTTTTCATACAACTTTGCACAGATATGCGGACTGATAGAACCACAGATCTACGGTACCATGTCAATAACATAAACAAACACACCCAAACATCTATCTATCTATCTTGGTTTGTTTGTTTGGTTTGTTTTGTTTTACGGCATATCAACCTCAGTGGGTCATTTAATGCCGATAAAGTTTTGAAATAAATCAATTCTTAATGGATAATACATTTTTTTATAAATACATTTTTCTATTTAACCCATAGATGGGACCCTCACAGGTACTACCACTCCGGGTCAGAGTGGACCAGGGAGCAATGGTGATGAAGGGGTGCTCCACATTCCCCAAACATCCAAAACTGGAACCTCACCATCAGATAGAGTCTAACGTCATTCCCAGGACATGTAGACCCGCAGCCACCACCTTCTAGCACCCATATGATAAAAAAGGGGTTGGGGCTTGCCATAAGGGTCTTCTCTCTCTCTCTCTCTCTCTCTCTCTATATTATATATATATATATATATATATATATATATATACTTAGAACTGTCTTAACCCCATAACTATCCACTACGCTGTCTGTCCAATTGAATACATAGCGTAGTGATGTAGGTGTTGGGTTAAGACAGATCTAAGTGACAGTTATCTCTACGCTGCAGGTTCAGTCCTAGTCAAGCGCAACAGTAACATAGAATTATAATTAACACTTATACCCAGCTATGGTTAGCGAATGAGAACAGGATACCCCTGTGAATTGAATAAAGGGTTGGGTTCAAATTTCGTGATGGCTCCCGATTACGACAGGAGGTTCCCGAGTTCGAAAAGAAGGTTCCCGAGTTCGAGAAGGCCCGAGTCCGACAGGAAATACCCGAAGGAAGGCCGGAGAACATATCGGCCGAAACGTTGGACAGATAACAATAAAGATGAGGACAATAGTGCGAATAATAATCGAAATCTTGCCAAAAGTATGAATCCAACTATACTCCTCCAGCTTATGGGGTAAAATAATAAGCTCCACCGAACCTCTGGGCCCCCCTCTCCACCTTTGTATGAGGTCATACCTGTTTAAGTAGATGGAAACTCAGATTGACAAACCTGTTAAATCCCGCTAAAAGAAATTGACCTAATGAGATCCGCATCACTGTGCGGTGGAGGTTATGATATATATGTAAGTCACCACACAGACACTGTGTTCCGACGTTTCACGTCTAACTGTGGAGGTTAGACGCAATTAACATTGCCGACCATCTGAGCCATTAAGGAACGGTGTTAACTGTTAAATACAATACACCCTGTGTAATATATGTTGAACGATTACTGCAGAGATCAATCTGTAAACAACAGACCATCAATTGGGTTTAATAGCTGGCGGTGAAAGTATAATTAAGTCGCTCTAGAGATCTACCAGGATTCCGGGTGCATATATAAATCATCCCACAGACGTGTTCGACGCTTCCGTCTCAAGTTAGTGGGCAGATACGAGCCACTACCTCTCCGACCGGAGCGAAACCCGAACGGACTTTTCACCAGCCCGTCATAGACAGGCTGCCAATTATACATATTTTATATATAATATATATATATAATATATATATATATATATAATATATAATAATATAGGTTAAATTATATTGTTGTTGGAGAATTGATTATAAGGGCTTATATAAGAGCTTATTTATTATTTATTATTATTATTATTATTATATTATTATTTATTTATTTATTTATTTATTTTCACAACAAAAAATTCCGGTATTTTCATGGAATAAACTCCGAAGAAAAATTTCCTAAACACAACAGAAATTTTTCGAGCATGGCCCACACAGGAACAATTCTTAATGATGGATTGGACTAACCAAAACATCAGACCGCCACAATGAAGATATCATCATATAATAAACAACATAAACTAAAATAAGATATAAAAACGGAAAAAATTTTAAAATCATTAATAAGAACAATGAACGACAATAGTGATCCGTTGAATGACGAAAGCAAAATGGCAGGAAGGTTAACGATCGCTGACACGTGCCGAGAGTATTTAAAACTGTCCATTTTTTTTCAAAAAAGTCAAACGCCCTGAAGACGAATAACCCGAAAATGTTAATCAAAACCAATTGGTAGGACCGACTTTATAATTATATATATATTAGAATTATATTATATATATAAATATATATTATAGCCTGAGACCCCATCAGCGACGAGGCAGGATGTGACAACAGGTCAATTTCTTAAGCGGAATTAACGGTTTGAATTCAGAGTTTTCTCTCCTAGAGTTGGTTACGCTAGCCAAGGTTATAAGAATACAGTCTGCCAAACTATTTACCCATAAGCTGGAGGGAGGAATAAGTTGGATTCCATACATTCACATGTGTATTAGCGCTTGTGAAGGATCCAAACAGCTTCCGTCTAAAGGATTCTAACTCAGAGTCGACGATCCATTTCCTAAGACCTAACGCATTAAACGCATGCGCCTCTATTATATATTATAGTTCTCTTTCTGTGCAGAAATCTCAAAAGTGGAAGACGTCCTTGCTGTAAAAATAATTTTTCAAGGTTTGCAAACTCGTGTGACAATCAAATAAAACCGGAAGAGAATGAAAGAAAAACAAACCTTTTATTTTTGTTGGGCTTTTCTGGAAAGAGAAAAAAAACCTTCTAGGAAATGCCAAGTTCTTTTAGCGCCATCCTGATAAGACTCTGGGCACTTTTTTTTTAACATACCGGAAGGTAAAAAAAATACAAAGAAAAAAAAATAGTTGGATGAAAAAAAGAAATTGATCTACTTCCTGTCTGTAGGAAGAATTTCTGACTTGTCTCTTCTTTCTTCTTAAATCGAAAGTCTTTACCCCATGTTGTATGTCTCGTTGATCTATCTACTATTTATCTATCTATCTAACTAGCCCAAGAGTCTCTCTATCTAAATCTCTTTTACTAATCTCCTCTCTTCTGCTCTCTTCTCTGCTTCGCTCTCTATCTATCTATTCATATCTATCTATGCTAAATCATCTTTTGTATTCTATCTATCTACACGTCTCTCTCTCTCGCTCTCTCTCTCTCCTCTCTCTCTATCTATCTTCTATCTATTTATCTATCCTATCAAATTGTATTTGTATCTATCATATATATTAATAATATCTATATATCCTAGATCTCTTTGTATCTAACTATCTATCTAAACATCTTTCTATCTATATATCTATCCAATCTCTCTACATCTAATCTCTTTGCATCTCTCTCTCTCCTACCTCCTCCCTCTGCTCATCCATGATCTCTCTCTCTCTCTATCGTAATCTATTCTAATCTCTCTAAATCTCTTTGGTATTGCATTCTTGGTTTCTTATCTATCTATCTAGTATCTATCTACTCTATTTATCTCTCTCTCTCTCTCTCCTCTCTAATATATAATATACTCTATAAATACTATTATTATATATATATAAAGCATTTATCTTCTTTTCTCTCTCTCTCTATCTATCTATCTATCTATCTATCTATCAACAATCTTCTAATTAAAGGGTGCAACAATGCATGTGCTATCATCTTAAATCACAAAAAGGATTTTCGACTCCTCCTCTTACTAAATATTTTCATTTTATTTTATTGATGTGAACCAAAGTGTTTGCAAAACTTTTTGGCAGATGAGGCCACCTGTTGGTCATGGGTGGACGGATTCGTGATGCTTAATGACTGGAATCCCTGGTGCGCTGAGCAGCTCTGTGGACATGCAGCATTACTAACTTTGGGTCTTACTTATGGTGGGACGGACAGTCAAGAAAACACCCGCCCTATCAATCGTATTCACGTCAAAGCCTCAGGCAACCTTATAATGATTGTCCTTAACCCTATAGCCCTTATTGCAAATCAAGGCAACCTTTTATTAAATATATGTGCTATGAAAGCTTATGGACGAGGGTCTAGGTGTCCTGGGTATTACCTTTAACTACGATCTAATGATGAGAGTTCCAATTCAGGAGCTCTGTAGGGGGGGGGGGCTGAGTACTTCTTTTATCGCTAATTATTTCAAGTCTATTCTGATCCAGAGTAGGTAAATACATGTCAGTATCCCAGTGTATGGATGAAATAGATAACCAAGGTTCGGTCTGGATAACTGTGCCCTCGCACTCAGCGCAATGAGTACCATAGTTGAGGAGCCGATGGTAAGTGTGGTGCTACGCCTCATTCCCCGACAACTTACATTTATATATATATAAGTTAATCCACAGACCATGTGTTTGACGTTTTACCGTCTGCTTCAGTGTGGGTAGCACCTCAACACTACTTCAGCCGGGAGCGAAAACACAAACTGAATTTTTCATCCCAGTCCGGTCCTTAACCTCTCGAGTCGGTTCATTATCCTCTTAAAAGCGGTGTTTTAACTGATTAATACGATACATTAGGTGTATGTATTTTAAGATCCACAGAGAGTTAAATCTATGTAAAAACAGAGACTGTAACCTTGCTTTATTACGTGAAAGTTCAATTAAAGTCGCTCCTAGAGACGCTTCTTTCGCGGTTTCATCGAAAAGACAGCTTGCATTTGTGCGCGTAATGTGGAGAGCTGATCGTAGATTAACAATTTTGCACCATCTTGCGCCTATGAACATGGGTTAAATCGAACTTTAACTGACCTAATAAATTCCACCATCGTATGTCACCGCCCAGAAAGAAAAAAATACCAAAAAATCTTGTAAATTAAACCGAATTTAATGTAAATTTCACTGTTATATATTGATAAATTAATAAGATATAATGCAACTTGTTCTTTATTTTAAAAACTAACAATTTTTAGGTCATTAACTTTTGACGGACGTATAATTTGAGGCGTAACACAGTTCTAAACATACATGGTTCCAAAAGTTAAAGTGACTCTGAAAATAATTAATTTTAAATAAAAAACTGGTTGCATTATATTTTTTTATTCATTATATATATCAAAACGGTTGAGTAAGACATTAAATGCGTTAATTCCCTGATTATGTTGGTATTGTTTTCTTTTGAGCGGGGTGGACGTAACGATGGTGGAATTTAAGTCTCGTTTATTTCGATTTAACCAAAAACATGTTTTGATAATTTAAAACAAAAGAATTAAAGGTACGCCAGTGTCGTTTTGTGTTTCTCGTGCCGCATCGACGAATAAATAAATGAGTAATTTTTCTTCTATTCCGTTCACGTGTACAGATCCAGGTTGTTTTTTTGTTTTTTTTTGTTTTATTTTGTTTTTCTGCCTCAAGTGTAACTGCTAATTTGCTCTATCGCAAGTTCAAGTTCAGAGATATCAATTATTCGAAGTTCTGCCTAAATCGTATAATGCACTCATACAGATTCGGTTGAACATAATTCCAAACATCTCAAATTGCGATTTTCAGGCATCATTTATACGCACACACACAACACACACCACACACCACACATACGCACACACACACACACACGCAAAGTATATAATATTAGTATATATATATGTATATATTATAATGCGTGTGTGCCTATAAAGTGTACAAATGTTATTATGTTTTAGAGTATAGTATATATATATATATATAATATATAACATGTGGAATACCTCATGCGATGATAATGCTTTAGCAAGATAGAACGTGTCAAACATATGACCTAGTGAGTTCGTGTCTCCACTGGGTACCCCTATACGTTCGCCTTGTGCCAGTGTACGAAGCTTAGCCAAATAAACTATATGCGTCGTACGTATATGTAATGCTTAGCAAGCTAGATTCTCTTGACATTGTAAGTTGGCTATTCGAATTCTGATGGCTGCCGCTAATCTGGCTTGTTGCCACATTCTAAGTCTAAACTTAGTAAATAAGTTTTGCTGTAAACCAAACGATATTAACGTCGACTTCAACCATATCAAGAATTAATTCCACACTTTTGGATATACTTTCTTTTTTCTACATTATACTGTACGGATTTATTTACACTATTACACCCTGGTATTTATAATTATGTATCTATATAACATAGACAAATAGATAGATAGATAAGATTTTGCTACTATGATTTATCTCATAATTACTTATAAATAGACATGATTAATATATATAAATCAACCTTTTTATCTATATATGTACGAAAAACGATGGACGAAGGGTCTTAGTGTCCTGAGTGTTACGTTAAACTACATCTAATCGGAGGCTCTGAGCGGTTGGAGTACTTTATATCGCTATTTATTCCCAGGTCCATAATATTTATACTAAGCACCGCAAGTAACAACACCCTCCGGCGCGACGTAAAATAATTTCTTGAAAGACATTGATCCTGAGAGCTGTGAGAGCTAATATTCAATGTCAGAATGGTCTTGTATAAAGTAAGACAAATCCTCATATACTTTAAAAAAAGTAAAAAAATATAAAACCATTGAAAATGAAAATGAAAACTGAGCCCCGTCCTCTCAAACTAAAATGTTGCGTTGCAAGTATCAAACAATTTATTTAGTTAACTGTAAAAAAACCGAAAAAAGGACGAGAGTAAAAAAAACAATTTAAAAATTGCTTATTCAATTTGGTATGTATTATAGCATAAGTACAGTATTGTGACGTAAGCCTGTGACGTAGAAGCCTATGACGGAAGTATTGTTACAAACAGAAAAATACAGACAATCTCCATATATATTAATAGGAACAAAAATGAAAAAACACCCTCCGGGCGATCTATTAAAAACTAGCATTTTTTAAAACATATTGCCCTGAGCGGGTAGGGAGGAGTAAAAAATTCAATGTCAAGCGAGTTGTAGCCAAGTAAGTAAATCATCAAAGATTCGATAAAAGGATAAAAAATAAAAACATTTGAAATGTAAACTTTAAATATGCATTTAAATAAAACCAATCTATATATAGAATATATCAATACCAGTCATGTATTTATTAAAACTTGTTTTAAACCAAAACAATGAGGACTGTCTAATGTCGCATGTTCAAATTCCGTTGAAGTGTATTCTTATTTCTGTTATAAGCGATCTTGGGTAATGTGACACTAATTTTGTGACAGACAAAAACCGGAGCGAAATCTCCACTATTCAATAATATAATACTATATATACATACATATATATATATATATTACTATATATATATATATATAGTATATTGGATAGGTGAAGCAATATTAAAGGGGCCTTAGAGTAAGTAATTTTTGCAATTATATATATATATAATATATATATATTATATATATATTATATTGGATGCTCGTAATTATCAGACAGGCCTTAGCATGTAACATACAATTTTTACCAGTTCTTTTGATTTATTATAGACCACACACCATTTTATATATATATATATATATACAACAGCACAGCACACACACACGACATCCACATATAAATATATATATATATTATATAATATATATTATATATGTATAATATATATATATATATATTATATACGTTTTTCTACAGTGTTGGTTATAAACAGTCTATTTTTATGTTTCATTACCAAATTTTCAAATAACTCCCTTATTGAGTTCGTGGTTACGGGATTTTTTTGGCGATGTTCTTTCGCCTTCTTTTTACGTCACCTTGCACTTCATACTTTTCGAACTTTTATGTGTATATATATATATATATATATATATATATATATAATATATATATATATATATATATATATATGTTGTGTGTGTGTGTGTGTGTGTGTGTGTGTGTCTGTGTGTGTGTTGTCTGTGGTATTAATTCTCGTTTAAAACGAGTTCTTTCCTTTTATTCAGTCAAATCTCTTTTTTCTGTTTTTGTTTAGTTTTTTTGTATTCTTTTTTCTATTTCGAATTTGTGCTATTTATCTTTTGTTCATGTAAGATAATAGACATATATATAATATAATATATATATATATATATATATTATATATACTTTGTTAACTAGGTTCGTGTTTTTGTTTTTGTTCTTTTTATTTTTGTTTATCTTTTTTGTGTTTGTTTTTTATTATGGTTATTCTAATAATCTTTTTTGTATAATCTTTCTCATTAACATATTTTTCCGTTAATCTGAACACCATTAGCAACATAAATGAGAAGTAACCTCCCCTTGTTTCTTTCACTTTGAAGGAAACTAGTTTTGTTGTCGGAACCATTTTTATTTCACCGTTTATTGGCGCCCATTTGCCAAGTGCTAAACACCTAATCCAAGTGTTCACAATTATTTTGAGCAGTCATACGTTATGAACGTACCTGGTAGTTAGTAACCTTAGCAAATAAAAGTTCCTTTAGAATTTAAAAGCGGGCTGGCTTGCCGGATTGATTTTATACCGTTTGGATTGATGCATTGACATAAGACGATGATGCCCAACCATCACCTATGGTATTCAGACGGTGGGAATAAGTTTCAGATATTAGTCTAGAGATTCGACTCGGCTTCTCCAAGGAGTCCGATACATGTCTGTCTATTCTCAAGCTTCCCCGCGTAGACATCTCACACGCGCTGGCGGATATCATGGACTGTGCGGAAATAAAGTCTTTCGATTATTTAAGCAACACCAAGTTCTTTTGTCAAACTAATAGTACAAACAAAGAAATGTTCCACAGCCACATCTCGATAGAACAGACGCACACCCTTTTTAAAATCCAGCTAGACGAAAATCATAACGTCCGAAGTAGAAGCAGAAGATGTAACCACCAAGTAAACCACCTAGTCATCTCTATCATCAAATATTACATTATCTATCTATCTATTCTGTCTCTGTTTCTATGTCTGTCTGTCTGCTCTCTGTTTCTAACTATCTATCAACCATCTAATCTATGGCTTACTCTATCATTACGCCGACGTTTGATTGTAGGTATATATGAGTATTATAAACACCAGGATTAAAACTCGTATTCCCCCTGTCTATTTTCCTACGATGAAATCATTCATATATGATTGAACCATGGTTGACCAATTGTCCTTGCTGTTATTATATTATTATTATTGTCTGTATTATATATATTATTATTATTATTATTATTATTATTATTATTTTACTCTTTTGAGTTTTCCCATCAGTGTTAGCCTGAGGTCTTTCACTGGATCTGAGTAACGCAAAGTCTCCTAGGTCTCTGGCACTCTTTACTGAGTATTTCTGGCAGATTGCAGCAGTACACAGTGTTTCATGACAGGGTATCAATTCTCTGATTTCCAACTTTCCAAAACCCGTTTTCAATCCTTTTGGGACTGTTCCAAGGGTGCACCAACAACAATTGGTATTAACTTTAACTTTCATATTCCATAAACTTTTTCAGTTCTCTGGCCAATAATTATTATCATTATTATTATTATTATTTTATTTGTTTTCTGCTCTGTGTCTTTAAATATATCTGCGCCACCTTTTGTGATTATTACTGATGCCCACCTGCAACGGCGAAAATCTAAAGCGGATAATTGGATACTATATATATATATATATAACTATATATAATTATACTATATATATATAAATATATGTATGTCTATGTTCTTGTGAACGCTGTTTGTTTGGTCTTTTGAAGCATTGAAAAAAAGAACAAAAACAAGAAAGAACTAGAACAGAAATCAGATTTATAATATTCAACCGTTGCTCTGTTCCTGGTTAATCTATCCGAATATTTCGGGTAGGCATTCAATCCCTTCATTCAATGAATATCAGACGGTCTGGAGAAAAAAAATGAAAGGGGGGGCGTTGTATATGGAGTGGCCCAAAAAAAGTAATTACATGAAGTGAACGGCATTTTGAGCGTTTCTTTAGCCGTTAATTATTCTTATCGAAATTGTGTGTAATACGTAACTGCATCCGAAATACCGATACATGAGTAATCGCTCGAAAATGTGGGCTATGATTTGATCGTAAAAGTCACGTGCGCATCTTAAAAGAAAAATTAAGAATAAAAAAGTAAAATAAATAAATTAAATAAGTATTATATATACTATAATATAGAATATATATTATATATATATATAAGTTAAGAGAATGGAAATGAACCGACGGTATAAGTATAGATAAAGGATATGAAAAACAACACTTATTAATTTCTGTTTTTTAAAAAGTTGGAAAACACATTTTACTATCACTATTCATAGCTTGAATATTGATTTATACAAAATCATCTCAGAGTTGTTTTTATCCGACTCATCGATCAGAGAGGGGCTGTCCGCGAGAGTAAAAACAAGCTCGTGAAGAATGATTTTATAAACGAAATATTGTCAATATTAGCTATGAATTGATATAAAATGTTTCACATCCTGCTTATACTAATTATATATTGATAGTATAACTATATCATATATATATATATTATATATTGTGGAATAAAACAGGGCCTTAAATACGCATGGAGGATCGTGGTTATGACCATTTCGCCTCGCGAGTATGCCCTGAGCTCCTTCAGACCCACTGCATATATTTTAGATATATCCCAAGTGGTCTGAAGAAGCTCGGAGCATAACTCGCGAGTGGGAAATGGTCCATACCCACCGCATACCCATGGTATTTAAGGGCCTTTTTCAATACTTTGCTCTGTTTACAATAATAAACATTGAGCTCTCATACGAACCTGAAACTCTACAACAAACTATTGGTAGAGATAATTAGGGACCCACTATAGGAATCAACCTTGTACCAAGAAACTTGCTACCCACACCAAAAGTATATATATATATATGATATATATTAATCAATATAACTATAATATATATATCATACTAATTTTGCCCACGGACTTCTGAATAAGAAAGTTACAATGAACGATGTTCCTGATGAAATTTTATGCACACCTATATAGGATTGAACATTATACATTACGTAATGATCCTCACGTTGTGCGATGTGTTCCTAATCGATAACGCTACGCTAAATAAATGCTTCAATAACGCTATAGTGGTGCATGGCAGAATGTTGTTATAACGTTATCAAGGAACATCGTTCATTGAACTTTTATTCAGAAGTCCGTGAAGCAAATTAGTATATTATATATATATATATATATAATATATATATATATATCTTTGGTGCGGTACAAGTTTCTTGTACAAGGTGAATTCTTGTGGGTCCTAATTCTACTAACCAGTAGTTTGTTGTAGAGTTCAGGTTCCGGTATGAAGTCAATGTTTAAATTATTGAAACAGAGCAAAGTTATTTGGGAATAAAAGGCCCTTAAAGTACCAATGGGTATCGTGGTATGGACATTTCGCTCGACGAGTAATCTCACGACTCTTCAGACCACTGATATATCTAAAAATATATCAGTGGTCTGAAGAAGCTCATAGGCATACTCGGCGAGTGGAAATGGTCAATAACCACACGATACCCATGGTATTAAGGCCTTTTTTATTACCCAAAATATATAATATATATATATAATAATAATATATATATATNTACTATAAAACAAATAACAAACCCTCATCTCAAAAAAATTTAGTGAAATGGTATATTTATATATCGTGTCCCACATTGCGATCGACTGTCTTTGTTGGTAACAGCCACTCCTCGCATCTTTCTTTAACCATACCCGGGTGCAAGTATTTATGGTTTAATGCAATATAATATTAGATTAGATTAGAAAGACTAATGAAACTAATAAGAATGCAGATAAAAAGAAATTAAATATAGTGGGTTTATATAATCGAAAATAGAACAACTGAAACTCATTCTTCCATCATTTATAGCTAAATGTCCTAATTTAACTATTCGGTTAAATTAGGAAGTAAGGAATAAAATAAAGTTATTTTCTTCTTGTTAATGGATTTCTTTTAAGATTTATCCCTGTGATTTTTTCTCATATTCATTAAGATAAAACCAACAATTAGAAATCAATAATACCAAGCACATATTT
>CM042164.1:68688574-68698574 GCA_023376005.1 Doryteuthis pealeii | reverse complement strand
AACATAACATTTGTACACTTTATAGGCACACACGCATATATATATACATATATATATATATATATATATTGCGTGTGTGTGTGGTGTGCGTATGTGTGGTGTGTGTGTGTGTGTGTGTGTGTGCCTATAATGATGCTGAATCGGCAATTGGTGTTTGAATTATTCAACGAATCCTGTTGAGTGCATTATCGATTTAGGCAGATCGAATAATATTGATTCCTCTGACTGAACTTCGAAGGAAACAGGTACAGCTGAGAAAAACAAAAAAACAAAAAAAAAACAAAAAACAACCTGGATTGTCACGTGACGAATAGAAAAATTACTCATTTATTTTTTCTGTCGATCGGGCGAGAACACAAAACGACACGGCGGTACTTTAATTCTTTTGTTTAAATTATCAAAACATGTTTTGGTTAAATCGAACTAAACGGACTTAAATTCCACCATCGTACGTCACCCCGCCAAAAGAAAACAAATACCAACAAATCAGGGAATTAACCGAATTTAATGAAATTTTCAACGTTGATATATTAATGAATAAAAAATATAATGCACCAGTTATTTTATTTAAAAAACTTAATTATTTTCAGGTCACTTAACTTTGAACCATGTATGTTTTAGAATCTGTGTTACGCCTCAAATATACGTCGTTCAAAGTTAAATGACCTAAAAATGTTAGTTTTTAAATAAAAGAACAAGTGCATTATATCTATTATTTATCAATATATAAACAGTGAAAATTTCATTAAATTCGGTTAATTTCAAGATTTTTGGTATTTTTTTCTTTCGGTGGGGTGACATACGATGGTGGAATTTAGGTCAGTTAAGTTCGATTTAACCCATGTTTCATAGCGCAAGATGTGCAAAATTGTTAATCTACGATCAGCTCTCCACATTACCGCACAAATGCAAGCTGTCTTCATGAAACCCGAAAGAGCTCTCTAGGAGCGACTTTAATTGACTTTCACCGTAATAAAGCAAGGTTAGTCTGTTTTTACAGATTTTAACTCTCTGTGGATCTTAAAATACATACACCTATGTATGTATTTATCAGTTAAAACACCGCTTTTAGAGGATAAGGAACCGATCGAGAGGTTAAGGAACCGGACTGATGAAAAATCAGTTGTGTTTCGCTCCCGGCTAGAAGTAGTTGCAGGGTCTAACCACACTGAAGAGACGTAAAACGTCAAAACACAGTGTCTGTGGATAACTATATATATATAATGTAAGTTGTCGGGGAATGAGGCGTAGCACCACACTTACCATCGGCTCCTCACTATGGTACTCATGCGCTGAGTTGGCGAGGGCCAGTATCAGACCCGGAACCTTGTATCTATTTCATCCATACATGGGATACTGACAGGTATTACCACTCTGGGTCAGAATAGACCTAGAAATAATAGCGATAAAGAAGTACTCAGCCCCCCCCCCTACAGAGCTCCTGAATTGGAACCTCATCATTAGATGTAGTTTAAGGTAATACCCAGGACACTAAGACCCTCGTCCATAGCTTTCTAGCACATATATAATAAAAAGGTTGCTGATTTGCCATAAGGGCTATAGGGTTAGGACAATCATATAGGTGCTAGGGCTTGACGTGATCAACCGATTGATAGGGCGGGTGTTTCTCTGACTGTCCGTCCAACCTAAGTAAGACCCAAAGTAGAATGCTGCATGTCACAGACTGCTCAGCCACCAGGATTCCGTCATTAAGCATCACGAATCGTCACCCATGACCAACAGGTGGCCTCATTCTGCCAAAAAGTTTTGAAACACTTTGGTCACATCAATAAAAATAAAATGAAAATATTTAGTAAGAGGAGGAGGAAAATCCCTTTTTGTGATTTAAGATGATAGCACATGCATTGTTGCACCTTTATTAGAAGAATTGTTAGATAGATAGATAGATAGATAGATAGATAGAGAGAGAGAGAAAGAGATACAAATGCATATATATATATATATATATATATATATATATATATATATATAATAGAGAGAGAGAGAGAGAGAGAGAGATAAATAGATAGATAGATATAGATGATAGATAGATACAAGATGAATACAAAGAGATTTAGAGAGATAGATAGATAGAGAGAGAGAGAGAGAGAGAGGAGAGAGAGGAGAGAGAGAGAGAGATGCAAAGAGATTTAGATAGAGAGATTTGGATAGATAGATAGATAGAAAGATGTTTAGATAGATAGTTAGATACAAAGAGATCTGGATATATAGATATATATATAGATAGATAGATACAAATACATTTGGATAGATAGATAAATAGATAGATAGATAGATAGAGAGAGAGAGAGAGAGAGAGAGAGAGAGAGAGTGTAGATAGATAGATACAAAGAGATTTAGATAGATAGATAGATAGATAGATAGAGAGAGAGAGAGAGAGAGAGAGAGAGAGAGAGAGATGTAAAGAGATTTAGATAGAGAGATTTGGATAGATAGATAGATAGATAAATAGATAGATAGATCAACAGACATACAACTGGGGGTAAAGACTTTCGATTTAAGAAGAAAGAAGAGACAAGTCAGAAATTCTCCCTACAGACAGGAAGTAGATAATTTCTTTTTTTCATCCAACTATTTTTTTTTCTTTGTATTTTTTTACTTCCGGTAATGTTAAAAAAAAGTGTCCCCAGAGTCTTATCAGGATGGCGCTAAAAGAACTTGGCATTTCCTAGAAGGTTTTTTTTTCTTCACCAGAAAGCCCCAACAAAAAAAAAGGTTTGTTTTCTTTTATTCTTTCCGGTTTTATTGATGTCACTACGAGTTGAAACTTGAAAATTATTTACAGCAAGACGTCTTCCACTTTTGAAGATTTCTGCACGAAAGAAACTATAATATATAATAGAGGCGCATGGTCTAATGGTTAGAGTCTTAGGAAATGGACTCGTCGACTCGAGTTCAAATCCTAGACGAAGCTGTTTGGATTTCACATAGCGCTAATACACATGGGAAATGTATGAATCCAACTATTCTCCCTCCAGCTATGGGTAAATAGTAGGGCAGACTGTATTCTATAACCTTGGCTACGTAACCAATCTAGGAGAAGAAAAACTCTGAATTCAAACCCGTTAAATTCCGCTTAAGAAATTGACCTTGTGTCACATCCTGCTCGTGCTGAGGGGTTGGTATATATATATATATATATATATATATATATAATATATATATAATTATAAAGTCGGTCCTACCATTGGTTTCTGAATAACACTTTTTCGGTGTTATTCGTCTTCAGAGGCGTTTGACTTTTTGAAAAAAAATGGACAGTTTAAACTCTCGCACGTGTCCACGCGATCCGTTAATCGCTCCTGCATTTTGCTTTCGTCATTCAACGGCATCACTATTTGTCGTCATTGTTCTTATTATGATTTTAAATTTTTTTGTTTTAATATATTTAGTTTATGTGTGTTTATTTATATATGAATTCTTAATTGTGGCGGTCTGATGTTTTGGTTAGTCCAATTCCATATTAAGAATTCCTGTGTGGGCATGCTCGAAAATTTCTGTTTTGTTGTTTAGGAAATTTCTTCGGAGTTTATTCTTGAAGAATACGGAATTTTTCTGTTGTGCATAAATAAATAAATAAATAATAATAATAATAAATATAATAATAATATAATAAATAAATAAATAAAGCTCTTATATAAGCCCTCTATAATCAATTCTCCAACAACAATAATAATTTAACCTATATATATATATATATATATATATATATATATATATATAATATATATATAAATATGATATAATGGCAGCTGTCTATGACGGGCTGGTGAAAAGTCCGTCGGGTTTCGCTCCTGGTCGGAGGTAGTGGCTGTATCTAGCCACACTAATGAGACGGGAAGCGTCGAAACACGGTGTCTGTGGATGATTTATATATGCACCCGAATCCCGGTAGATCCCTCTAGGAGCGATTTTAATTGACTTTCACCGCCAGCATAAACCAATGATGGTCTGTTGTTTACAGATTTGATCTCTGCAGTAATCGTAACATATATACACAGGTGTATGTATTTAACAGTTAAAACACCGTTCCTTAATGGCTTAATGGTCGGATGTAATTGCGTCTAACCTCACAGATTAGACGTGAAACGTCGGAACACAGTGTCTGTGGATGACTTACATATATATCAAACCCTCCACACGCACAGGATGCGACTCAAGGTCAATTTCTTAAGCGGGATTTAACAGGTTTGAATTCTGAGTTTTCCATCTCCTAAACAGGTTGCCTATACAATATTGAAGAGGCCAGTCTGGCTTACTATTTACCCATAGCTGGAGGGAGTATAGTTGGATTCATACTTTTGGCAAGAGTATTAGCTCTCTGTGAAATCCAAACAGCCTTGTCCAGAATTTGAATTCGTGTCTATCCATTTCGTCTGACCCTAACCATTATGCCACGCCACGGATTCATTTCCATTTTTAACTTACACACACACAAACACACACACACACACACACATATATATATATATAATATATTTATATATATATACGAATTTTTTCATTCAAAAATAAAATTTCGCTCTGATGAAGGTTGAATTTTCTCTGTGTACGGAATATTTTCACATTTTTCTATTATTATTATTTCATTTCATTTGTTTATTTAATGATAATAATAGTTTGAATCGTGTACACAAAGAGGAACTGACCGAAACACATGTGTAAGTAATATTGATTAAATTCATCGTTTATTATCCATTCTATTATTTCTTTTCTTTATTCATTCTTCCTCATATTGTCGGATTCACTTCCAATTCCATTTTTACACACACACACACACACACACACACACACATATATATATATATATATATATTGGCCCTTGCTTAAGCTAGACAGGCCTATCCGATCAATCGGCTGGTCGTGTTAAACCCTAGCACCTCTTTTATTATCCCGACGCAATTGCACTTATCGCAAAACCCCAACTCGTTTTATCATATATATGCTATAAGGCGGTGGCTGATTGCCTTAGTATCCTCGGTATGATGCTAAACGGATCAAGTGGTGAGGTTACAATCCTAGAGCTTTGGGGAGTGTGGAAATTATTCACAGGTCCACTCTGACCGGAGTGGTATCAACTATGCGTTAAAAAGATTATCAATGATTTTTACAATGTGATAAAAATTGAATACCCAACAAGAACGAATAAAATAAAAATATTTTAGACATACAAGGGTTGACATGCCGTAAGAATCGAACCAACCAACCCAATTAAGACAATGTAATTAAATTGTCTGATTTTTTTTTGTTTTTTGTTTTTTGACATTCCATACCTTTAGCGTGTGCCTGTCGTTAAACTTCAACTAGTGGTGTAGTTCCAATTTTAGAGCTCTGGAAAGAGTGGAATAGATCTTCATCACAATTAATCCTAGGTTCGATCTGACCCGGAATGGTAGTATCTGTTAGGGTATCATCTATGCGATAAATAGATTAATAATGTTTTTGTTTTTTTTAAATATGATAAAAAATGAAATGTTGTATATCGTATATATCGTCGGGTATATAATCGAGAGAAGAGACTCGGGTGCCATATATATATATATATATATATATATATATATATATATATATATATATCAGAAATTGAGTCTTACTGTTCTTCATTTCTTCTGGACGTCTATTCGCCATGTTTCATCCTCTCTTCTTTTGGTCGTCATTGTTGTCTAGTCTCTTCTAAGGGCTTCTTTTAAGAGCTAGTTTTTAGTCATGCAATTTATCAACTCACGAGACTTTTATTTTCTTGATCAAGTTTTATTTTTCTTGCCCATTTTCTTCCGCGCGGGAGTTAACAACCCCAGCAGAGAGATAGGCATAATCTCTACTCAACCAATGGCCCCTTAGAATTCTCGCTACAGGGTCTGTCAACAACCCACACTACCACACAAATTATGTAACAAGATTAACAATGTTTTTTTTTAATATGATAAAAAAATGAAATACCCAACAAGAAATAATAAAAGAAAAACGTCTTCGATATACAATAACCAAAAGTTTGGACATATCATAAAATGCAACCAATCAACCAACTAACCAACTCAATTCAGACACCGCACTGTCGGCTGGGGCGTTAGAATGCCCGACTGCGCCTCTGCAGAGGAGGTAAGACTCCCCAATGGGGCCACCTGTTGGCCGTGGGTGTGACGCCGTGATGCTTAAGGTAGAGCCCAGGTGGATGAGAGTTCATGACATCAATACCCACTGTGTCCCTATTTGGGCTAGACGGACGGTCGGGAGAGCCCCCTCCATCAATCGGCTGGTCACGTCAAGCCCTAGCACCTATATGATTTTCCCAACCCTATTGCCCTAATGCAAGTCCAACCCCTTTTTACATATGGGTGCTAGAAGGCGGTGGCTGCGGGTCTACTGTCCTGGGAGACGTTAAACTCTATCTGAGTGAGGTCAGTTTTGGAGGTTTGGGGAATGTAGAGCACCCCTTCATCACCATTGCTCCCTGGTCCACTCTGACCCGGAGTGGTAGTACCTGTTAGGGGCCCCATCTAATGGGTAATATAGAAAAATGTATTTATAAAAAATTGTATTATTCATTAAGAATTGATTTATTTCAAACTTTATCGCATTAAATGACCCACTGAGGTTGATATGCCGTAAAACAAAACAAACCAAACCAAATCAATTCAGACAAGATAATTAAGTTTCCTCGTTTTTTGCAGTCCGTGGCCTTAACAACTGAGCTGAGCCGGCAATAAAAGCACTTCTGAATCGTCCATTACTGCGTATTAATCAATCATACGTCGGATAATTGAAATCACTTTCGATTTGAATGAAGGTCGTAACACTGTGGCCATCTCTCAGTTTTCTCTTCCGCGTCTGTTGTCTTTCGAGACGGAAGACTTGTGCTGCCGAGATATAGCGACCTCGGCGCGGTTTTCCGTCTAAACGTCTATCCGCCGTTATTGTTCCTCGAAGATGGAGAAAGAAGCCCCCGCACAGAGAAGACGCTGGCCCCGGCCACGCAAAAAATGGCGGAAGTTGTGGTGACGAGCAATCCGAGAAGAGTTTACAGAACGAATTAAAAAGGAACTGAATGCGTCACCGAATGAACAATTCGATGAATGACTTAAGAGAACGATGTCTTTTGAGAAAGATTCTTTCTAATTGAGGCAGACATCACTGTAGGAATTCTCTGGGGGAAAAAAAAGATGGCTTGCCGCCACGTGTAGAGTAGTCTCCCTTTATTGTCCTACCACGACGCTTCATCTTTGTCTCCTGTAACAATAAAGACATTGTTTAAGCGGGAATGAGGTAAGGAGATGGGCAATGTGGGCACGGGATATCTTTTCTAAATCGGAAACGAATATTACTACTACTACTACTACTACTACTACTAATATATAATAATAATAATAATAATAATAATAATGAAAAGAAAGAAATATAAGGAAATAATAATATTTTAGCATCTAAAGATAAACACAAAACATTCACAATGTAGAAACGAATTGGGAAGAATAACTAGCATTTAAAGAAATGGACAAAGAAGAGAAGGAGGAGGAAGGGGGAGGAAGGAGGAGGAATAAGAACGAAGGGGTGAAAGGAGGAGGTGGAGGAGAAGATAGAGAGGAAGTAGAATAGAGTGTTAAAAGAAGAATTGACCAGGAAGAAAAAAGGATGTGGAGAAAAGAGAAGGGGGAGGAAGAATAGAAGAGTGGTTATTTCCTAGTTAAGTAACATGAGTGACCCAGAAAAAACAGAACCCAAATTATGTATTTATTTTACCATTAAACTAACCCTAAACCCCAACCCTAACCCTTAACCCTAAAACCTAATCCTAACCCTAACCCTTGTTTGACTTAACTTTGAGCAAAATTAAAATTAACAATTTTATTACAAAAATTAGGAACACCAGATGAATAGGCGAGAGATTCCGAGCTGAACAGCATAGGCTGCCATTTTGTTCACTAAAACTTTGTTCACTAAACTGCTGGTATTGCTATAATAGAAAGCAGGCAGCAAACAATATTTTATTATTAGCAGGAGTGGGTTCTGTTTTTTTTTTTTTTTTTGTCAGCCTGTAATATTATGTTAATCAACTAGGGGGGTTAGAATTAGGGTTAGGGTTTAGGGTTAGGATAAGGGTAAGTGTAAGGTGGGTTTTAGAGTTAGTTTAATGGGAAAATAAATAAATAATGTGGGTTCTGTTTTTCTGGGTCACCCTGTAATATCATGTTACTCAACTAGGAAATAACCAGATTAGAGAGAGGAGGTGGAGATATGTGAAATAGAGAAGAAAAGTGCAAAAAACAAAATGGAGGAAAAAGGGAGATGATGAGGAAAAACAGAAGGGTATGATGGAGAAAGAAAATAAGAGGAGAAAGAAAGAAATCTATACATATATAAAGGACAGTTGTGTGTATGTATGTGCGGAGGAAACTACGAAAAAAACAACAATTAACGACAAATATTTATATATATATATATATATATATATATATATATATATATATATATATATATATGAGATTTGATAATTTGCTTTAGAAGCATTGTTGAGTAAAGTATATTATTATTTATATGTTTTACTTGAAGGCAATTACAATGCGTATATCGTATAAAATTCGATAATTATTGAAAATAATCAGGACAAGCGAACTCGGCAAATATCGTGCCCACGTAGAACATCGTGCAGCTATTTCAACTTTATTATGTCTCATCAGCGATGTATACTTACGATTTCCCTCCGACAGAAATTGAAACTGGGAACCTTGACACGATTATTTTCAATAATTATCGAATTTTATACGATATACACATTGTAATTGCCTTCAAGCAAAAGTATGAATAATATAATATATATATATATAATATATATATATATATATATATATATATATATATTCACTATCACCAGGGTTTGCTTTTTGAGCAAAAATAATGAAGATCTTATTTATATCTTGGAAGATATTTAAAAATGAGGATTTGAATAATAAGAGAAGGGAAAGTCATTGGTTGCGTTTGTGATTAAAACATGAATCAATTATGTAAGACCAAAAAATCAATGGATCTGTGAAAGTAACTTTTTATTATCCCAACCTCGACCCAGGCAATGCCGGGTAGCTGCTTCTAGTACAGAATAAAAGAAGGAAAGAAAAGGAAGAAACCATTTTGAAGGAAAAATAAACTGGAAAGAAGAAGGCAACCAGTTGAACCTGAAAGAAAGAAAGAGCGGAATTCGTCTCCTATTTGACGCAAGGGGACACGGAAAGTAATTGCTTCTCGTGTCTAACAATAACCACTAGGTAGCGTGGTCAACAGTAAGTATTAAAAGGTGTGATGAAAACGAGTACTACCGTACTCATTTAGAAAAAGAGCAAGACATTGTCTTGCCTGCTGGAGTCGAACTCGCGCCCTTCTGAATGCAAAAAAAATGTGATTTAGGCGCTTGATGGACTTGAGGTGCAATTCAGGTGCCCGGATGTTGGGGCCTACACGTGTCCATCCAAATGCACGATAATTGTGCACGGGCACGAAGTTCGACTGATGTGCCCGGATGTTGGGGGATGCCCATAAATAATTGAAGTGAGTGGAGCACTGTGAGAAGTAGTTGGCCTACGCGAGACTGCAGTCAGTGAAGAAACGCTTCGTGGACGACCCTGTATAAGAATTTATTTTTAATTCAACATAACTATTTCTATAATTATTACACATTAAAGCAAGAACCGGTGATAATTAATATATATATATTAATTGTACTTTGTCGTTAATTATCTTATTTTCGTAGGTTTATCTGGACATACATACATAAACACCAACTGCTTTTTATATATATACTAGAAGTGGCTACCCTGCGTTGCCCAAGTAAAGGGGGGGGGCAAGAAGTTAGTCTCACTCATCAATTTTTACTGAATAGTGAGGTAGATTCTCGTAAGATTCCCCATTAAAATTCCTAAAAAAGACCTTACGCTGATTCGGCCTGGTGGGGCGTCAGAACAAAAAGTACACAGACATTCTGAAAAGAAAA
>CM042164.1:68653574-68683574 GCA_023376005.1 Doryteuthis pealeii | reverse complement strand
AGAAAAAAGAAGCAAATAGAAATAGAAAGGAAGTCGAGAGGAAAAACATATAAGAAAGAAAGAGAGAGAGAGAGAGAGAGAGAGAGAGAGAGAGAGAGAGAGAGAGAGAGAGAGGAGAGAGAGAGGTTGGGCGGGGACGACCAGCTCGAATAAAAACAATGAAAAACAAAAGAAAATATATTTGAAAAAGAAAAGGGTTAAAAATGTAAAAAAAAACGATGAGTAAAGATGGCGGTATCAAGCTGGATAAATACACTAGCACTAGACAAGAGCGATTGTTTTGGTGTTTGAGGTGAAGTGCCACGGCTATCATCAGCTCCCCCACTTTACCACAGAGATCAGATTACCCAAGGTGTGCTAGACTTTTGCTGAGTTGGCAGGGACCGGTATTGATCTCGGAACCTTCCGATTCCTAGGCGAGCGCTTTACAGATTGAGCTAAACCGAGAAAAGAAGAATCAACAGAAGGAAAATAGAACAATAAAGAAAAAAGGAAGGAAAGAGGACACCTAAAGAAAGAAACCCAAAATAAGTTTACAGGTTGTAGAAAAATACAAGAAAGAAAAAATCAAGAACGTGAGAAAGAAAAAGAGGACAAGTAGAAAGAAAGATATTAGGATGTGATATGAGGATTGTTGGCTGGTTGGTTGGCTGGTTGGTTGGCTGGTTGGATTTTATGGCATGTCAACCCTTGTTGGGTTATTTTATGTGTGACGAAATTGAAAGGCAGCCCTATGAACAAGCGGGTTCCCAGCCCCCCCACAAACAAAGCGCGTCAGGATATGTTTGGCCTGTGCGAAGGGGAAGAGTGTGGCGAGTGGCTACGGATATTCGAACTCGCTACCTCCTCGTAGCTGAAACGCTGTTGACAGAAACCCGTATGAGGTATATCGGAATTTGCATAAGCGCAGCCGAACGAGCAGAAATAAGACGGACTGTCGCTGACACAGACAGTGAGGAAGAAAGCAAGTGTTTGGACGGCAAGTGAAATATGACGACTGCTATTTGGGGTGTCAGGAAGTAAGAGTAACGTGCTCGGTTGGTAGAGACTGTGCTGACGGCGAAAGGAATTTACATTTCGTTTGCTAGAGAAACTTGCAAAAGTTTAATATCTTAAATTTTTAGACCATCCAGAAGATTATGCCAAAGACATTTTCTTTTATTCTTTCTTGATGGCTATTCAAATTTTTTAACCCATTTTTTTTCTATTTAACATATAGATGCGACCCTCACACTCAGTTGAAGGAAACAATTTGGTAATTTATGAGTAAGTGCATCCCGGTCTCCTGCCTCAAAAATTGCTACCCGGTGACTATTAGAAACTAAAGAAAGACAAACAGACGGGGGGGGGTCTGTTTGTCTTTCTTTAGTTTCTATTCTTTCTTTCCTTTCTTTCCTGTATAAAAAGACCAGCAGAAACCCAGGTGGGGGTTAAACCAGACAACCGGCTTGGAAGCCTTAGTGGTGGTGTCTCCGATGGACGGGGTGGTCCTGGGGCCGGAGGAGGAAAACGTGCGTGATAGGAGATCAGAGAGATAGTAGCATCGAGACGCTTGGAAGACGAAGAAGAAGAAAAAAACAACAAAAAAAACAGAAAATAAAATAGACAGGTAGAGAGAAAGAAAGACAGAATGATATGTCACTTTGAGTTCAGTCGGTAGAGTGTTCGGCTAGGAACCTTAAGGTTCCCGGTTCGATACCGGCCTTCGCCAACTCAGCGTATGAGTAGCACAGGGATCTGTGCAGTAAAGTGAGAAGCTGATAGTAGGTGTGGCGCTCCGTCTCAGACGCTAAAAAACAATCTCATCGGTCTAGCGCTAGTGAAAAGGGGATAAACTCCCTAGCTGTCTGGCTGATACCGACTTTAGGACACACCGACAAATTTACTTTACATCTTGAGAAATACCTAATGCGATATAGACTTGAGGAAAGCCAAAAGACATAGCAGCTAAACTGCAGCGGTTAAAAAAGAAAAAGAAAACAAAACAAAAAAAAAAACAAAGATTAGGATATTGGAATACTTTGTAAAATAATGAAAATACATTCTCTTAAATCTTAAATGGTCTTAGAAAATATTAAAAACAAATAAATAAGAGAAAAAAACAAACAAATTGAACGCTTTTCGTAACGAACAGCCAGCCTCGTTTTGAAGATTGATGAGACGTCCATGTTTTTGGTTCGGTGTCGTTGTCTGACAACGAAGTGGATTCAGCTTTGGTGACAGACGTTTTTCTTTTCTCTTTTCTCTTTTTTTTTTTTTTTCGATTTAGAGAGCTTAATTAATTTTGGGTTAGTGTTAGTTTTCTTCGTTTTATTGCCGCTTTTTATCACAACTTTCTCCGTTGACATACAAATAATGAAAATACTTCCTTACAAACTTCAGAAAACTTTCCAGTTTTTTTTTTTAGCCTAGTCAGCAAAAGACTAAGCTAACTTGTGTCTGCCATCTATACTAATACACTGAACGTTGTGTATTTCTGTATGTGTGTGTGTCCGGAGGTCTAGGAAATACATAATATATAATCTAAATGTGTTACATAATTATTAGATACCAAATGATTATGGCAATAGTGTATAAACCATAATGGCGATTAGTGCAGCTGATGGCCTTGAGAGTGAGTGACAGTGTTTGACCTCACTCTGGCCTTGTCTTCCAGGGATAAATCGTGAGAACCGGAAGACATAGAAAACCCTGTCTTCCGGTTTAAGGATATAGTAATTTTAAGTCAGTTAGAAGTTAGAAGCCGAGCTAGCAAGATGTAAGGATCTGCGCAGATTGTCTGGGTTGGGGATTTGAATTTAAAGTAACATCAACGTAAATCGAAGTCTTATGTTTATTACCTAAAAACTAACAATGACACAGGGCTTCTGATAAGGAGTGATCCCCAACAGAAACCAGACCCGAAGTCCTCAATGGAAAACCAGACCGAAGTCCCCAGACGCTAGACCAGACCAAGATGTTAGAAGATAGAACCAAAGCCGGTCAGAAGAAAATACGACCAGAGTAAAGAAGTAAAGAAAGGTATATAACATTATATCGATTGGTACTGTGAAAAAGTCAGTATGCAACAAATGAAACTAAATGGAAAATAATCATTAAAACTAACTAACTAACTAACTAATAATAATAATAATAATAATAATAATAATAATAACGAGAATACAAAACTAGACACGACTGGGTTGGGAAGGTGATCCACTGGGAATTATGCAAACAATTAAATTTTGACCATACAACAAAATGGTATATGCATAAACCAGAATCTGTTCTTGAGAACGAAACACATAAAATTCTCTGGGATTTTGAAATAAAAACTGATCACCTTATCCCAGCAAGAAGACCAGACCTAGTGCTGATAAACAAAAAAGAAAGAACTTGTCAACTGGTGGATTTTGCAGTGCCAGCAGATCACAGGGTGAAGCGAAACGAAAAATGGACAATTATCTGGACCTTAACAGAGAACTGAAAAAGTTATGGAATATGAAAGTTAAAGTTATACCAATTGTAGTTGGTGCACTTGGAACGGTCCCAAAAGGATTGGAAAAGGGTTTGGAAAGTTTGGAAATCAGAGGAAGAATTGAAACCATTCAGAACACTGCACTGCTGTAATCTGCCAGAATACTCAGAAGAGTCCTGGAGACCTGAGGAGACTTGCAGTCACTCAGACTCCAGTGAAAGATCATCAGCTAACACTGATGTGAAAACTCAAAAGGAGTAAATAGTAATGATAATAATAGGACTAGGTAATTAATGACCATGCACAAGGTTCTCCACCCTAGAGATGATAAAGAGAGGCTGTATGTTTCAAGAAAAGAAGGTGGAAGAGGTCTTGCCAACATAGAGGACTGTTTCGAGGCCACAATCCAAGGACTCGAAGAATACACAAAAAAGCAAAGAAAGATTACTTAGGGCAACTAACAACAGCAGATGTAATATATGGACCAACAGAAAAACAACGAAAACTAGAAAAGTAAAGATAGGAAGAAAAACAATCATATGGGCACTTCAAACGACAAATCGGAGAGGTTGCACATAAAAAGACTTGGACATGGTTAAGAAGAGGAAACCTCAAGAGAGAAACTAAATCACTAATAATTACTGCACAAAATAATGCCATAAGAACAAATTATATCAAAGCAAAAATTGATAAGATGCAACGAAACAGTAAATGTAGACTGTGTGGGGACAGAGATGAGACTGTAAATAATGTATTAAGTGAATGTAGTAAACTAGCACAACGGGAATACATATCTAGGCACGACTGGGTTGAGAAGGTGATCCACTGGGAATTATGCAAAAAATTAAATTTTGACTATACAAAAAATGGTATATGGATAAACCAGAATCTGTTCTTGAGAATGAAACGCATAATATTCTCTGGGACTTCGAGATAAAGATGGATCACCTTATCCCAGCAAGGAGACCAGACCTAGTGTTGATAAACAAAAAAGAAAGAACTTGTCAACTGGTGGATTTTGCAGTTCGAGCAGATCACAGGGTAAAGATGAAGGAAAACCAAAAGATAGACAAATACTTGGACCTTGCCAGAGAACTGAAAAAGCTATGGAATATGAAGGTCAAAGTGATGCCAACTATAGTTGGTGCACTTGGAACGGTCCCAGAAAGCATGAAAAAAAGAATCTGGAAATCAGAGGGAGAATTGAGACCATCCAGAATACTTCATTGTTGCAATCTGCTAGAATACTTCAGACCCTCCAGACTACAGCACTGTTGGGATCGTCTAGAATATTCAGAGGAGTTCAAGAGACACAAGGAGACTTGTTGTCACTCAACCCCCAGTTAACCACCACCTACGACAGGTGTGAAAACCTCACGTAATAATAATAATAAAATGGAGATTGTGTGTTTTTCTGTCTGTAACCGAAACTATATTCCTACTCAAGTCACAATTCTCTTAGTTATTATTGACATCACATTCTCCATGATTTTATTTTCATCTAAACCTCAATTATTAATAAAATTATCTTACATTATTAATACTGTTAACTATGTCTACATACTAACAACATGCAATTATATTTATATATACAACAAAATAGCGCTTTACAATGTGAACGGGAAGGCTAATTTGCATATTAATATTTAAAAATCGAATTTAATAAATATGTGCTTAGTATTATTGATTTCTAACTGTTTGGTTTTATTTTAATGAATATAAGCAAAAATCTCTTCAATGAATCTTAAATGAAATCCATCAACAAGAAAAAATAACTGTCATTTTATTCTTTACTTCCTCTTATAACTAAATACTTAAATTAGAAAAAATAACAATGAAAGACGAGAGTGATGGAAGAGTAAGTTTCAGTTGTTCCATTTTTTATTATACTCCCTCGGTTTCAAATCTTTTATTATACTCCCTCTGTTTCAAATCTTTTTATCTGTATTCTTATTTAGTTTTATTAGCCTTTCTAATTTAATACAATATTTTATTACATTAAAACTTAAATACTTGCACTCGGAGGGTGCATATATTTGCTAATAATAATAATAATAATAATAATAAATGAATATGCTAGATAACAATGAAGATATGACTAGATGAGAATAACTAAATAATATTAATAATTAACTAAACAATAACTAGATAATAATAATAACTAAATAATGATGAATAGATTAATAATTATAAATACTTAAATAATAATGAGTAAATGGTAATAAATAATTAATAACTAAATAATAATAAATAAATGATAAAGAATAAATAAATGATAATAATAATTAAAATTAACAAAATGAAAATAATGAAGGAAATGATAAAAGAAAATCATAACAAACACACAATCAAATAAATAGATTTAAAAAATAACAATCTCCTAGGAGGCCTCTGACAGGATTAACCAACTGGGCATACGCGATAAGAGGGGTATTCCTTCCTGGCACCCAAAATAACCTGGTAGTTGTTGTTCTAAGATCTTAACTGGGCATACAACTTTTACTTGTCTGGGAAAAATCATCTCTAAGAAATAACTATGAACCTGGAAATAAAAGGTAAAGTTTTAAATCAACCCTTGTATCTTGGCTTTTTGTCTTCCTTCATTTATTCTCACCCTGGAAGCCGACGAAAAGAAAACATGTGTATTTGGGGTAAAAAAAAACAAGGTAACCACCCACCTTATAACCTAAACACGCACACGCACACACACACACACACACACACACACACACACACACATATATATATATATATATTAATATTAATATATGCTCCCATAAATTTGGTAATGAGCTCTCTAATTGGTAATTTAAATTAACTCTCACTACTAAGCAAATAAGCAATGATCATTTCTCCGGAAATTTGATCTCTCAGTGACCGAAAGATACATACTATGTATTTAATAGTTTAAAAACACCAGTCCCCGCATCAGCTGTCAGTGGGCGAGGGGATAAGATATCGGACTACCATGCGGTCAGTCTGAGTTCGAACCCTACCCAAGGATAGTTGTGTCTAGCCACACTGAAGAGGCATGATATGCCGAAACGCGTGTCTGTGGATGACTTATTAATATATATATATATATATATATATATATATATATATATATATATATTATTAATGTGTATGGTTGGCACTAGTATACTAGAAAAAGTAATAGTAATCCAACGTACAGTGTTATTAGAAGAGTGCTCAATATCTGTGATAGAGCGTTGATAGTTCAATGAGAAATCAAAACAAATAAAAGTTGTTGCTTTTATTTATTTAATTACGGGAACGGTATTACAACCAGCGGTTTCTTGCTTAGAGCATTCATCGGGTACTACGAAAAGTTCCTTTAAAAATGACAGAAATTGTGTAAATGGTCAAATGTGTGCGTTTTTTTTAACTGTATTCTCGTGTTTGCGTGTTTACGTGATGCGGAATGTTTTTTTTTCTTCTACGTGTGCGTATTTTTGTTTGTGCGTATGTGTATGATGTCATGCGCGTTTACATGGAAATGCGTGAAGGCTGTGATGATATGATTGTGTCCACGCGCGTGTGTGCGTATTTTTGTTTGTGCGTATGTATGTGATGTCATGCGTGTGCGCGTGGGAATGTATGAAGGCTGTGATGATATAATTGTCTCCACGATATATGTGATGATATAATTGTCTATATATATATATATATCTTCTGACTGTTCAGTGTTTTATTGGACAAATTGAAGGACAATTTGAAATGCCTCAATATTAACCTGAGTGCTTGGGAAAATCTAGCATCAAATCGGAAAGAATGGCGTATAGACTGAAACATCGAGATCAGCTCCGTCTAACTTAAAAAAAAATCTGACTCCCGCTTTAGGAAATTCCATCTGTCAGTGTGGGATCATAGCTCGGAGCAAGGTTGAGCTGCTATCACACTCGAGGAAACACAAATGTCTTCTTGATAGCATGCTCAACATGGGAGGAAACAAATCACACTGCTGACCCTCATCTACTGTTCACGATAGGAGAGTCCACATATATATATATATATATATATATATATATATATATATATATATATATATATATATATATATATATATATATATATATATATATATATATATATATATATATATATATATATATATATATATATATATATATATATATATATATATATATATATATATATATAGAGAGAGAGAGAGAGAGAGAGAGAGAGGGATTTTCTATTAGAGAAAGGAAAATTACAGGTGTATGATTTATATTCATTTTTTATTAGATAATATACGATTAAAAAGCGTGTTACCATTGTTTTCAAAGCAGCGTATTAGCCGCTTATTATAGGGACTAGACATCATAAATAATGACTGCAAATCTGTATATAGGACAGCACACCTCTATCTATAACTAAAGGTAAACTTGCTCGCATTATTCAAGGTGTTTGTTCTGATGATAAGCCGCTAACACGCTGCTTTGAAACCAATGGTAACAAATAAATAAAGCCAAACAGTAACTCCAACATACATTACACAAGTTCTTTTTATATGAACGAACATTTTTGCTGGCTTTTATTTTTCAGTTGTAAAGGTTATTGCTAATGATTGGTTGGTTGGATTTTACGGCTTGTCAACCTTTGTTGGGTTATTTTATGCCGAAGACGTTTTTGTTTTCTTCATTCTTGTTTGGTATTCAAATAAAATCAAAATATAGAAAAACAATTTTATTAATCTCTATAGATGAATATGGATAAGAGATTTACTTTTTAACTTTTTATATCCCGGACAAAACCGGTTAGCTCTACTAGTTTTAAAGATTGCACCGAAATTTCGATGATAGATTTGCTCGCACAAATTCTATCATTAATCTTCTGATAAAACTGTCAACTTCCGCATCCCTTGGATGAGGTAGTTACAGGCATAGGTCTCTCCGTCAACTCAGATAAAACATAGTTCATATATTTTAATCTAGTTCTGTGCGGATATTACATGTGGCCTAGAGGACTTACTAAGAGAGATGATTGATTGAACCGGATGGAGAGAGAGAGAGAGAGAGAGAGAGAGAGAGAGAGAGAGAGAGAGAGAGAGGGGGGGTCTGTACTGTCATCACAACTTAATGATGATGATGGTTGTGGTGGTGGTGGTGTGTGTGTGTGTGTGTGAATAAGCTAATCTTGTCTTTCCTTCCGTTTATTCAGTGTTAGTATATCATTGGGGTCGGTTTAGCTCATTCGGTAGAGCACCCACCTTGGAATCGCAAGGTTCCCGGTTCGATACCGGTCCTCACCAACTCAGCGCATAAGAAGCATATATTGGTTATTCTGATATGTGTGGTGACATTGGAAGCTTATGGTAAGTTTAATGCTCCACCACAAATAAAACAACCTCCCTAGTCTAGCGCTAAGGGAAAGGGGTAGACTCCCTTGTTGTTTGGTTGATACCGACAATAGACTCTCCACCGATTTTACTCATGGGTAATTCCATGTCAAATCACCCAGTCTATGTCACCAACCCCTTTAATCTTTCTGAAATTTTGTCCAGGTGCGGACTATTTTAAAGAGTGACAATCCCCAAAAGGTGAGTTTCTAATTCCATAAATTGGTCCAGTTTTGTAGATTTTTAGTTTTCAAAGTTTGGAGGTGAGGCGCAAAAATGGCAACTTTTTGTGATATATATTCGTCTGTAAAATGATCTCCACTACACGTAGAAATTGGTTTATAAAAGCTTTTTTTTAAAACGTAAACAATATGTGTGTTTTCACTCCTTCATTAATTTTTTTGTATATATGAATTCCTGAAGATAAGCTTTCTATAAGAACAATTATAGTTGATCAAATACAACTCAGCTCAAGTTCATGTTACCCATTTCATGTGAATATGTGGATGTTCAAAATTGTTCAATTTCATATTTTATGTGCTTTTTATTTCACAATTCCTGTGTCAAAAAGTTTGTCACAAGAAAAAGACAGAATGAAAAGTTTGAAATAAATAGTGTGTTAAACTGTATAACATTGGGTTTTTTTTCTTGGTTTTTGTTTAATTAAGGAAAATTGACCTTGTGTCACATCCTGGTTGTGCAGAGGGGTTGGTAAATATATATAATTATGTGCAAATGATCATTATTATCAAATAGGAATAATTACTGGAGAGCATATAATTGCTTTCAAATTATTAGTATTAGATAGGAATACTTGAAACTGTATAACTGTGTGTATTTGTATTAAGAAGAGTTAGCTCTAATTGTTTACAAATGATTACTATTATTATTATTATTATTATTATTATTATTATTAAATAGTTCATTAAAACCATGTAATTGCTTGCAGAAAAAAGAAAAGAAAAAATATTGATTTTGGTATTGAATAACGCAACAAGGGTTGACATGCTGTAAAACCAACCAACCAACCAACAAAAAACAGCGCTAGATCTTTGTTAGAGAAATATGAAATGCTCTAATTTATATTTTTATAAAACCATTTTCAGATTAATTTGTAAGTGAATAGTAATTATGTAGAGTCTGCTTTCATACTGAACATCATTTTTTAATCATCCAAATTATTGGTATAACTATGAAATACTAACTCTAACCCATCATTTCTTCCTAAATAGATGCATCAATATCATCATGGACAGATATTACAACAGGATATCAACAGATTCACAGATATTTTTATTTTAATTTTAATTTCTATGATTTGACGTGACCAACCAAGTGATTATAGGGGCTAAAATGAACCTGGAGTAATAGTGTTGACGAGAGTCTACAAGTGTATCAGGGAGTAATGGCAATAAAGGCGTACCCCATACTCCCCAGATTTCCGGTGCTAAGGCCTCAGCATCAGTGATATACACCGGACACCCAGTTTTAGTGGGTATCTTATACCTTTGTAGGGTATACAGTCATTTTAATGATGTATGTATGTAGAACCGACCCTCGAGCGGGGTTTGCTATAATTAACAGCGTTGATTCCAGGGGGCTATCCACCCAGACAATACCTGTCCCCTTGATTTAAAGGGGCAAGACTGAGTGTGTGCTTGAGAGGCCCCCTTGAGGGGCAATGCTGACGGGATCAACACATTTTTTGCACCCGCCACCCATGAGTCACGGCTTGTGGGTGATCACACATTAATAGGACCTTGTGCCTAACCCGTACACGCTGGGTACGTGGTAAATATCCCAGTCATAGTAATGACAAATGATAACACCGATAAACTTTGGAAAGCTTTATTCTACTTAGAATAATTGGTACACTTACTGAGAGTTTATATTATCTAGTATTTACTAGAGAGTTCTCCAAAGGGGAGGTAATCATAAAATAGGAGAGTTAACTCTTAATTACTTATTACAGTCAGTCTGTTCCAAGACTCGCTGACTAAGTGGTATGCAAAAAGAAAGTAAAAAGAAATTAATTTTAATAAACACAACAAAAAAGTCAAAGATGGTTGGATATTCGGTGAGTTAACTAATTGTTGTTTCTGGCATCAATTTTGGTTTTCGGTAAATTCATGTCAGCATTTCTTGAAGACCGACAGACTAGGGTTATTCTAATGGAGTCGATGTCAGCCCCCAAAGACTGGAAGAACACAAGGTAAAGGAAAAGTTGGTAAAAAAATTTAAAAACGGTGAATGAATAGACCTTATGGAAATGTCAACAACAAAATAAGTGAATGAATAAATAAACAAAATGAGGAAAGGCCAAAAATGAATAAATAAATAAAGGAAAGGTAAAAATAAATAAATCTATTTATACATATATAAAGGGCAGTTTGTGTGTATGTACCTCCGGAGGAAACTATAAAAATAAAATAAACAATGACAAAGTATATATATATATATATATATATATATATATATATATATATATATATATACCCATGCTTCTTGTGTCTACAGGAAAAGTTAGAAATAATTAGATTCCCAAATAAAAATGACTTAATTAATAAAAAGGATGAGTTCCTAGGAAAATGTATGCATAGATTACGCAATGCATTAGAATACCAATAAGATATAATTAATCAATACTGGCATAATACAGTAAATTATGATATAGCAGTAACAAAGAAAAACTACTAGAAGAAATAAAGAAATAAATAAAAAAAAACTTAGCCAAACTTCAGACTAACTGACCCCATAAAGGTCAATAGAGTAAGTTGAAGATAGTGGTAAGGGGTAATAAAAGTATAATGTTACAGCGCGCTACTACCCACGTAGGTCAAAATAGGAGGAGTTTAACCCCAACTACAAACTAGCAGCCTACTAAGATTAAATTCAGGGAGAATTAAAAAGATATCAGTCTAGCTATATAAAGTAACCGAAAAAATCCCACTCAATCCTCCTGATGAAGGTATTAGAGTAACATCGAAACCGAAGTCGGGAAATAACTTCGTCTACGACTATTAATGCTCTATATTCACAATGTATTGAGCCCTATTAGATTAACTACTTACGCTATGTTCACATATTAGTACCCATAAATGAATATATATATATATATATATATATATGGAAAAATTGTTCTATATATATATTAAACGTTCTATCTATTAATCTTCTTATTTTTCTAAACATTAATATCCATATAAAATACGTCATATCTTTGTTAGCTTTTCGTTCTCCGCTTATTCACGTGTCTGCATGCGTCATCCTATGTTCTTCACTTTCCATTTTTGCACATGCAATGATCACGTCATCAGCTTTCGTAAACAAACGTACATTGATATGCTGTAAAAAAAAAAAACAACCAACTGAAAGGATAAAGTTAATTTCAACGAAATAAAAGTTCAAAGATGGTTGAATTTTCGGTTAGTTAATTAGCTGGTGTTTTTGGCATCAGTCTTGGTTTTCGGTAAATTCACGTCAGTATTTCTTGAAGACAGACAGACTAAGGCAATTCTTGTGGAGTCGATGTCAGCCCTCGAAGACTTGAAGAATATAAGGTAAAAGCAAAGTTGAACAAAAAGATTAAAAAAGCGAATGATTAGACGGTATGGAAATGTCAACAAAAATAAATATACAAATAAACACTATGGAATCAATGAATGATTAAAAAAAGGATTATGGAGTCGAATCTCAACGAAAAACAAAATTAAAAAATCTCACATTTTCTCCGTATTTTACTGGTTTCATTTTCTTTCTTTTGGTCTTTCTGTTTGTTTACACTGACCAAAGAAATCTGTAAGAATACATTTTAACATAAGGACTTTTTCTAACGTTTTAGCTCAGTCGGTAGAGCCTCGGACTAGGAACCACGAGGTTCCTAGTTCGATACCGGCCCTCGTCAACTCAGCGTATGAGTAGCACAGAGATCTGTGTGAGGAGCTGAGGGTAGGTGTGGCGCTCCACATCAGACGTAGAAACAATCTCCTTGGTCTAGCGCTATTGAAAAGGGGATAGACTCCCACGCTGATTGGCTGATACCGACCTTAGGCCGCCCTCTCCACTTTGCTTGATTATTAGTTATACCAAGTTCTGTTAAAAAATATCGAGACTGTATGTATCAAGAGAGAATTGAAAAATTAATAAAACAATAATTTTCTTCAAAATAAGAGTCCAATCCCTAATGTCTCTAGACCAGTTTTTCAACCGGTGTGCCGCAACACATTAGTGCACCGTGAAGATTCCCTGGGTTTGCCGTGAGTTTTGGTTTGTTTTGTTTTACGGCATATCAACCTCGGTGGGTCATTTAATGCCGACAAAGTTGTGAAATAAATTCATTCTTAATGCATAATACAATTTTGTTTAGAAACTCATGTTTTTCTATTTAACCCATAGATGGGATCCTAACAGGTACTACCGCTCCGGGTCAGAGTGGACCAGGGAGCAATGGTGATGAAGGGGTGCTCCACATTCCCCAAACCTCCAAAACTGGAACCTCAGCATCAGAGTTTAATGTCATTCCCAGGACATGTAGACCCTCAGTCACCGCCTTCTAGCACCCATATGATAAAAAGGGGTTGGGGCTTGCCATAAGGGCAATAGTGTTGGGAAAATCATATAGGTGCTAGGGCTTGATGTGACAAGCCGATTGATCGGAAGGGGCCTCTCCGACCGCCCGTCTAGCCCAAGATAGGGTCAAAGTGGAGTATTGCAAGTCATGAACTGCTTATTCACCTGGGTTCTATCCTTAAGCATCACGGGTCGCCACCCATGGCCAACAGGAGTCTTACCCCTCTGCAGAGGTGCAGTCAGTGCATTCGAACGTCCCACCGACATGACGAGCCGTGAGTTTTGAGAACGGTTAATCATCCTCTTATATTTGTATTCTATTACTCTAATATTTTGTTTTAATTTGATATTTTTTCTTTAATTATTTTTTTTTTGTTTTAATTAAGCAACACCTGTAGCACATTTTCATTATTCCTTTTCTTTTAAAATTTAAATGATGAAATAATTATATCTTTATATACTGATGGTGTACCTCGATCAAATTATTGCCCAGTTCATCGTGCTGTGAGATGAAAAAGGTTGACAAACTCTGGTCTACATAGAAACAGTAGTTACAAAGAGAGACATAAAGAAAGTGTAAAATGTTTTCATCAAACTACCGGGTGTGTTGAAAAAGTATCGAGACTGAAGATGTTTTTTTTTTAAGATAGAAAAGAATAATGAAAATAGAAAGGAAGAAGAATTTTAATTTCAAGGAAAGAAAAAAAAAACATCAAAGATGGTTGGATTTTCGGTGAGTTAACTTTTAGGTATTCCTGGCATCAGCCTTGGTTTTTGGTAAATTCAAGTCAGCATTTCTTGAAGACAGACAGACTAAGGTAATTCTAGTGGAGTCGATGTCAGCCCTCGAAGACTTGAAGAATATAAGGTAAAGGAAAAATTGAACAAAAAGATCAAAAACACGAATATCTACATTGTATGGAAATGTCAACAAGAATAAATGAATAAAAAGTAAAGAAAGATAAATAATAATAATAATAATAATAATAATAATAATAATAATAATAATAAATAGTAAATGTAGACTTTGCGGCAATAGAGATGAGACTGTAAACCGTATACTCTGCGAATGTAGCAAACTAGCACAACGAGAATACAAAACTAGACACGACTGGGTTGGGAAGGTGATCCACTGGGAGTTATGCAAAAAATTAAATTTTGACCATACAACAAAATGGTATATGCATAAACCAGAATCTGTTCTTGAGAACGAAACGCATAAAATTCTCTGGGACTTTGAAATAAAAACTGATCACCTTATCCCAGCAAGAAGACCAGACCTAGTGTTGATAAACAAAAAAGAAAGAAAATGTCAACTGGTGGATTTTGCAGTGCCAGCAGATCACAAGGTGAAGCTAAAGGAAAATAAAAAAGATGGACAAATATCTGGATCTTGCCAGAGAAATGAAAAAGTTATGGAACATGAAAGTGAAAGTGGTACCAATTGTAGTTGGTGCACTTGGAACAGTCCCAAAAGAATTGGAAAAGGGTTTGGAAAGTCTGGAAATCAGCGGAAAGATTGAAACCATTTAGAACACTGCACTGCTGCAATCTGCCAGAATACTCAGAAGAATCCTGGAGACCTGAGGAGACTTGTTGTCACTCAGACTCCAGTAAAAGACCATCAGCTAATGTTGATGTGAAAACTCAAAAGGAGTAAAATAATAATAATAATAATAATAATAATAATAATAATATGACGGTTTTTATTTTGAATTTGACATTGTTGCAATATTCACCGGATGATAAACAGACAATATTGGATACATATACAAGGCAGGGTTCAAACATTCATTCTCAACAAACATTTAGAAAAAAAAAGAAATTACATTTATTCGCCCATTTCATTCATAAAATAATGCAAAAAGAAAGGAGGAAAAAGAAAAAAAAAGAGGAAATAAAAAGAAGAAAAAAATTATAACCACCCCCCAAAAAAACCTTTAGCACGTACATTTCTGATATACACCTCTGAAGATGAAGTTTCTACTTTGAAATCGATAAGACAAAAATAACATCTTTTTGTTTTTATTTTTATACGCATTGTAATTGCCTTCAAATCATTAATATTTTTATATTAATTATAACATACTTAACATAATATATATATATATATATATATATATATATATATATATATATATATATATATATATATATATATATATATATATTCAAAATTCTTGAGATCGGTCGTTGATTGGGTTTGTGGCAACCCTTGATGCACCAATTCTTTCCTATCAACTGTGCCAAAAAGTGTGGATGGTCCAACATAAGCCTTCACCACTATAAACAAATCACTCTGTGGGTGTTCATTGTGTGTATGAACCCTCATACGTCGAAAATCGACGGGAGAGTCCATAATATATATATATATATATATATATATATATATATATATATATATATATATATAGTATCGATGCCCGAACAAAAGAAGGAATTTGTTTAAAAAGAACGAGTCAAATCTCAAGGAAAAACCAAATGAAAAAATCTCACAACATTACATCTGTATTTTAATGGTATAATTTTTTCTTTTAGCCTTTCTCTTTGTCTACGCTTCTCAGAGAAAAGTCTGTAACAAAATATTTTAGCATAAGGAATTTGCTAATGTTATTATTATTCACCAAGATCTGTTTAAAATGTATCGAGACTGGTAGGTATTCCTGGCATCAGATGTGATTTTTGGTAGAATCGCGTCAGCATTTCTTGAAGACAGACAGACTAAGGGAATTCTAGTGGAGTCGATGTCGGCCCTCGAAGACTTAAAGAATTTGAGGTGAAGAAAAGGTAGTAAAAAATTTAAAAGGTGAATATATAGACGGTATGGAAATGTGAACAAAATAAATAAATAAATAAATAAATAAATTGAAAGTAAGAAAAGTTTTTAAAAATATAAATATATTGTAATCAATGCATGAATAAAAAGAAGAACGAGTTTAAAAAAACAAACTCCCCGAGTCGAATCTCAACGAGAAACGAAAGTAAAATAAAAAAAAATATCTTACAACAGATTCTCCAAAAGATCAAATAAAAAAAAAAAAAATAAATTAAAAAAAAAATAATAATAATAAATAATAAAGTAAATAAATAAATAGATAAATAATAAATAAATTAATATATAAAGTAATAATAATAATAAATAATAAAATTAAAAAAATATCTTACAACAGCTTCTCCTAAAGATAAAATAAAAAAATAAAAATGATAAATTAAAAAAATGATAAATAATTAAAAAAATAATAAACTAAATAAATAAATAAATAATAAATAAATATATAAAATAATAATAATAATAAATAATAATGAAATAAAATAAAGATCTTACAACAGCTTCTCCAAAAGATAAAATAAAAAATAAAAATAATAAATTAAACAAATAATAAATAATAAAAAATGATAAAGGAAATAAATAAATAAATAATAAATAAATATATAAAATAATAATAATAATAATAATAATAATAATAATAATAATAATAATAATAATAATATCTTACAACAGCTTCTCCAAAAAGGCCCAAAGAAAAATAAAACATTGAAATACTTCAATGTTTTATTTTTCTTTTTGTTTGTCTACACACCTGAAATATACCTGTAAGAAAATATCTTTAGCATAAGAACTTTGCTATGGTTATTGTTAGTTTCACCAAGATCTCTTCAAAAAGTATCGAGACTATTTACAAAAAAAAAACAAAAAAACAACAAAAAAAAAAAAACAAAGTTGATATAACAAACACTCCCGAATAACAACAGGTGATTTCAGCAGTCCTCTCGGCTGGGGCTTTAGAATAAACCGACTGCACATCTGCTGATGTGTAAGACCCCTCCACCAATGGGGCCATCTGTTGGCCGTATATGGCGAGCCGTAATGCTTAAGGACAGAATCCTGGTGGATGAGAAGTCAATGACATGACCGTATTTAGGCTAGACGGGCGGTCGGAGAGGCCAACTTCGATTATCCGGGTGGCCCTAGCGCCGATATGATTATCCAAACCCTGTTTCCCTTATGACAAGCCCCAACCATTTTTATCATATGGGTGCTATAAAGCAGTGGCTGAGGGTCTTCATGTCCTGTGTATGACGTTAAACTCTAACTGATTGTCAAGTTCCAGTTCTGGAGGTCTAGTGAATGTAGAGCCCCGCTTCATCATCATTGATTCCAGGTCCACTCAGACCTTGAGTGGTATTACCTGTTAGGGTCCCATGTATGGGTTAATTAGAAAATATTTCTAGATGAAAAAAAAATTGAGTTTAAAAATTCACTATGAATCTCTCAAAAATGTGCCGGTATTAAATGACCCAACGTCGTTGATATGCCGTAAAACAAAAATCAACGGGATTTCAGTTCTAACTGCAGTAATATATTGCCTGGTCGACTAGTTCATGGCCAGGGACCAGGTGCAGATGATTCCCGCATGGGTGCAGAAAATGTGTGGGTGTCAAACATGGGCCTGAAAACAAAAACAGGATATTGCTTTGAACGCATTGGACCGACCTTTGACACCCCGCAAAGACTTCGTAGACACAGAGAATGTGTAGGTGTGGCCCATAACCAATAAAAACAAGCTGCGTGGGCGAGGAGGTGTGTCTACAGAAAAAAAACTGCGTGGGTGTCACGATCAAAGAATTATAAAAAATCACCGTAGAAATCTGGGTTGAGCAGATCGAGATCAAGATCGCTCGAACTCAGAACTCCCGAAGGCACATGTGCATTCTCTACTATCAGTCTAAACCCATTCGAAAAATAAAAATATAACTTCATATTTTTATATATACATGTGTTCCGTGTTCTTTTTCGGGATAAATATATGTTATATTTAGAAATGGAACTTGTGTTACACCCTGCCGGTGGTGAAGGTCATTGTTAAATAAATACATGCTAAGTAGATCTGGCCCAGTGCCTGAGGCGCCCCCATTGAGAGGGAATGCCGATGGGATGAAGGCATTTTTTGCACCCGCTACCCATGAGCTTCGGTTCTTAGATGACTCCACATTAATAGGGCCTGATCCGCATACGTGGGATGCGCAGTAAATACAGTTGCTATTAGTAGAGGTTGGTTTCTGCTGAATCTGAATATATGTCGTGTAGGCGATGCTGTGTTTAGTTCTTACAGATTTTAGGGTTTGATTAATATATATCATATTTAGAAATTGAACTTGTGTCGCATCCTCTCGGTGGTGGAGGTGGTGTTTAAATAAATACATACCAATAGGTCTTGCCCAGTGCCTGAAGAGGCCCCTAGAGGGGGAATGCCGACGGGATCCATGCACCCGCCACCCATGAGTTTCGGTTCATGAGTGATCCCACAAGGGTTGGATAAATATATATTATATTTAAAAATTTAACTTGTGTCATGTCCTTTCGTTGGTGAAGGTTATCGTTAAATAAATACATATTAAGTAAATCTGGCCCAGTGCCTGAGGCGCCCCCTTGAGCGGGAATGCCGACGGGATCAATGCATTTTTTGCACCCGCTACCAATGAGCTTCGGTTCCTCGGTGGTTCCACATTAATAGGGCCTTGTGCATGACCCGCATATGTGAGATGTGCAGTAAATACAGTTGCTATTATTAGAGGCTGGTTTCTGCCGAATCTGAATATATTTCCTGTAGGCGATGCTGTGTTTAGCTCTTACAGATTTAGCCAACTGTAGTAATTCGGAGATTTACACCACCCCAAAGGCAGATAAAATCCTGTTCTTCTATCAGCCATTAAGAGAATAGCTTAACGCTAAACGTACAATGAAATAATGTGAAGGTCTCAAAGCCGCTCAACAGAAAGGGGATGAACAGTTGGTGAAATTTACAGTGCACAGAGACAAGACAAATAAAAACCGCTAAAAAGAGCCAAGAGAAAGAAAGACGTCACTCCTTAAGAAAAACAATAACCAGAAGGTTATCTAATGCGGGTTTTATGTCTGAGAAAATGTGTTAAAAAGCCATAGCTGTCTTTTACCAACATGAAAGAAGAAATAAAGTTCTTGGCAAAGAGTGGAATATTTGATTCAGCGTGGTTCAGTCGGAATTGTATGGAGTGATAAATCAAAAGGCCACTTTCAGGATGAGGCCCCAGAGAATCCTCTTGAAAGATGTGGCGAGAAATTCAATACTGGAGAAACATCGACTACGTTTCTTTTTTAATGGCCCGAGCAAGAATATGCACCCTCCGGGCATAAGTATTTAAGTTTTGATGTAATCTATATATTATTGTAATGGAGAGTGTGTGTGGTTCTGTCTGTAAACGAAATTATGTCTGCACTCATGTCACAATTCCCTTGGTTATTTACTTTACATTCACCGTGATTTTATTTTTGTTTAAACCTCAAATATTGATAAAATTGTTTTACATTATTGATACTGTTGGCCTTATCGACATACTAATAACATGCAATTGTATTTATATATACAACAAAATGGTCTAATGGTTAGAGTCATAGGAAATGGACTCGTCGACCCGAGTTCAATTCCTGGATGAAACTGTTTGCATTTCACATGGCGCTAATACCCTTGGGAAAGGTATGAATCCAATTCTCCCTCCAGCTATGGGTAAATAGCAGGGCAGACTGACCTCTTTAACCTTGGTTAGGTAACCATTCTAGGAGAAAGAAAACTCTGAATTAAAACCTGTTAAACCTCGCTTAAGAAATTGACCTTGTATCGCATCCAGCTCGTGCGGAGGGGTTGGTAAATATATATATTCTCATGCCAATTCATCATCATCCTAGTATACTGCAATTAACAATGTTAATTTTTGTTTGAGCGGATGAAAAAGATGGTGTAGGAGAAGGAAAACTCTGAAAGAAAACCTGGTTAAACTCTGCTTAAAAAAATTGACCTGTCGTCACATCCTGCTTGTCGCGGAGCGGAGGGGTTGGTGAATTAAGAACAAGTCATTTAGTATATTAATAAAACTTTGTTTAAATTTGGCTAATTTTTGAGAAATCTAATAACAAAATAGAAAAAATATTTACGCTAAATTAGACAGCTTTTCTGTTTTATCTGCAGTTTGGAATATGTCGCTTTTTCCGAGGACAATGTTTTTTGAAATAAAAAGAGAGCATAATTGTTTTATTTCACCATTTTTGCACGTAGGATCTGGTGGTTGGGTGGGTAAGGTGGAACAGCCCCTATTAAAAACTTCCTGGTACCACTCTTGAAGAAGCAGCAGGTATCAGGAATCCAGAGTTGGAAAGTAGAGAAAGATGAACAGAATGCCCTGCTGATAGCTGTTGGAGCACTCTTTGATTGTTGTTAGCTTGCATTGAATAAACGGTAAAACTGACAAAGTCTGGTATTAATGGGACTTGTTGGTTATCTGCGTGAGAATCTACCACCCTTCTCCCAAAACCCTGATTATGTAAGAAAAAAAACAAAGCAAAAATTGGAGCAAACACCAACGGATTGTCAATACTCAGTAGGGGGCGCTGATCTGTTTCTGTGGCTTCTCACTAAAGCAGCATAATGCCAGATTGGCAAGTAATCTCCTTCGGAAGCAAGCTGAGGAAAATAAATTACTGCTGGAGTAGTGGAAGGTGCTGTGGGTTGTGTGTGAAGGAGCAGTAAACTAGTTTATCAATCTAACATAGAAATGAAAGTGAAAGTAGGATTGTAGATGTCACAGATAACAGAGTTATGTCCCTTTTAATGTGTTTATCTTCTCTTAGTTTTTAGTTTTTGAATAATTGATTTGGAGATATCTACTTTATGTTAGCTTTCAACTCTAGTGGAAAACGCAAAAACTTTTAGTATGCACCCAAATGTGTGAAGGAGGTACATTTGAGGTACCATTTTCTATTTTTATTATTCATTCCAGGTTACTTTTTTGAGGTACATTTTTTTGAGGTACCATTTCTATTTTATTTATTATTATCCAAGAGGTACTTTTTTGAGGTACCATTTTTTGAGTACCATTTCTATTTATATTATCAGGAGTACTTTTTTGAGTACCATTTTTATTTTATTATATTATCCAAGAGGTACTTGAGCGTACATTTTTTTGAGATACCATTTTCTATTTTTATATTATTAGGAGGTACTTTTTGAGGTACATTTTTGTGGTACCATTTTCATTTTATTATTATTATTCAGGAGAGGTACTTTTTTGAGGCACCATTTTGAGGTACCATTTTTTTATTACTATTCCAGTCAAATCAAGATCTTCTGAAATTTTGATCCTAACGTTAAAAGCATTTGAACTACTTATCTGAATTTTTGAGATGAGGTTTGATAATTTGTATTATTTAGATTTTAGGACTATTATCCTCATCCTTTATCAATATACATAATGTTTCAGCAGATGTGTCTGCATTCTTCAGAACCTTCTCAAATCAAGATTTTCTCTTGAACTCGGGAAGTAAATTGTTTTGGCATCTGAGGTTGTGCACCACACCTACCATCTGCTCCCCAAATTTACCAGACAGATCCAAGCTGTGCTACTCATGTACTGAGTTTGTGAAGGCTAGATCAAACCTGGAACATTATGGTTCCACAGTAGATGTTCAACCGATTGAACTAAACATGAATTTTCAAAAAAGTAGCCTGTTAAAAACTTGCTTTAGGTTTCCATTAGTATCACAAAAGGTTCTGGAATTTTCCAACAAAGTAACATGCTAAAAAATATAGTTCACGATTCCATTAATAACTCCATTAAAAGTTTGGATCTTTCAATTCATTTACAAACATGTTATTTATGAAGTTGTATAGAGTGGAGTTTGATAAACTTATAAAAAATATTTCTAGCCATGATGAGTGGACAACCAGTCTAGAGAAGGAAAACTTTGAATCCAAAATCATAGAAAAGCCACAAAACCACTATATTTCCCAAAAATAGACATGCTTTAGGTGGCCAGTAGCAACCCTATAAAAGCTGTGGAATTTTTAAAATAGTATTTTCCTGAAATCCCACTGGTCGGATTGACACAAGGACTTTTTAACATGCACAAACTGAAGTTCATGCTGTGCCAGCTGCAAAAAAATGTGTGGTCCCTTCCACATTTCCTCTATGGGATACCTAGGCATCAGGCATAAACCCAGCCCCTTTTGTATGAGGGCAGGTGTTGCCTGGGGAGGACGACCCCTTGGGATCCACATGATTTATTTCAAAAAGTAGTATGCTAAAATCATGCTTAAAAGTTTCCATTAGTAACCCTATAAATGTTGTAGAATTTCAAAAGTAGCAGGCTAAAAAACATAAGGTTCCATTTAGTAACTGTATAAATGTTTTGGAATTTTCAAAAAGAGCAGGCTAAAAACATAAGGTTCCATTAGTAACCCTATAAATGTTGTGAAATTTCAAAAGTAGCAGGCTAAAAACATAATTTTCCATTAGTAACCCTTATAAATGTTGTGAATTTTCAATAAGTAGCATGCTAAAAAACGTAAGGTTCCATTAGTAACCCTATAAATGTTGTGGAATTTTCAAAAAAGAAAAAAATAATAAGAGTTTCATTAGTAACCCTTAATATATTGTGTAATTTCAAAAAATAGCATGCTAAAAACATAATAAGGGTTTCATTCAGTAACACCTTAATATATGTGTATTTTCAAAAATAGCATGCTAAAAACATAATTAAGTTTCCATTAGTAACCCTATAAATGTTGTGGAATTTTCAAAAAGTAGCATGCCTAAAAACATAATTACGGTTCCATTCGTAATCCCAAAAATTGGTGGGCATGAGCAAGTCTTTGAGTAATTTGAAAAAGATGAACAAAAAAAAAAAGATTCGATAATAAATATCAGGACAGATTTTGAATAGATTCTTTAAAAGTCGAATAGATAATTAGATTCCATTTACCATAATGTTGTCAGGAATAAAGCTTTCATAATTTCCAAATGGTTTTCCCAAAAATTTTCTGGAATAGATATGATGGAAATCCAACCCTTATACTCAAGACAATGGTAGATTTAAACATAAACAATGCAGTGCATTTGGCACACATAAAAATCAAAATTGAAGAATGTTAGAAGCGCCCAATAATTAAAAAGAAAGAACAAAAAAATATTCCAAGTGTTTCATTGAATGAATTTTAGAACAATATAGAATTCATATAATCAAAGCAACAACATAATAAGAATGTGTGTTTATGACGTGGCATAACGGACAAATCATACCTGCAATATTTCCTTCTTACCCATTCCTCTTATTCATATTTGAAGCTTCAATTTTAACTCGCAGACTTTGTTCTTATTGTTGTGCCAGAATTACTTTGAATTCTTCTATCGTGCCCCCGCTATATTCTTTGATTATTTCTTTCTTTTTCAGAGTGAAGAATTCTCTTTAATGTCTTATCTTATAGGCTGCTTGCCAAAAAATATAAGAGCTGAAAAATGGCATTTCTTTGTGTTTCTTTTCTTTCTTCATTTTTTTTTCTTATTGTTATTTATCTCATCGATTTACTTCCTTTAATAATTGTGTTACTGAAGAGCCATTTTGCTGCTAGAATCTCTCTATTACTTTCTGGTGACAAAGGCAAAGAAGATTGCCTGAAAGTTCCCTGCATTTGTCTTGGATAAAGGCGACTGTGTGGGCCTGTTTTGATATTTGGAATGGAAAATACATAGCAGCTAGCCAACTATGCTATAATACTTAGTCATTCTATAAATAAAGTAAGAAGTAAAGTTCGCGGAGTAGCCTATTGTCGGTATCAGCAGTATTGTGAGGGAGTGTATCCCTTTTTACTAGCGCTAGACCAGTGAGCTTATTTTGCTGAGGGGAGCACCACATTTACCATCAGCTCCCCACTTTACCACACAGATCAGATTACCCAATATGTGCAACTCATATGCTGAGCTGAACGGGGACCAGCATCAACTCAGAACCTTGCAATTCCAAAGCAGGTGGTCTACCGACTGAACTAAACTGACATCTACCTACATATAAAATTACAGCAATAAAGAAATCAGATTTCTGGAGAAAGAGGAAAAAAGAAATAAGAACAAAGGTTAAAGTTGGAAGGGTAAACACCTCAACAGGGGCCAACAATTGACCAACGAATGACCCCGGAACTAGATTTTAAAATAAAATTGAAGTTACAGGTTTTGACTACAAGTGGATGTGACCTTTTCTGACCCCTGGGACCAAAAAGAAGAGAGAAAATCAGTCTTTTTTCGACTGGGCCTTCATAAAGGGCAGACAGGGCTTCCCGGGTTCCCTGTGATGTGTTTCACATAGTAGTACGAACATGATTTATGATAGAATAATTTAACCTTATTCCCTCTCTCTTTCCTTCTCTCTAAAAAAAACCAATGAGCCTAGAAAGGAATAAACAGCCTCTTTGTGACTCTATGACTTGCATGTGTTGTTTCTGAACTAATGACACTACTACTGCTGTGACTACTACAGCTCGAATTTGGCACTATGCAACATCATGTCAGATACATAATTGTGAGAGAGAGAGAGACAGAGTAGAAGACGAAAGGATGATAGATTTTGTCCTTATTTGTTCTCTACTTGTCTACTGTTCCTACTATTTCTCTTGTTGGGCTGTTTTCTCGGCTGATTCTCCTTTTGTTGGGCTGGGTTCGTGCATTCTTTGTTGTTAATTAATAAACCAACACTTGTTGTTTTTCTATATAGCTTTTATTACAACAACCCCAGCTCAAAAACTGTGCAGATTGTGAAACAACATCTCAAAAGAACGTCTTCTCTCATGAGCAACTGTTGTAACTAAACTAAAAACCTGATTTTTGTGTCACACTTCTTCTGGCACTTTTTTTTGGGGTGTCAAGCGAAATGTCACCACAAGTTTTATTAACCATAATGATTAAGGTAATTTTCCACTCAACCCCCATCATTTTAATCTAACAAACTCTGAATTTTAAAATGTATCTAGCTACAGTAATTACATAATTTATAGGCTATCTGGAATTATGTAACACTTTTTGCTACTATATCTAAACTTATGTAAGTTTTAAAGAACTGAGCTATGTGAGAATATAGCATGAACCAGGTAATTGTGAACAAATTATATATACTAGCAAGAATATGTGCCCTCCGCATATATAAGTAAACCTTTATTTCTTAGTGATAATAGACACATTGCAGGATTTTAAATACACTACTAACTGGGCTGTTTTAAGCAAATCTAATTCAGATTTTCATAGAAACATTGTTAATAAATAGAATTATTTTATTAATGAAATTTAAATTTAAATTAATGAAATAGATCACTAAATGGGACTAACCTAGTCTAGTAGTGACCACCCAAGCAGATTTAACAGGTTTGAATTCAAAGTTTTCCTTCTCCTAGACTGGATACCTAACCAAGGTGAAAAGAGCTCAGTCTGCCCTACTATTTACTCATAGCTGGAGGAGAGTAGGGATTTATACCTTTCCAAGGGTATTAGTGCTATGTGAACTGTAGCTTCATCCAGGATTTGAACTCGGTTGACAAGTCCATTTCTTATGACTCTAACCATTACACCATGCACCTCCAACTCAATGAATTAATGATTTTGATTATAAATTAAATTCTCATTGTTAAACTTATGCAGTTCCTCAGTGTATTGTGATGTTAAGCAGTGATGTAGTTTCAGTTACCGATAGACAGATACCAAATCTCCATAATAATATAGATTTCCCAACTCCTCGCATAAGGTCAATTTTTTAAGTGGAGTTTGAATTCAAAGTTTTCCTTCTCTTATACCAGTTGCTATATCAGGATTAAAGAGACTATCTTTCCCACTCTTTATGCATAGACGGAGAGGGAATAATTAGATTCATGCCTTTCATACCTGGATATGTGAAATACAAACAGCTTCGTTCAGGATTTGAACTCGTGTAGTTGATTTCCTCGATGATAATCATTACACCACATGTTTGTGAACAAATTATGATATCAGTGACATTTTCTAGAAATAAATAAATGATCCAGGTTAGAAAAACACTGTGTTGGTGCATATCGCATAAATACGTCCTGGCGTCCTGAACTAAAAAATGCTAAAGCAGTGCCTTCTGAAAAATCCACTGTATTAACTTCTTAACTGTTTGAAGGCATTTTACTGAAAAGGTAATGCGATATGAAAGCGATATTTTAAAGTCTTTTCTCGACAAGTAAGTGTAAATATTTAATCCTCCTCTTAAATTTTTTTTTTCGGGTTGAAGCAAATTTGAAGCATTTTTATCAACAAATAACTTTTTTAGTGGTTTAACTCTTAACATCCTGTTGAGAAATTTCTAAGTCATAGCCCAATTCTAAACCATTTATCAAAATATGGCTAAAAATGGCCCTATTATTTAAATTACCTGTTATCCTTAATCAAAGACTCCTAAATATGTTTAATATTACATTTAAGCAAAGGCTATCATTTCAGGCAGATTAGGAAAAATGAATGACTTCTGACCGGGTGGAATGAGGTTGTATAGGAAGTTAAGAGTTAAAGTGTTAAAAGTAAGCCACCTCCACGTTTTTATCGGCATGTAAAGGTAAATAATTTACACAGTTTAAAAAAATCTTTTTTTTTTTTAGTATTTTCATTTTATTTTAATTCAAAACAACTGTCACATGGGAAAAACACCTTCAAACAGCTCGGAATTCAAGCATGGTCGGATTTTCAGAAGGCACCACTTAACATTTTTAGGGCAAGAGCCAGGACACAATTATGTGATATGCACCTAATGTCACTGTATAAAACACCGTTCATGTATAAATGGACCTCAAATTTTCTTGTCCAGTTCTACATTTAAACTTTTGGAAAATCTTGCAAAATGCTGGTTCTTCCTTTTACTTATGGGAGAATGTATGAAGAAAGTTGACTATTTTCCAATCTGAACTGTTTAAAGATGACAGAAAAAAAATAAACATTTCTAATGACAAGTAATAGAAAAAGAGAGAGAGTGGAGGGAGGAGAGGAAAGAGCAGAGAGAGAGAGGAGATAACAGATTCAGAGAGAGAGAGAAGAAAGAGAGAGAGGAGAGAGAGAGAAAGAGACAGAGAAAGTGAGAGAGAGAGAAATAGAGAGAGTGGGGTGGGAGAAAGAGAGAGAAGAGAGAGAGAAAGAGGGAGAGAGGAGGAGAAAAGAGAGAGAGAAAAGACGAGAGAGAAGGGAGAGAGAAAGACAGGAGAGAGAGAGAAAGAGGGAGAGAAAAGAGAGAAGAGAAAGAGGAGAGAGAAAAAAGAAAGAAAGAGAGTGAAGAGAGAGAGAGACAGAGACAGAGAGACAGAGGGAGGAGAGGGAGTGGAGAAAGAGAAAGAGGAGTGAGAAAGAGAGAAGAGGAAAGAGTAATTAAAATATGATCAATATCATTGTGTTTATGTTTACATAAATATTCCTGACAGTCTCTCTAAAAGAGAAAAAGGTTTCAACGTTGAAGAATTGGATGGCCTATGTCTCCTGACTTTGGCATTTAAAGTCACGATACCTAAAAATGGACAATGAGACAAATTACTTATCATGTGGGTGGGTGGGGGTAATTTTTCTGGACCACATGGAACTTTTTGAAAAATCTTGCAGACTGCACTGAACTTACAGAACCAAAAATTTATAAAATATTTTCATAATGTCGGTATTTTTTATCTTCTTTAATTTAACTTTTTATATGCACATAACATAAAGGTATGCAAGAAAAATACAATTAGAAAAAATTCCATAATACATGCCATATTTGCAACGAAATAAAAACAAAGTTTAATGTTTTACAGTAATGGTTTGGGAGATTGTAGCTATAGATTAGCTTAGTTTGAATTGTTGTTATCAAAGTTAATAATATTATCCCATTCTAGTATGACACGATATATATTTCAAATAAAGTATTTAAAATTCTAATTAAAAATTATTAATTTAAGAATAAAATAATTGCAAAATCTACAATTATAACGTGTAATTATTTGAATAATTAAATCTGAATCCAAATCCCAAATGTCATATATCAAATTAATAATGCCAAAAAGTTGCAATGTTCCAAATAAGTTCAGACTTATGGTTATTTCAATTCTTCAAAGTTCAAAACACTTTGATTTTGATACAATTATTTGCTATTTAATCTGGCCATGACTTTATATATATATATATATATATATATATATATATAATATAATATTGGAACAATAGAAATAAGAGTAAGTTTGATTTTTTTTTCAGTCTGTGAAGGAAAATGATTGTAGAATCTTGAATTAAAAAGATGTTATATATTATATTATTATATATATATATATATAATATATTATATATATATATACATATCATCAAATTTTTATAAAAATCTACAATACAACAAAAAATATTATTTATTTTGACAATTGTCAGACTTTCTAGAAATTTACACACTTAAAATTACAATCAATAAACCAAGGATTTCTGGATTGATATTTTTCATCATCACAATTTGAATGGGAATCGCTATCATATGTGCGTTTTGATTTGCATTTTTCTTACATTTCAAGTATAACAAGGACTTTAAACATCATGAACAAAGGCTCAAAAGCTTTTGCTTGTTCCTCAATTTTCTTTTATATGTGATTAATGACTATTACCTGTTGATGGTTTAAGTAAACCGAAACACTATAGCATTGGCTTTATTAGTGTCAATGTTTGACATATTTTATTGTTTTACACCAAACTTTACTATACATTTATATTGTTTGATTTTAGTACCATTTCTTCTTCAATAATATATATATATTATTATATATAATATATATATATATAGTTATTTACTATGCTTAGCTTACATGTGGCACATGGCCAGATGTATGGGGTGCCTAATGCAAATCAAACTATATATATATATATATTATATATAGGAAGATATGTCTTAATTGAAGTCATACCTAATTTTGTAAATCAATTAGTTATAATTAAATGAATTAGGCGTGCATATCGGTTTAATGTAAGACGAAACAAATCTGTATGTCTGTATGTACATTTCAGCCTATTAGACCTCATCAGCAAGAATTATAGACAGGGCGTGATTTGACCCTACCTGTCAGGCTGACAGGTGGGGACTCTACCATATAATATATATACTATAAATATAAATATTATATATATATATATATAATCTATATTTATAAATCGGAACAATGAAAATAAGAGTAATCTTGATTTTTTTTTCAGCTTATGATAGGAAAATGATGTAAATCTTTTTTTGAATTTTGAAAAAATTCTTGTGGTCTTACTAACCAACTTGCAGACCTGAAGTCGTAATCGGTCACAGACAACTCTGTAGTATTGAAACTATAACAAACAAAAAATGTATAGATATACGGTATAGAATAAATATTGTATAAAATGATACTCAGATAAAATTGCTACATATTTTTGCTTTTACTACAGAAACTTTCTTTCTTCTTTCTTTCTTCTTTCTTTCTTTTTCTTTCTTTCCTCTTTCATTCTTTCTTCTTCTTCTTCCTCTTTCATTCTTTCTTCTTCTCTTCTCTTTCATTCTTGCATTCTGCAATCTTATTTTTTCCTTTCTTCTTCTACTCACTTTCACTCTCTCCTTTCTTCCAAATTTCCTTGTTGTCTTATTTGCATTCTTCATTTAAGTCTTTCTGTTGTTCCTCGTTCTTCTTTTCTTTCTTTCTTTCTTTCTTTTTTCTTCTCTTTTCTTACACTCTTCTTTTTCTTTGTCTGTGTCTATTTTATTTTTGTTTCCTTCTTTGTCTTTTTCTTTCCCTTTAGTATCTTTTCT
>CM042164.1:68651830-68653474 GCA_023376005.1 Doryteuthis pealeii | reverse complement strand
AAAAGAAGAGAACACCAGCCCGTCTAGACAGCATGCATTGTATTATAATAAATAATATATAATATAATATATTATTATAATGTATATATAATAACAACCTTCAGCACGAGAGGATGTGACACAGGTCAATTTCTTATGCGGAATTAACGGGTTGAATTCAGATTTTCTTCCTCCAGAGATACGTAGCAAGGTTATAGAGCCAGTCTGTCCTAACTATTTACCCATACGGAGGGAGATAGTTGCATTCATACTTTTCCCAGTGTATTAGCGCTATGTGAAATCCAAACAGCCTTCGTCTAGGATTGAACTCGAGTCGACGAGTCCATTTCCTAAGACTCTAACCATTAAGACATGCCCTCTTTATATATTATAGTTTTTCGTGGCAGAATTTCAAAAATGGAAGACGTCATTGCTGTAATAATTTTCAGTTCACTCTTAAGTGACATTCAATAACAACCGGAAAGAATAAAACAAACACCTTTTTGTTGGGGCTTCTGGTGAACGATGAAAAAAACCTCTAGGAATGCCCAATCTTGCGCCATCCTGAAGACTCTGGGACACTTTTTTTAACATAACCGGAAGTAAAAAAACAAGGAAAAAAATAGTTGGAATGAAAAAAAGAAATTATCTACTTCCTGTCTGCAGGGACAATTCTGACTTGGTCTCTTCTTTCTTCTTAATCGAAAGTCTACCCCCAGTTGTATGTCTGTTGATATCTATCTACTATCTATCTATCTATCTATCCAAATGGTATCTGTTCTATCTATCTATCTACCTATCTATCCCAGATCTCTTTGTATCTATCTATCCTATCTTCTATCTGAAACTCTTTTCTATCTATCTATATATACAAATAACATATATCGATCTATCTACAAATCTCTCTATGCACATCTCTTTGTCCTATATCTATCTATCTATCTATCTATCTATCTATCCAAATCTCTCTATCTAACTCTTTGCATATTCTCCTCTCTCTATCTATCTATCTATTATCTAAATCTCTTTGTATCTATCTATCTACATCTTCTCTCTCTCTCTCTCATCTCCTCTCTCTCATGGCTCTCTCTCTCTCTATCTATCTATCTATCTATCTCTAATCTTGTCTATCTATCTATCTATCCAAATCTCTATATCTAAATCTCTTTGCATCTCTCTCTCTATCTATCTATCTATCTAAATCTCTTTGTATCCCATCTATCTATCTATCTATATCTATCTATTTAATATCTATATCTATATCTATATCTATATCTATGCATGTGTATCTATCTATCTAAATCTCTTTGCATCTATCTATTTAATCTCTTTGCTCTATCTATCTAAATCTCTTTGTATCTATCTATATACTACATCTCTGTCTGTCTGTCTGTCTGCCTCTCTCTCCTATCTATCTATCCTACTCTAACAATTCTTTCTAATAAAGGTGCAGCAATGCATCTGCTAACATCTTAAATCACAAAAAGGTATTTCCTCCTGCTCTTGTGAATATTTTCATTTCATTTTTATTGTGTGACAATTGGGGCATTATATTTTATTCATTAATATATCAACGTTGAAAATTTCATTAAATTCGGTTAATTCCTTGATTTTTGGTATTATTTTTCTGTCAGCGGGGTGACATACGATGGTGGAATTTAGGTC
>CM042164.1:68636830-68639330 GCA_023376005.1 Doryteuthis pealeii | reverse complement strand
CCCAAAGGCGTGAATCTCGCGCTTTACGTGATTTAATTAGTTTAGATTTTAATTTCAACCTGAGATTGACGTAGTGCTGACGTGCTACTGCGAGGTTGATGCACACCGCGCGGCGAATAAGAATGGGTTAAATAAATCTTGATCAAGGAAAAATGTCTCGTGGTTTAATTAAAGTTGGTGGCTTCGTTTCATTCCTCACCCTTCATAATGAATATAATGGATCTGTGAGATTAGCTTGCTGACCATTATACCAGGACGGGAGGCCAGGAATAGTTAAAAGTCTAGATGAACCAGAAAGAGAATTTAAAAGTAGAATTAAATAATATGTGGTCTAGTGGCTTCGTTTAATTCCACACCATCCATAATATATCTATTAATAATGGAGATTCGCTTCCTACGTCACTGCTTACGTCACTATACCCGAAATCGTAATAACATTTGAGCATGCAACATTAGACAGTCCTCATTGTTTTTTAAAACAAGTTTTAATAGATACATCCCCAGTATCATATATTTATATATAGTTTGTTTTATTTTAATAGATATTCAAAGATAATAGAACTCAGTTTCGATTTCAAATTGTTTTTTTTCTTTTTTTACTCCTTTAATAAATTTGAGGATTTCATGATTTATGGTTCAAACTCTCCGACATTTAATTTTTAACTTCCACCTCCTCTAGCAATATCTTTCAAAAAATTATTTTTACATCGCCCGGAAGGTGTTTTTTTTATTTTGCTAGTGAATATAATGGATCTGCAAGACTAGCTTACTAATACCACGACAGGACGCCTGGGAATAGTTGAAACAGTCTAGTTGAAACAGAAAGAGAAAAGAAGAATTTAATAATATGTGGTCTAGTGGCTTCGTTTCATTTCTCACCCTCCATAAAATATTTACCCTAAGGTAGACATCATAGATATCAATAAAGTACTGTATTCTTAACAAGTAGCACGTATATTAATAAGAATAAATGTATTAATAAAACTCGGCGTACGTTACGTTTGAAGCCAAATGCTTCAAGCGTTGTAGTAGTATTGATAGTACGAAGGTGGGTGTGACGTAGAAGATGGAGAAGAAAATAATGCAAGAAGAAGAAAAAAAAGATATGATAAAGAAATGGAGTCTGTGGAATCGGTAAAAGGGAGATAAATAGCCAATATTTCTGGTTTTGTATTCTTTTTTTTTATAAATCTGCCCTTTGTAAGGCAAGGGTGATTTTTTTTCTGTGGGTTTAGGTTTTGTTGGCAGTGAATATGGCGTCTATAAACAATGACTAATAGAAAATTTCGTAACAAAAAAAAGAATTGATACACTAATGAAGAAAAATGCTAGCGTACTTTTAGTGCAAACGTCATTTTATTGTTACGAAATTTTTCTATTTAGTCATTGTTTATAGACGCCATATTCACTGCCAACAAAACCTAAACCCACAGAAAAAAAATCACCCTTGCCTTACAAAGGGGCAGATTTTAAAAAAAAGAATACAAACCAGAAATATTGGCTATTTATCTCCTTTTTACCGATTCCACAGACTCCATTTCTTTATCATATCTTTTTTTTTCTTCTTCTTGCATTATTTTCTTCTCCATCTTCTACGTCACACCCACCTTCGTACTATCAATACTACTACAACGCTTGAAGATTTGGCTTCAAACGTAACGTACGCCGAGTTTTATAATACATTTATTCTTATTAATATACGTGCTACTTGTTAAGAATAGTACTTTATTGATATCTATGATGTCTACCTTAGGGTAAATATTTTATGGAGGGTGAGAAATGAAACGAAGCCACTAGACCACATATTATTAAATTCTTCTTTTCTCTTTCTGTTTCAACTAGACTGTTTCAACTATTCCCGGCGTCCTGTCGTGGTATTAGTAAGCTAGTCTTGCAGATCCATTATATTCACTAGCAAAAAAAAAAAACACCTTCCGGGCGATGTAAAAATAATTTTTTGAAAGATATTGCTAGAGGAGGTGGAAGTTAAAAATTAAATGTCGGAGAGTTTGAAACCATAAATCATGAAATCCTCAAATTTATTAAAGGAGTAAAAAAAGAAAAAAAACAATTTGAAATCGAAACTGAGTTCTATTATTTTGAATATCTATTAAAATAAAACAAAACTATATATAAATATATGATACTGGGGATGTATCTATTAAACTTGTTTTAAAAAACAATGAGGACTTCTAATGTTGCATGCTCAAATGTTATTACGATTTCGGGTATAGTGACGTAAGCAGTGACGTAGGAAGCGAATCTCCATTTTAATAGATATATTATGGATGGTGTGGAATTAAACGAAGCCACTAGACCACATATTATTTAATTCTACTTTTAAAATTCTCTTTCTGGTTCATCTAGACTTTTAACTATTCCTGGCCTCCCGTCCTGTATAATGGTCAGCAAGCTAATCTACAGATCCATTATATTCATTATGAAGGGTGAGGAATGAAACGAAGCCACCAACTTTAATTAAACCACGAGACATTTTCCT
>CM042164.1:68619330-68631830 GCA_023376005.1 Doryteuthis pealeii | reverse complement strand
TGGAATGGTTTTTCTTATATATATATATATATATATATAATAATAATATATATATATATATATATAATATTAAATACACATGCAATATATACAAGGTGTGTCAAAAAAGTACGAGATTGAAGCTGTATTAACCAGATAGAAAAGATAATAAATGAAACGTTATTTTTTTTCAGAATACAAGGTGTGTCAAAAGTACAAAACACCTCGATATTTTTTTGACATTCTATATATATACATATGTACATTTATATATATATATATATATATGTGTGTGTGGTGTGTGTATGTGTGTATATTTATGTATGTGTGTGTTGTTATATTTATGTGTATTTTTTTGACACACCCTGTATATTATATGTACATTTATATATATAAATATGTCTGTGTATGTGTGTGTATATATTGTGTATGTGTGTGGTGGTGTTTAGTGTATGTTTTGTGCGTATATTAGTGTACGTGGTGTGTGTGTGTACTGTGTGTTGTGTGTGGTGTGTGTGTGTGTGTTGTGTGTGTATTAGTGTATGTTGTGTTTATAGTGTATGTTATGTTCTTTTTTGACACACCTTGTATATATATATGTACATCTCTCTATATATATGTCTGTGTATGTGTGTGTATATATTAGTGTATGTTGTGCGTGTACGTTGTGTGTGTGTGTGTGTGTGTTGTGTGTGTGTGTGTGTGTGTGTTAATGTACGTGTGTCTGCATGTAAGTAGTACATATTGAACAAGATTTATTAGTATGTGGGCGTTCCGAGTGCTTTTGTTAAGGATAATGTGATTGTTTTTATTTAATAAGATAACGCTATTTTAGATCAGCTTGTTTTTCGGTAATACCATTTCTTGTGTGAGAACTTCCCAGTGTAAAAGTAAAAGTTCTTTACTGATATTGATCAAAAGAAGAAACAACAACCGTAATCTAATTTCAGAATAGATTCTTTTGTTTTCTTTTTCTCTTTCTTTCTTTTCACTTTCTTTACCCGATTTGCACATCTATGGACTGTGAAAAAAAAAAAAAAAATAAATAAATAGATAAATAAAAATAAAATAGAAATAAATAAACAAACAAAAGAAGTAAGTCTTCAAAAAGCGGGAAAAAAAAGAAATAAGAAAAACATAGATATAAGAAAAAAAAAAATCGTAAAAAAAAAAAAAAAAATTCATTTAAAAATAAACCCCAAAATTTGATTTAAAAAAAAAAGTATTTTTGTTTACAGATTTCTCTGTCTCTGTCTCTGTCTCTGTCTGTCTCTCTTTCTCTCTCTCTCTCTCTCTCTCTCTCTCTCTCTCTCTCTCTCTCTATCTATCTATCTATCTACCTACTTCTCTCTCTCTCCTCACTCTCTCTATCTATCTATCACATCTCTATCTTCTATCTATCTATCTATCTATCTACCTACCCCCCTCTCTCTCTCTCTCTCTCTATCTATCTATCTATCTATCTATCTATCTATCTATCTACCCCCTCTCTCTCTATAAATATAATATATATATATATATATCTACCTCTCTCTCTATCCACCTCCCTCTCTCTCTATCTACCTCTCTCTCTCCCTCTCTCTTCTCCCTCTCTCTCCCTCCTCTCTCTCTTCTCTCTCCTCTCTCTCTCTATATATATAATATATTATATATATATATATATATATATATATAATATATTTTCAAATATATACTTCTGTTTTTTCTGTAATTTTTTATAATTAAATTTTTATTTCATTCTTTTTATCGGGTTTATAATTGATTTTTTTTTAAATAAGTTATCTACCTATTTATGTATATTTTTATCTATTTACGTATTTCAAAGATATACTTCTTGTTTTTTATCTATATTATTTAAATTTAGATTTTATATTCATTCTTTTTTTTTTTTTTTTCGGATTTAATATTCTTTGCAGGTGGTTGAATCTCAGTTTTAACGCGTATCTTTTCTTTTTTTTTTTTTTTCTTTTTTTTTTTCCTTTGCATCGGGCCCTCATCAAAGGTTTTTCCACCTCAATGTTCACTCAATGTTATTTGATGTTTTGTTTTTTAGTTTTTCTATTATAGACGATTTTCCAATTTTCTGATATCGTATACGAACATTCTGACGCCGACTATAGCGTATGAGAATTATTTAGCGTAGCGTTATGATTAGATAACATACGCAACGTGGTCATTTCGGTAATGTATATGTCAATCCATATGGTATGCATAATTCATCAAGGAACATCGTTCATTGAACTTTTTATTCAGAAGTCGTAAAAATATAGTATATATATTATATATATAATAATATATATATTATATACTTTGGTGCGGTACCAATTTCTTGGTACAAGGGTTCTAGGTGGGTCTAATTCTCTACCAGTAGTTTGTTGTAGAGTTCAGGTTCCGTATGAGAGCTCAATGTTTAATTAATTGTAAACAGAGCAAAGTTTTTGGAATAAAAAGGCCTTAAATACATGGGTATCGTGGTTATGGACATTTCCACTCGCGAGTATGCCCACGAGCTTTCTTCAGACCACTGATATATCTAAAATATATCAGTGGTCTGAAGAAGCTCGTGAGCATACTCGCGAGTGGAATGGTCCATAACCACGATACCCATGGTATTTAAGGCCTTTTTATTCCCAAATATAATAATATATATATATATATATATAATATATATTATATAATATATAATATATATATAATATAGGATGTGAAACCATTTTATATCTATATTCATAGCTAATATTGAACAATATTCGATTTTATAAAAATCATCTTCAGAGCTTGTTTTTACTCCGGCAGCCCCTCTCTCGATGAGTCCGGAGTAAAAACACACTCTGAAAATGATTTTTGTAATTTCAATTATTAGCTATGAATATGATATAAAATGTTTTCACTTTAACAGCATATTGTGTGTTTTTCATATCCTTTTTATCTATACTTATACTCGTCGATTCATTTCTTTTCTCTTAACTTATATATTATATTATATATATATTATATATATTTATATATATAATATTTATATTATTATTTATTTTTATTTTTACTTTTTATTCTTTAATTTTCTTTAAGTTGCACACGACTTCACGATCAAAGTCATGCCACATTTCTAACGATTATCATGATCGTATTTCGGATGAATTACGTCACACAATTTCGAAAGAAAATTAACGGCTAAAAAACGCAAATCCGTTCACTTCATTTAATTACTTTTTGCCTCATATACAACATTTCATTTTTTTCTCCAGACATCGTCTGATATACATTGAAAAATGGTGAAGGCTCACCCGAAATATCGGATAACCAGGAAGAGAGCACGGTTGAATATATAAAAATTCTGATTTTTCTTGTTTTTGTTCTTTTTTCCAATGCTTCAAAAGACCAAAAAAACCAAGTTCACAAGAACATAACATATATATGGTATCCAATTTAAAATTTTCCGTTGCAGTGGCATCAGTAAACAATACAAAGTGCTCAATATATTAAAGAAACAGAGCAGTAATATTAATAAAATAATAATAATAATAATAATAATAATAATAATGGACAAATATATGGACCTTGCCAGAGAACTGAAGGAGTTATGGAATATGAAAGTGAAAGTGATACCATTTGTAGTCGGTGCACTTGGACAGTCCCAAAAGGATTGGAAAAGGGTTTGGAAAGTTTGGATATCAGAGGAAGGATTGAAAACCATTCAGAACATTGCACTGCTGCAATCTGCCAGAATACTCAGAAGAGTCCTGGAGACCTGAGGAGACTTGCTGTCACTCAGACTCCAGTGAAAGGCACACTAATGCTGATGTGAAAACTCAAAAAGAGCAAATAATAATAATAGAGGACAAATAAGGGTACCATGGTTTCAATCAAATTGAAATGATTTCATTACCATCGTAGGAAATAGACAGGGGGATCCGAGTTAAATCCTGGTTATATACTCATATATACCCACATCAAACGTTCGATATGTAATATAGTTACATAGATAGATAGATTGATAGATAGATAGATAGACAGACAGAAAGACAGACAGACAGAGAAACAGAGACAGAATAGATAGATATATAGATAGATAGATAGATAGATGATATTTGATGATAGAGATGATAGGTGTTTTACTTGATTACTCTTCTACTTCTACTTTGTTTTTCGTCAAGCTGGATTTTTAAAGGGTCGGTCTTCTTCGGGCTGGGCTGGACATTTCTTGTTTTAACATTTAATTAACAAAAGGACTTGGTGTTCTTAATAATAAAGCTTTGTTTCCCAGTCCATGATTCCGCCACGGGTGAGCTTGTCACCGGGAGCTGACAACAACAGGTACGCTCCTTGGAAGCCGAGTCGAATCTCTAACTAAACTAAAACTTATTCTCAAGCGTCTGTATACCAGAAGGTCATGTTGGGATCATCGTTATGTCAATCATAATCCCAACGGGTAATAAACAATCCCCAGCCCCGCTTTTAATTCTAAGAAACTTATTTAGGTTCTAACTACAGGTACGTTCATAACGTATGACTGCTCAAAAATAATGTAACACTGGATTATGTTTAGCATTGGCAATGGCGTCAAATAAACGGTGAAATAAAATGGCCGACCAAAACAGAAGGCTTCCTCAAATAAAAGAAACAAGGGGAGGTTACTCTCATTTATGTTGCTAATGTTCAGATTACCAAAAATATGTTAAATGAGAAAATAAAAGGAAAAAATTGTAGAATAAACATAATAAAAAACAAACACAAAAAAGACAACAAAAAAATAAAGAATAAAAACAAAACAGGACCTATTAACAAAGTATATATATATATATATATATATATATATATATATATATATTGTCATTATACTTACATGAACAAAAGATAAATAGCACATAATCGAATAAGAAAAGAATAACAAAAACTAAACAAAAACAGAACAAAGAGAAACTGAATAAAAGGAAAGAACTCGTTTTAAAACGAGAATTAATACACACACCACACACACACACACACCACACATATATATATATATATATATATATATATATATATATATATAAATAGTTTCGAAAAGATGAAAGTGAAGGTGACGTAAAAAGAAGGCGAAAGAACATCGCCAAAAAAAATCCCGAAACAACGACTTCAATAGGGGAGTTAATTTGAAAATTGTATGAACATAAAATAGACTGTTATAACCAACACTGTAGAAAAACAATATATATATAATATATATATATATATATATATATAAATATATGGTGTGTGTGTGTGTGTCTGTGTGTGTATATATATATATATATATAATATATATATATATAATGTGTGTGTCTAATAATAAATCAAAGAAACTGGTAAAAAATTGTATTTCCATCTAAGGCTGTTGAAATCGGAAGTATCCAATATATATATATATATGTATATATAAATATATATATATATACTATATATATATATATGCAAAATTAACTTACATCTAAGGCCCTTTAAATGCTTCACCTATTATATATATATATATATATATATATATATTATAATATATATATATATATATATATAATATTAATAGTGGAGTTTCGCTTCCGGTTTTTGTCTGTAACAAAAATTACGTCACTGCTTACGTCTCATTACCCAAAATCGTCATAACATGAATAATCACTCAAAATTTGAACATGCAACATTAGACAGTCTCATTGTTTTTTAAAGCAAGTTTTAATAAATACATGACTGGTATTATATATCTATATATAGTTTGTTTTATTTTAATACATATCTTAAGTTTACATTTCAAATTGTTTTATTTTTTAATCCTTTAATGAATTTGATGATTTTACTTACTTGGGTACAAACTCGCTGACATTGAATTTTTTACTCCAACCCCTCTGGCAATATGTTTCAAAAATCTATTTTTTACATCGCCCGGAGGGTGTTTTTCATTTTTTACTAGTCTATTAATAATGGAGATTGTCTGTATTTCTGTCTGTAACAAAAGCTACGTCATAGCTCTACGTCACAGCTTACGTCACAATATTCTTATGCTATATACATCCAAAATTTGAATAAGCAATTTTAAAAATTGTTTTTTTTACTCTCGTCCTTTTTTTTTACAGTAACAAGAAGTTAACTAAAAAGTTTACAAATAAATAAATACCTACGATTTTGTGTAAAATTGATGTGGAAAATATTCAAAATAATTGTTTGATTATTACATGCACACAACATTTTTTGAGAGGGACGGGGCTCAGTTTTCATTTCAAATTGTTTTTTATTTTTTACTCTTTTAATAGATATGAGATTTGTCTTACTTATGATACAGACCCTCTGGCATTGATTTTTTAGCTACCATCCTCTCAGGCAATTCTTCAGAAATTAATTGCGACGCCCGGAGGGTGTTTTCACTGCTAGTAATATTATGGATCTGGGAATAAGTGATAAAAAGTACTCCATCTGCCAGAGCTCCAGAATTAGATGTAGTTTTAACGTAACACCAGGACACTAAGACCCTCGTCCATCGCTTTTTAGTACATATATAATAAAAAAGGTTTATATAACATGTCCTGTTATGAGTAATTACCAGAGATAAATCATAGTAAATCTATCTATCATTATTTGTCTATGTATATACGTACATAAATAAATATGGGTGTAAATATTGAAATAAATCCGACTGTATGTAGAAAATAGAAAAAGGTGAATTAATTATTGGTGGTGAAGTCGACGTTAAATCGTTTTGGTTCAGCAAAACTTATTACTAAGCTTAACTTAGACGTGGCAAAGGCCAGATTATGCGGCACCCAGTCAGAATCGAACCACTTACAATGGTCTGAAGAATCTAGCTTGCTAACATTACATTACATACGACGCATATAGTTATTTGCTAAGCTTCGTTTACATGTGGCACAAGGCCGAACGTAAGGGGTACCCAGTGAGACACGAACTACTAGTCATAGTTTGACAGTCTATCTTGCTAACCATTAATTCAATGAGGTATTCCACATGTATAAATATATATATATATATATATATATATATATATATTATTATATATGATATCTCTAAACATATAAATTCTACACTTTATAGGCACACACGCATATATATACATATATATGTATATATTATATATATTATATAATATATATTTTCGTGTGTGTGTGTGTGTGTGTGTGTGTGTGTGTGTTTGCGTATGTGTGTTGTGTGTGTGTGTGTGTGTGTGGTTGTGTGTGTGGTGCCTATAAAATGTGGCTGAATCGCAATTGGTGTTTGAATTATTCAACGAATCTGTTAAGTGCATTATCGATTAAGGCAATCGATAATATTGATTCCTCTGAACTGAACTTCGAAGGAAACAGGTAAGCTGAGAAAAAAACAAAAAACAAAAACAAACAAAAAAAAACAACCCGGATTGTCACGTGACGAATAGAAAAATTACTTTTTTTTTTCTGTCGATCGGGCGAGAACACAAAACGAACGGCGGTACTTTAATTCTTTTGTTTATATTATCAAAACATGTTTGGGTTAAATCGAACTTAACGGACCTAAATTCCACATCGTATGTCACCCCGTGACAGAAAAAATACCAAAAATCAGGAATTAACCGAATTTAATGAAATTTTCAACGTTGATATATTAATGAATAAAAGATATAATGCACCAATTGGTCACACCAATAAAAATGAAATGAAAATATTCACTAAGAGCAGGAGGAAAATACCTTTTTGTGATTTAAGATGTTAGCAGATGCATTGCTGCACCTTTATTAGAAGAATTGTTAGATAGATAGATAGATAGATAGAGAGAGAGAGGCAGACAGACAGACAGACAGAGATGTAGATATATAGATAGATACAAAGAGATTTAGATAGATAGATGCAAAGAGATTTAAATAGATAGATGCAAAGAGATTTAGATAGATAGATACACATGCATAGATATAGATATAGATATAGATATAGATAGATAAATAGATAGATATAGATAGATAGATAGATGGATACAAAGAGATTTAGATAGATAGATAGATAGAGAGAGAGATGCAAAGAGATTTAGATATAGAGATTTGGATAGATAGATAGATAGACAGAGATAGAGATAGATAGATAGATAGATAGAGAGAGAGAGAGAGCGAGAGAGAGAGAGAGAGAGAGAGAGAGAGAGAGATGTAGATAGATAGTACAAAGAGATTTAGATAGATAGATAGATAGATAGAGAGAGAGAGATATGCAAGAGATTTTAGATAGAGAGATTTGGATAGATAGATAGATAGATAGATAGATAGATAGAGACAAAGAGATTTGCATAGAGAGATTTGGATAGATAGATCGATATACTGTTATTTGGATATATAGATAGATAGAAAGAGTTTCAGATAGAAAGATAGATAGATAGATACAAAGAGATCTGGAGATAGATAGGTAGATAGATAGATAGATACAGATACATTTGGATAGATAGATAGATAGATAGATAGATAGATATCAACAGACATACAACTGGGGGTAAAGACTTTCGATTTAAGAAGAAAGAAGAGACAAGTCAGAAATTGTCCCTGCAGACAGGAAGTAGATAATTTCTTTTTTTCATCCAACTATTTTTTTTCCTTGTATTTTTTACTTCCGGTAATGTTAAAAAAAGTGTCCCCAGAGTCTTATCAGGATGGCGCTAAAAGAACTTGGCATTTCCTAGAAGGTTTTTTTTTCTTCACCAGAAAGCCCCAACAAAAAAAGGTTTGTTTTCTTTTATTCTTTCCGGTTTTATTGATGTCACTAAGAGTTGAAACTTGAAAATTATTTACAGCAAGACGTCTTCCACTTTTGAAGATTTCTGCACGAAAGAAACTATAATATATAATAGAGGCGCATGGTCTAATGGTTAGAGTCTTAGGAAATGGACTCGTCGACTCGAGTTCAAATCCTAGACGAAGCTGTTTGGATTTCACATAGCGCTAATACACGTGGGAAAAGTATGAATGCAACTATTCTCCCTCCAGCTATGGGTAAATAGTAGGACAGACTGGGCTCTATAACCTTGGCTACGTAATCAGTCTAGGAGAAGAAAAACTCTGAATTCAAACCCGTTAAATTCCGCATAAGAAATTGACCTTGTGTCACATCCTGCTCGTGCTGAGGGGTTGGTATATATAATATATATATATATATATATATATATATATATATATATATTAATATATATAATACAATGGCAGCTGTCTATGACGGGCTGGTGAAAGTCCATCGGGTTTCGTTCCTGGTCGGAGGTAGTGGCTGTATCTAGCACACTAATGAGACGGGAAGCGTCGAAACACGGTGTCTGTGGATGATTTATTATATGCACTCAAATTCTGGTAGATACCTCTAGGAGCAATTTTAATTGACTTTCACCCCCAGCATAAACCAATGATGGTCTATTGTTTACAGATTTGTTCTCTGCAGTGATCGTAACATATATACACAGGTGTATGTATTTAACAGTTAAAACACCGTTCCTTAATGGCTTAATGGTCGGATGTAGTTGCGTCTAGCCTCACAGATTAGACGTGAAACGTCGGAACACAGTGTCTGTGGATGACTTACATATATATCGAACCCTCTGCACGCGCAGGATGCGACACAAGGTCAATTTCTTAAGCGGGATTTAACAGGTTTGAGTTCAGAGTTTTCCATCTCCTAAACAGGTTGCCTATACAATGCTGAAGAGGCCAGTCTGGCTTACTATTTACCCATAGCTGGAGGGAGTATAGTTGGATTCATACTTTTGGCAAGAGTATTAGCTCTATGTGAAATCCAAACAGTCTTGTCCAGAATTTGAATTCGTGTCTATCCATTTCATCCGACCCTGACCATTATTCCACGCCCTTCTCTCTCTTTATTTATATATATATATATATATATATATATTATATGCTCCCAAATTTGGTTGAGCACTTTAATTAGAAGGGATTTAATTGCAAAATTCACCGTATTCGGCGTACAGCTAAGCCTCGCTTTGTCTACATAAAGTTTGAGGTCTCTAGTGAATTTCATTTCCGCTTAGAAATGTAGCGATTAAATAGTCTCCTATATTTGACAGCTGCCTATGGCCGTACGGGTAAGAGGATTGACGAACGAAAGTTCATTCGGGTCCCGAACCCGGCCAGAGGTAGGTTTTAATCGCTATAACCACACTGATGAGAGGTGATACCTCGAAACACATGTCTGTGGATTTCTTTATATATATATATATTATATATATATATATATATATATATATATATATATATATTTGTGTGTGTGTGTGTGTGTGTGTGTGTGTGTGTGTAAGTTGAAAATGGAAATGAATATGATATGTTGAAAGAATTAATAAATAAAGGAAATAAAATTTTGAATGGATGAAATTGATTTAATTTGCGTTACCAACACGTGTTTCGGCCAGAGGTAGGGTAAGTTAAACTTACTGTAAAAATACAACCAAGCAACCCAATTAAGACAACGTAATTAAATTGTCTCGTTTTTTTTTGTTTTTTGTTTTTTGTTTTTTTGACATTCCATAAATTTAGCGTGTGCCCGTCGTTAAACTTCAACTAGTAGTGTAGTTCCAATTTTAGAGCTCTGGAAAGAGTGGAATAGATCTTCATCACAATTACTCCTAGGTTCGATCTAACACAGAGTGGTAGTACCTGTTATCTATGCGATAAATAGATCAGGAAAGAGTTTTTAAAAAATGATAAAAAAACGAGTTAAAAAATGTGATAATAAATGAGTACCCAACAAAAATGTATAAAACAAAAACGTCTTCGACGTTCAATAACCCAAAGGTTGAGATGTCGAAAAATGGAGCCAACCAAAAAATCAAACCACAAACCCAATTCAGACCAAATAATCAAGTTTTTTTGTTTTTGTTGTTGCCTGGTTAGGGGGTCAGAATAAAGACACAATAGAGGTAATGAGTTTAACAAATATATTAACAAATAACAGTAGTACAAACATATACAAATGAGAACATTACATGTGAGGCTGTCTTATCGGTTATCCGCTGAAATATTAACTCCCGCCTAAGTGCAGAACCTACTGCTATTTATAGTTGGAAGAGTTCATGCCTGCGCGGTAAATTACCATAACAGTTTTTTTTTATTGGCGGGGTGTCAATCCATGACTTTAACATGGACATGACGGTAAACTGCATCTACTGATGAAGTTACAATTATGGGACTCTTAAAAGAGTTGAATAAACCTTCATCATCATTACTCCTAGGTTCGATCTGACCCGGAATGGTAGTATCTGTTAGGGTATCATCTATGCGATAAATAGATTAACAATGTTGTTTTTTTTAAATATCATAAAAAATGAAATGTTATATATCGTTATATATCGTCGGGTATATAATCGAGAGAAGAGTCTCGAGTGATATATATATATATATATATATATATATATATATATATATATATATATATATCAGAAATTGAGTCTTACTTGTTCTTCATTTCTTCTGGCTACGTCTAGTCGCCATGTTTCCTCCTCTTCTTCTTTTGGCCGTCATGTTGTCTCGTCTCTTCTAAGGGTTTCTTTTAAGGGCTAGTTTTTAGTCATGCAATTAATCAACTCACAAGTCTTTTATTTTCTTGATCAAGATTTATTTTTCTTGCCCATTTTCTTCCGCGCGCGAGTTAACAACCCCAGCAGAGAGATAGGCATCCTCTCTACTCAACCAATGGTCCCTTAGAATTCTCGCTACAGGGTCTGTCAACAACCCACACTACCACACAAATTATGTAACAAGATTAACAATGTTTTTTTCCGCCCGGTCGGCTGGGGCGTTAGAATGCACCGACTGCACCTCTGCAGAGGGGTAAGACTCCCCCAATGGGGCCACCTGTTGGCCGTGGGTGGCGACCCGTGATGCTTAAGGATAGAGCCCAGGTGGATGAGCAGTTCATGACTTGCAATACTCCCACTGTGGCCTATCTTGGGCTAGACGGGCGGTCGGAGAGGCCCCCTCCCATCAATCGGCTGGTCACGTCGAGCCCTAGCACCTATATGATTTTCCCAACCTATTGCCTTATATGGCAAGCCCCAACCCTTTTTATCATATGGGTGCTAGAAGGCGGTGGCTGAGGGTCTACATGTCCTGGGAATGACGTTAAACTCTATCTGATGGTGAGGTTCCAGTTTTGGAGGTTTGGGGAATGTGGAGCACCCCATTCATCACCATTGCTCCCTGGTCCACTCTGACCCGGAGTGGTAGTACCTGTTAGGGTCCCATCTATGGGTTAAATAGAAAAATGTATTTATAAAAAAAATGTATTATCCATTAAGAATTGATTTATTTCAAAACTTTTATCGGCATTAAATGACCCATGAGGTTGATATGCCGTAAAACAAACAAACCAAACCAAATCAATCGACAAGATAATTAAGTTTCCTCGTTTTTTGCAGTCCGCGGCCTTAACAATGAGCTGAGCCGGCAATAAAAGCACTTCTGAATCGTCCATTACTGCGTATTTAATCAATCATACGTCGGATAATTGAAATCACTTTCGATTTGATATGAAGGTCGTAAACACTGTGGCCAG
>CM042164.1:68606404-68619230 GCA_023376005.1 Doryteuthis pealeii | reverse complement strand
CATGTACGTCGGAAGGATGATGGACGAATTCCGAAAAGACATTCCTCTTATGGTGAAGCTTACGTCTGGTAATGACAGAATCTGGGTCGGCCTGCCTTGCGGGGTCCAAATGCCTGCAAAAATGATCTCGGGTGCTTTGGCATTTGTTCCCTTCCAGCTGGAGAAATTTTGAGCTTCAAGGCCGCCCTCGGTGCGGCGACAGAATCTCCATAGAGGACGTACATCAATTCTCGAGGCACGAATTGTTCGGGTCTTTGGCGGCCAGACAGGCCCCCCCCAGAGGAAATCTCCCATAGGAGGACTGTAATTGTCAGAAGTCCACCCCTGATACAACATCATGAAGCTAAGAGTGGTCCATAAAGAAAGCAGTGGCAACAAAAGCCATCCGGAACATCATTTTCATTCTACAGAACAAACCTACAAATATTGCAAAATCCTGTTGGTCCTGAATGTTTCTCAAACATCGGACCTTCATAGTCACAGGAGGCGCTGCAACTTCAGGGGCACACAAAAAACTTTATCATAGTCTTTTCGAGACTGAATTGCCAATGAAAGAATGAAAGTTAAGCCCTAGTAAATAACTATATTACCATAGTACATTGAATTAGGAGTTTAATTCGTTCGTGCCGTAATTTCAATTACCCAGTACATCAAATAATTTTTCTCGTTAAATAAACTGAAATGCCATTAATCCATTACATCCAGTGGACCTTGATTTACGAGTTGATTTGTTCCGCTCATAACTCATTTCTCGTATTATCAAATCAAATTGGGCATTTGAAATAAACCAGAAGGTGACCTTCATGCATTGCTCGGGGGGTCTTATCCCTCTACAGGGGTACAGTTGGCTATTCTACAGCCCAGCCGACAGGTGTGTGTTTAAAGTAAAAAAAATGAATACCCTACAAGAATAAATAAAAAGGCTCTTCTTATTATGCAATAACCGAAGGTTTGACATGCTGAAAAATCCAACCAACCAACCAATCAACAAACCTATACTATGACTACAACTACCTTTTTTTGTGCTACGCCGCCTCCGCTCTCTGGGTTTTGGGTCAGAAATTCTTCGGCCTCTGGACAAGATAAGTAATATCAAGAGCGTTGATCCAGAGGCCGCCTCTCTCGTCAAACAAGGAACGAAAAGTATGAAAAGGGAGGAAAGATGCCACCGCAAAAAAGAGAGCCAGAAGGAAGGAGAGGCAACAGCACCACCAGCAAGCATCACCGTTTGTTTGCAATCACTGCACCAGAGATTGCCTTTAAAAAATTGGTCTGTTCAGCCACTCACGCATTTGCAGATAAAAAAGTGGAGACTACGCTATCGTCTTCAATAAACGAAAGGATGCCAATGAAGGATCCCAGAGGGCTTCCCCCAGGCAATACCTGCCTCTTAATTTAAAGGGGTATGGCTGGGTTTATTGTCCAGTGCCTGAGGTGCCTCGTTTGAGCGGGAATTCCGACGGGATCGACGCTTTTTTTTCCACCTACACCGGGTTAGCTCAGTCGATTAGAGCGTTCGGCTAGAAACCCACAAGGTTCCTAGTTCGATACCGTCTCACCAACTCAGCGTATGAGTAGCACAGGCATCTGTGCGGTAAAGTAAGGAGCTGATGGTAGGTGTGGCGCTTCACATCAGATGCTAAAACAATCTCCTTGGTCTTAGCGTTATTGAAAAGGGGATAGACTCCCTCGCTGACTGGCTGATACAGACTTTAGGCCGCCCCGCCGACTTTACTTTTCTTACCACCCATGAGGTTTGGCTCGTGAGTGGGCCCTTATAAAAATGTCCATGTGTCAAGCCTGCATAAGTGGGATGCATACATGTGATTATTTTTAAATATTATATTTAGATTATATGTTTTATAAATTTACTGACCTCATATTTTATGTTAGCCATGTATCTTCTTTTTTCAAGAAAATCTTTGCGACTCAATTATTTTCGATAATATTTTTCAATAATCTAAAATAGACTGTGCTTATAATTCCAGTCATGAATTTATATTCAGTATGCGTGTTTTGCATGTGTTGCGTGAACATGTGGGTAGACATGCGAAAGATGAGTGCGTGAATGTGCGCATGCGTTCAGTCACTTCCGGAAAATGCAATTACGAGAATTTAATTCAAATCGAAGTTATTGAATACAAGTCGCAGAGAGAAAAGAAACGAGATTTAACAAAACATTTCCTACCTCTTCGTTTATTTATTTGTTGCTGTCATTCATATATATATATATATATATATATATATATATATATATATATATATATATACATAACATATTCTATATATATATATATATATATATATACGTATATATATAATGTATATGTGTGTGTATATATACACACACATACATATACAGATATTTTTTATTTCGACATCTCCTTTATCTAGGGATCCCTTTTCAGGGGCTGTTTGTGTGTTGGAGGGGCGAAGAAGAGGAGGCCGATTGGGACCAGAAAGTGAACGCGCTCATTTCCACGTAGAGCAATTCAGAGATTCAATTTAAAAATTCTAATATCGGAAATAACTGTATAGATATAACTGTAGATATTATTTATCGAATCCTCTGGAAAAGTAATTTAATTTGAAATTTTTGTTGAAATTGGATAGATTTATTCGAAAAGACATGCATACATACATATGAAACTGCCATCAATAGAGATATGAAACAAATTATTATATATATATATATAATACATATATAATATTGTATATATATATATATATATTGTATATATATATATATATATATATATATATATATATATATATATATATATAATATATGTGTGTGTGTGTGTATGTGTGTTATATGTATAAGAATATAAAGACTATATACATAAAATATATAATATGAATAGAATAATAATATGATATATAAGAAACGAATAATACTATATATACACACGCATTATATATATATATATAATATATATATATATATATTATACACGTATCCTATGATCTGTCCACCGTAAAGATATGAGACAAATGATATATATATATATATAATATATATATATTATGAAATGAATAATATATATATGATATATATGTATACACGTATATGAGTGCATGTTGTGCGCGTGTGTGGTGTGTGTGTGTGTGTTTGTGAGTGTGTGTTTATGCGTGCGTCTGTATGTGTGTGTGAGAGCGAGGAGAGAGAGGAAGAGAACAGAGAGAGAGAGAGAGAGAGAGAGGAGAGAGAGAGAGAGAGAAGAGAGAGAGAGAGAGAAGGGTGGGAATTGGCTTGGGACAAATAAAATTCGATATAACACAACAAAATATAATATGTAATCCGGTGGTATGAGAAAAACGGAATAATAAATTATAGATGATCTGATTAAACATACGAAAGAGGTTTGACATTTATATATATACATATATATATATATATATATATATATATATATAGAGAGAGAGAGAGAGAGAGACAGACAGACAGACAGACAGACAGACAGAGAGATAGATAGATAGATGGATGGATAGATAGAGAGATAGATATAAACAGGCTAGGATAGATAGATAGATAGATATGAACAGATTAAGATAGATAGATAGATAGATAGATAGATATATACATACATACATACATACATATGGACAGACTATGATAGATAAATAGATAGATAGATATAAACAGACTAAGATAGATAAATGTGTAGATAGATAGATAGATTTGACCATATTACCATCCATGAAGATAGGAAACGATTAATACCATGCAAATGAATTATATAATTATACATATATATATAATATATATGTGTGTGTGTGTGTGTGTGTGTGTGTGTATGAGTGTGCCTGTATGTATGTGTGTGCATGAGTGTGCATGTATGTGTGTGTGTTTGGTTTGTGTGGATATCATCAAGTCTTTCCTTTATAGAACACATATAAAATGTGCTTTTATGTTTTATGGAGAATTATAAATTAATCAATAAATTAATGAGAAATCTAAATTTATTGAGGCATTTTTTGCCTCTTTCGGTCTGACTTTTAATAATTTGAAGACTTTTAAGAAATAATTTGAAGATTTCACATCTGGTCTTATTGATATAATTTTTTCCCGTCTCACTGATTTGTTATCAATTTTTTATTTTTTTATTTCTTAGATACGCCAGATCACTGGAAAGCACACACAATTTAAAGAAGGACCAAAAGAGCCAAAAAAAATGGCGAAATAAATTTAAATGCTTATCTTAACCATGAAATTCTTATATATATAATATATATATATATATATATATACTATATATATATATATATATTTGGAGAATATGTGCCTTTTTAATTTTAGTCAGACCTAATTTTTGAAAGTTAATTCATTTATGTTTAATTAGGGGGATTTAAACATAAATGAATTAACTTTCAAAAATAGTCTGACTAAAATTTAAAAGCACATATCAAAAATTAGGTCTGACTAAAATTAAAAAAAACACATATTCAAAAATTTAGGTCTGACTAAAATAAAAAGCACATATTCTCCCAAATATACTGTCGGCTGAAAATAGCTAAATGTTGTTTACATATATATATATATATAATATTATATATATATATATATATATATATATATATATATATATATATATAATATATATATTTATATATATATATATGTATATATATTATATATATATAATATATATATATATATAATATATATATATATATTACACAATACATTTCGAAGATGCGCTTGCATGCATCATCAGCGATGTTCTTTTAATTCACGGTGTGTTTCGGGTCTTTTCAACAAATATACCCTTCTCGGTAAAGTGACCCAGGCGAGATTGACCAACGCACACACACACACACACACACACACACACACACACACACACACACACACATATATATATATATATATATATATATATATATATATATATATATATGATGTACAAAAAATTATTAGTAAACCCCTGTGGTAAGAAAAAAAACCGGCAAATAGTTTGATAGTAAAAATATACTACCAAACTTCACCTGGGGGGAAAAAATGAAAAAGGAACTGACTAATAGGGTCGTACCAACTGAAAATAATAGATTAATACTATAACACTTGGCCAAAAGAATATATATATAATATTATATATATATATATATATATTATATATATATATATAATATAATTATATAATGTAAAAAGTGCTCAATACCTAAGAAGAGCAAATAATAAAGTTAAACCTAATGAATCAGATATACCTACTAATAGTTTCGCTTTGTAGCTCATCAGGGCAATAATCTGACTATATGTATTTTTATCTCTAAGGACTTTGTTAGAGACCAAGTGATGCAACCGTACAGTAGTACTGATACGGCTTGGAATAATTTTCATTTTATCCTGTCAATGAGAACAGATTTACATATGATCAATAATCTGTTTATAGTTCATGTCTTTGCTATGCATATACTGATATCTTATTCTGTAGATGAGATATTACTGCCAATGTGAATTGGTCTACTAATTTGAATTCTTTTTAGCCAACAGTGTGTTTTGTCCTGGGTATGACGTTAAACTGCATATAATGGAGAAGTTCTAGTTTTGGAGCTCTGGGAAGTGTAGAGTACCCCTTCATCGACATTACTCCTCTGACCCGGAGTGGTAGTACATGTTAGGGTCATATCTATAGGTTGAATACATAAAAAATGAGTTTAAAAAATGAGCTTAACAAATTTGAATACTATCAAGAAGGAATAAAACAAAACATCTTCAACATAAATTAATCCAACAAGGGTCGACATGCCGTTAAATCCAACCAACCACCCGTATTTTTTACATAAATCAGCTGAGACAGATTGGCACCAGATTTGGTAAAATTTTGAAAATATCAACTTTGGAAATAAACAGTTTGAAATTAAGTAAAAAACTATTTCCAAAAAATGATTTATTTATTTTTCAATATACGAAGAGGTCTGGATTCAATCCAATTTTGGGGAAAATGGATAAATTGAACATGAATTCAAACCAATTCATTTTTTACGCAAATATTTCTAAATTCGGAAGAGAGAGGTGAATTCGGGTATTTTTTAGAAGATATTCACAGACGTTAAGAAATGTGTGACTATTTGCATGAAGAAATATCAAATATACAAGCAAATATACGCCCCATCCGGGTGCAAGTATTTCAGTTTTAATTTAATAAAATATTATATTTAATTAGAAAGGCCAATTAAACTAATTAAGAATGCAGATAAAAAGATTTGAAACAGAGGGTGGTATAATCGAAAAATAGAACAACTGAAACTTGCTCATCCATCACTCCCGTCTTTCATTGCTAAATTTCCCTAATTTAACTATTTATTAAAATAGGAAGTAGAGAATAATTTTTTAAAGATTTATCTTCAAGATTTTTGTACATATTCATTGAGATAAAACCAAACAATTAGAAATCAATAATATTAAGTACATCTTTATCGAAATCAAATTTTAATATCAATATGCAATTTAGCCTTCCCATTCACACTGTAAACCTATTGTATATATAAATACAATTGCATGTCATCAGTATACCAATAAGTCAAACTGTATTGACATACTGATGACATGCAATTGTAGACACGTCCCGCAGGCGGAATTAGCCTTTCGAAAAAAATCCTTCCTTTCTTTCTTTCTTTCTTTCTTTCTTTCTTTCTTTTCTTCCCTCTTCCAAAGCTGGCAGCTGACAGTGCGAGTGTCAACAGCTTAGTGTATGGAATTAAGCGTCTCTGTTTTTGTAACATTCTTTCTATATCTCTCTGTGTCAACTACTACTACAGTATCACGGCGAAATTAAACATTGTGGACAAAAAGGTGCGGTCTTCTTTTTAATCAATACAGGTTACCACGGACTTTATTGAAGGGACGTTTTTCAAGCAAGAAGAAACGATCCCACATATATATAAGACAGAAGCCACATAACGACACGTGTGCATGTGTATACACTATTGATTATAAGGTTGCACACCTACAACTTACTTGTAATTGTTTAGTTTCGAAATTGAAAGAGGAACATCGCGCATGAAGAACTAAATTAAATTTAGTCACGTTTTGTTGTACTGACTCGTGATTATTCGCAGATATTTGAGTATATATAATATATATATATATATATATATTATATATATATATATATATATTAATAGTAATTATATTATTTGCTATTTTGTAAGTTAAGGATTCTTAATATCATTGATGGACCATATATATATATTTAGGGTAACATAGACATGACGTCAACGGCGCTTGCCAACTGACAGTTACCAGAGATAGATAGATAGATAGATATATGTATATGAAGGCACTTATATAAATAGAGCTATATATATATATAAATATATATATATATGTGTGTGTGTGTGTGTGTGTGTGTGTGTATATATATATATATATATATTATATATATATATATATATATATATATATATTATATATATATATATACATAAAGATACTGAAATAGATATGAACATATCGAAGATAGATAATGACAAAACATAAATAGAGCTATATATCTATAAAGAGACTGTAATAGACATGATAGGACTGAGGCTTGACTGATAGATAGATAGATATGAATATATATATATATATATATATTATATATATATATGAAGGCTCTTGTATAAAATAGAGCTATATATATATATATATATATATATATATATATATATATATATATATATATAAAGAGACTGAAATTGATATAAAGAAACAGAAGAAAGACAGATATATAGATCTAAACATACGGAAGATAGAAAAATAGATAGATAGTTATATATGTAAAAAGACTGAAATAAATATGACGAGACTGAAGCTAAATAGATAGATCGCTAGGTAGATATATATGGATACATATAAATAGAGTTATATATATATAAAGAGACTGAAATATATCTGAAGAAAATAAAAACAAACAAACAGATAGATGGATAGATCTGAACAAACAGAAGATAGATATGAACATACCAAGATAGATAGATACATACATACATAGATATATCGCTAGCTAGATATATATGAAGGCATATAAATAGTTATATATATAAAGAGACTGAAATATATCTGAAGAAAATTGAAAAAAACGGACAGATAGATGGATAGATATGAACAAACAGAAGATAGATCTGAACATACCAAGATAGATAGATACATACATACATAGTATGTGGATACATACATAGATCGCGACTTGCCTTTCAAAAATAAAACGCTGATCAAATACAGTTACATAACTAAAAAGATTTTCATCTCCTGTCACATATAAAAACATCCATCATTTTCTTCACCCCAAGATACATCCTGATGAAGGTTCAATGTAACCGAAATGTTTTAAACATCGATAATTAAATTCATCCCATTTTCGGAACACTTGTTTTTTCAAATTTTCTTTATACATACATAGATAGATCGCTAGGTAGATACATATGAAGACATATAAATAGAGTTATATATATATAAAGAGACTGAAATATATCTGTAGAATAAAAACAAAAAAAAAACAGATAGATGGATAGATCTGAACAAACAGAAGATAGATATGAACATACCGAGATAGATAGATAGATAGATAGATAGATAGATAGATCGCTAGGTAGATATATATGAAGACATATGAATAGAGTTATATATATAAAGAGACTGAAATATATCTGAAAAAAAAAAAACAGACAGATAGATGGATAGATCTGAACAAACAGAAGATAGATATGAACATACCGAGATGGATAGATAGATAGATAGATAGATAGATCGCTAGGTAGATATATATGAAGACATATAAATAGAGTTAAATATATAAAGAGTCTGAAATATATCTGTAGAATAAAAACAAAAAAAAACAGATAGATGGATAGATCTGAACAAACAGAAGAAATATATGAACATACCGAAATAGATAGATAGATAGATAGATAGATAGATAGATAGATCCCTAGGTAGATATAAATGGATACATATAAATATAGTTATATATATAAAGAGACTGAAATATATCTGAAGAAAACAAAAAAAAACAGACAGATAGATGGATAGATCTGAACAAACAGAAGATAGATATGAACATACCGCGATAGATAGATAGATAGATAGATAGATAGATAGATAGATAGATAGATAGATCGCTAGGTAGATATATATGAAGACATATAAATATAGTTATATATATAAAGAGGCTGAAATATATCTGAAGAAAATTAAAAAAAAACAGACAGATAGATGGATAGATCTGAACAAACAGAAGAACATACCGAGATAGATAGATAGATGTACAATTTATCTTCAGTGAATTTGAATTGCATGTAGGAATTAATTCTTTCTCTCAAGAAGAATTAACTTTTGTTTCCAGTTCCACAGAGGAAAAAACTTTTTTCTTCCATTATTATATGATACATATCATATTTAATTAATATTTGTGAACATAATCCTGAATTCCTAATTTCCCGAGGTGATTGCATTCTTCTCCTTGTTATTGTCATTCCTTTTATTGTTTTATTGTTTTTGTTATTTTGTTGTTTAATCTTCTTTACCTATTCCACTGTACATTATAATTCATTATTTATTCTGCATCAGCAGGTGCCTTTTGATTATTGCTCGGTATCATGTGACAACAAGTTTCCTGAAATTTCAAACAACTCCTGATTTTTATCTATTTTTTTTCTTAGAATGCCTTCCTTCATATTAACTTGTTGATTCTTTATATCGGAATTTGAAAAATGGTCTGAACACCAACCAATAACAGAATCCAAAGAAGCCACAGTTCTTTTGTTGCTGCTTATACCAAAATCTGAAGAATGGTATAAATACTGACTAGAAACAATATCGGAATCCACAGAAAAAAAAAACTATTCTCTTGTTGCTGCAAGATGATAACTATCGGAAGATTGAGGAAGAAGAGCATTAAAATAATAATAATAATAATAATAATAATAATGAAATAAAAACGGATCACCTTATCCCAGCAAGAAGACCAGACCTAGTGTTGATAAACAAAAAGGAAAGAACTTGTCAACTGGTGGATTTTGCAGTGCCAGCAGATCACAGGGTGAAGCTAAAGGAAAATGAAAAAATAGACAAATATCTGGACCTTACCAGAGAACTAAAATGTTATGGAATATGAAAGTGAAGGTGATACCAGTTGTAGTTAGTGCACTTGGAACAGTCCCAAAAGGATTGGAAAAGGGTCTGGAATGTTTGGAAATCAGAGGAAGGATTGAAACCATTCAGAACACTGCACTGCTGCAATCTGCCAGAATACCCAGAAGAGTCCTGGAGACCCGAGGAGACTTGCTGACACTCAAACACCTGTGAAAGACCATCAGCTAACACTGATGTGAAAACTCAAAAGGAGTAAATAATAATGATAATAATAATAATGGAGATTCGCTTCCGGTTTTTCGTCTGTAACAAAAATTACGTCAGTGCTTATGTCACATTACCCAAAATCGTCATAACATAGAATAAATACACTCAAAATTTGAACATGCATCATTAGATAGTCGTCATTGTTTTTTAAAACAAGTTTTAATAAATACATGACTGGTATTAGAAGAAGAAGAAGAAGAAGAAGAAGAAGAAGAAGAAGAAGAAGAATTCTCTGGGAGTTCCAGATAAAGACGGATCGCCTTATTCCAACCAGAAGACCAGACCTAGTATGGGTTAACAAAAAAAAAAAAAGAATAAATAAGAGAACTACTCATCTGGTAGATTTTACGGTTCCATCAGATCACAGGGTGAAATTGAAGGAAAACGAAAAGATAGACAAATACCTGGAACTTGCCAGATAATTGAAAAAGCTGCGGAATATGATGGTGCAAGTGATACCAATAGTAGTTGGTGCACTAGGAACGGTCCCAAAAAGCTCAGAAAACATACTGAAGGAACGGAAAATCAGAGGAAGAATTGACATCATCCCGACAACAGAATGACTGAAATCAGCTAGAATACTTAGAAGAGTCCTGGAGACCCGAGAGGACTTTTTTCCCTTAGACTCCAGCGAAAGACCATCAGCTAACACTGATGTGAAAAACGCACAGAAGTGGAGTGAACATATTAATAATACCCATTTTAATTGTCAATTTTTTCACTAGATATAACAAAATTCCTTGTATTTTGGTTTAACAGAAAATTAACTATTTATAAAAACAGGTGTATTTTAGTGTCGAAGGACACTAGCAAATTTTTTTTAAAAGAGCAAAAACACGCGAGTACTGTAACAAAGAAAATTTTGTTTTTATTAAATGCCAAAGCTGATTCTCACCACCTTCCCGGACGCCAAATTTTTCTCATATTAAACAGAAACCTTATTTATTAGTCGTCTATCAGCTGAACGCATGCTGATAGGAACAAAACGGATTATGAAGCACCTTGTGTCTAGACAGATAATGCTAGATTAGAAAAATGGTGCTACCGTTGAGCGAAGTCTTAGAAAAATGCAGAGACTGCAAATTTATCACAGGCGCAATAAAGCTGTACTTTACTTCGGGCATAAAGAGTTAAGCCTAATTCATTTAGCGTCAACGGAGAAAAATGTGGCCGATACATAGATTAAAGACGAAAGCCAGCGTTGTGAGTGGGAATATTTCGCCTTGCTCTAGATTAAAGTAGTTAAGCGGTCACTGGCAAATCAATACGCTAGTAAATAGTTTCTTATAATTCTTAGTGCTAAAAAACAAAAGCAGTATCAGTTTTATGACATAGCTATTTGACGTTGGCTGGTTGGTTTCGCCTTGCTCTAGATTAAGGTAGTTAAGCGATCATTGGTGAAGTGATATACTAGTTATTTGATCATTGGTGAAGTGATATGCCAGTAAATAGTTTCTTATAATTCTTAGTGCTAAAAAACAAAAGCTGTAGCGCAGGTGGATGAGCAGTTCATGACATGCAATACACCACTTTTGCCCTATCTTGGGCTAGACGGGTGGTCGGGGAAGCCCCCTCCGATCAATCGGCTGCTCACGTCAAGCCCTAGCACCTATATGATTTTCCCAATCCTATTGCCCTTATGGCAAGCCCCAACCCCTTTTTATCATATGGGTGCTAGAAGGCGGTGGCTGCGGGTCTACATGTCCTGGGAATGACGTTAAACTCTATCTGATGGTGAGGTTCCAGTTTTGGAGGTTTGGGGAATGTGGAGCACCCCTTCATCACCATTGCTCCCTGGTCCACTCTAACCCGGAGTGCTAGTACCTGCTAGGGTCCCATCTATGGGTTGAATAGAAAAACATGAGTTGATAAACAAAATTGTATTATGCATTAAGAATAAATTTTATTTCAAAACTTTATCGGCATTAAATGACCCACTGAGGTTGATATGCCGTAAAACAAAACAAACCAAACAAACCAAAAAGCTGTATCAATTTTATGACATAGCTATTTGACGCTGGTTGGTTGGTTGGTTGGTTGGTTGGTTTCACTTGCTCTAGATTAATGTGGTTAAGCGATCATTGGCGAAGTGATATGCCAGTAAATAGTTTCTTATAATTCTCTGTGCTAAAAAACAAAAGCTATATCATTTTTATAACGTAGCATGGATGTTTGGTTGATCGGTTGGTTGGTTCGATTTTTACGACATGGTCAACTCGTGTTGGGTTATTTTATGCCGATGATGTTTTTGTTTTATTCATTCTTGTTGGGTATTCAGATTTCTTTAAAACTCATTTTCTTTTTTAAACACATTTTTAAAAACTCATTTTTTTTAATCTATTTAACCCATAGATGGGACCTTGTTGGAATATTTTGTATTATAAGGTGTGCTAGAGCCCACCACTTAAACTTATAGACTCTACGTGGCCACGTGGATTAAAACCAGCCAATCAACACGATCTTGAAAGCTGTGCAGTTGCT
>CM042164.1:68596404-68603904 GCA_023376005.1 Doryteuthis pealeii | reverse complement strand
CTCAATTTGAAAAATAACAATGGCCTGTAAATCTAGTAAGCTAACCATTGCACCATGTGAGATTATGTATGTAACCAATGATAAATTCATCTTACAAGTTGAAATATTGAAGAATAATTAAAGTTCCAATTACCGTCGAACTGGGAAGACAAGGCAACAAACGGTTGTAACTTAAATACAAACCCGAATAGTCACAAAGTCTACTGCAGAATGACAGGATATATATAAGACTCCACAATGTCATTCAAATCAAGCAGTCAAGCAGCCAATCAGAACTCAAGGAATGGAATGATCCAAATCACCCAAATTCATGAATGGGTCATTCTTGATTTCTATATATACCAACTGTCTTGGACACTGCTTAAGTTGTAATTAGTTAGCTGCTGTTATTCAAACCAACAGTAGACTTACTGACTTCAATAATTTTGTTTGTTTTAGTTTGTTTTATGGCATATCAACCTCAGTGGGTCATTTAATGCCGACAATGTTTTTGAAATCAATTCATTCTTAAGGATACTCAATGTTTTTTATAAACACATTTTTCGATTTAACCCATAGATGGGACCCTAGTAGGTACTACCACTCCGGGTCAGAGAGGACCCGGGAGCAATGGTGATGAAGGGGTGCTCCACATTCCCCAAACCTCCAGAACTGGAACCTCACCATCAGATAGAGTTTAACGTCATTCCCAGGACATGTAGACCCCCAGTCACCGCCTTCTAGCACTCATATGATAAAAAGGGGTTGGGGCTTGCCATAAAGTCAATAGGGTTGGGAAAATCATATAGGTGCTAGGGCTTGACGTGACCAGCCGATTGATCGGAATGGGCTTCTCCGACCGACCGTCTAGCCCAAGATAGGGCAAAAGTGGAGTATTGCATGTCATGAATTGCTCATCCACCTGGGTTCTATCCTTAAGCATCACGGGTCGCCACCCACGGCCAACAGGTGGTATCATTGGGGGAGTCTTACCCCTCTGCAGAGGTGCAGTCGGTGTGTTCTAACACCGCAGCCGACAGGGCGATGCAATATTGTGGCAAAACGGTCTAAGAACAAAAATAATTAATTAAATCCCGTAATGATAAAAAATAATAACAAAATAAAAAAAATATTTTATTTGTATTTTGGCAAAGAAGAAATTGATTAAGCAATAAAACTTGACTGGTTTCACAACGAGGGGAATTTAATATAAGTGAATGTTGCTTCTTTCTTTCTTTCTTTCTTTTTTCTTTTCTCTTTTATTTTGCTCATTGATATTATTTAAAAATAGTTGTCGATAATAGTCACTTTTTCGTTGTTATCTCTCACAACGACGAGTAATAAAACAGACCCAGCTGAACGTTTAAACGAATAATGATTCCTTTTTTTATTTATGACTGATAAGATCAGGCCGTGTAACAGTCAGCGTTTTCAATGAATCGAAAAATAAACGACACCTTAAAGAGAGACGAGAAGCCATTATGCATGAAACAATTGTAGAAAATAGCGGGAATAAAACAAAAGTCACGTGAGAGAATAATTTACTCTGTATCTCTTATTATCAGTTGAAAATCACCGAGGACGTTTATAGCTGTTAAAATGAAGAACGTTATTTGGCAAAAAAGATTACAAAACAAAGCAAAAAAAACCCAAACAAAACAAGAAAAATAACTAAACAAAAAAACAAACAAAAAACAAGGGTATTCCAAAAAAGGGTTTTTCTTTAGAGGTCGATTTTGAGTTGAGAATTTCCCAATTACTTTTTAGTCTCTGTAAATACCAATTGCAATTCTTGACATATTTACGGCTGTTGAAGTTTTTGAATTTTTCAAATTTTTCAAATCGTTTAACAGATTTGAAACAGCTAGCAGTTTTCTTCGTATGACGATAATAAATTATTTTTTCTTTGCTTTATTTTAAGATTTAAACTGATTTATTTTCTAGTTTAATTGAAGCAAATGTTTTAGCCGCCAAGCAGGTATTCTCAGATAATGAATTAAAAAGTCGGACCTATTCGTATTTTAGGTTGGTTGGTTGGTTGGTTCGCAAAACTCTGGGATGATGAAAATGAAGAAATATTTTTACAATCAAACTATCTGCCGGGTTTGTTTTTTTACCGCGAAGATTTACCAACAAGTTTGGTATATTATCTATACTAGCAAATATATGCACCCTCCGGGTGCAAGTATTTAAGTTTTAATGTAATAAAATATTGTATTAAATTAGAAAGGCTAATGAAACTAAATAAGAATGCAGATAAAATGATTTGAAACAGAAAAATAGAACAACTGAAACTTACTCTTCCATCACTCTCGTCTTTCATTGTTATTTTTTCTAATTTAAGTATTGAGTTAAAAGAGGAAGTAAAGAATAAAATGACAGTTATTTTTTCTTATTAATGGATTTCATTTAAGATTCATTGAAGAGATTTTTGCTTATATTCATTAAAATAAAACCAAACAGTTAGAAATCAATAATACTAAGCACATATTTATTAAAATCATATTTTTAATATCAATATGCAAATTAACCTTCCCGTTAACACTGTAAACCGCTATTTTATTGTATATATAAATACAATTGCATATTATTAGTATGTAGATATGGTTAACAGTATCAATAATGTAAAACAATTTTATTGATAATTGAGGTTTAAATAAAAAGTAGAATAATGGAGAATGTGATGTTAATAACTGAGGGAATTGTTACTTGAGTAGTGATATAGTTTCGGTTACAGACAGAAAAACACACAATCTCCATTATAATAAGATATATATATATATATATATATATATATATATATATATAGATAGATAGATAGATAGGTTGATAGATATTATATATATATATGTGTGTGTCTGTGTGTGTCTGTGTGTGTGACACTGATCTAAACAAGATAATGGATTAATCTATTAGAAAAAACACCCTGTCGGTGGGGTAGTAGAATACACTGACATCATATCTGCAGAATGGTCACATTCCTCCAATGAGGCCACTTGCTGGTCGTGGGTGACAACTCCTATTGCTTAACAACGGAATCTTGGAGGCTGAGCAGTCCATGACATGCAACACACAACTTTGGGCCTTACTTGGGCTAAAGAGTCGTTCGGGGAGTCCCCCTTCGATCAATATGAACATCGCCACAAGATGCAAATTTAATGTAGTTTGTAGTTTGGATTTGAAATAGATCTTTTGTGACACCAGTCCTGGAATGTTTTTGACATACGTTGTATATCACACATTCTTTGGACTAAGACATGCTTCTCCGTGCACTTCACACACGCTTCTACAATTTACACATGGTTTGCACTATTCAGCCATCAAATATTCTATGACAGACCTCTGTCAAGCCTGAAGTATTTGATTTTTGAATAGCTTGAGACAAATATTACTTGCTAGTTTAAGATATTTTGGATATAAACCAATTCCAAACATTGCAGAGTTTCCATTCATGAAAAATGATTCTAAAAGAAAAAAAAGTAAGTAAAGTCGTCGGGGTGGCCTAAAGTCGGTATCAGCCAATCAGGGAGGGAGTCTATCCCCTTTTCACTAGTACTAGACCAAGGATATTGTTTTTAGGTCTGAGGTGGAGCGCCACACCTACCATCAACTTCTTACTTTACCGCACAGATCCCTGTGCTACTCATACGCTTAGTTGGCGAGGGCCATTATCGAATTATGAACCTTGTGGTTTCTAGGCGAACGTTCTACTGACTGAGCTTTACTTTATTCAAAACAAATCCCCTTATATTTTTAACGATGCTGGTATATACACTTGTAGATAGAAGTACGTCTTGAGAATAAAAAGGAATAAGAACGAAACTATAATTTGTGGGGTCGATCGTCGAAGGAGAGAGAATTGAAGGTAAGTGGAATAGAAAGCTGCAAATAAAAAATGTCAGTCGCTTAAAGGAGAAAAAAAGATGTCGAAAAACTGATGAGGTCAACTAATATTTAGTGAAGGTGTTGACAGCAGTTTGGAAACTGAATAATTACATATTCAAGAATTTATATATATATATATATATTATATATAACATATATATAATATATGTATGTGTGTGTGTGTGTGTGTTGTTGTGTTTACATATTCAAGAATTTATATATATATATATATATATATATATATATATATATATTTATTTGTGTGTGTGAGTGTGTGTGTGTGTGTGTAAATTGAAAATGGAATTGAATCCGAAGTTGTGTTGAAAGGATAAACAAATGTGTATATATATATGTGTGTGTTGAAAGTATATGTATATTTATATATATATATGTGTGTATTGAAATGTGTGTATATATATATATAGAGAGAGAGAGAGAGAGAGAAAGAAAGAGAGAGAGAGAGAGAAAGAAAGAGAGAGAGAAAGAAAGAGAGAGAGAGAGAAAAAAAGAGGGAGGTATAGATATAGATAATATAATTATCTATATTTATAAGTAAACAGTGCTCTGTATCGTGTATAGAGCATTTATATTTAAGTTAAAGTAGCGTGAACATGAAGTCAACGTTAACTTTATGTCCACGCTACCCTAACGTATGTATATATATATATATATATATATATATATATATATATATATATATAAATTAAACATTTTTAGAAAAAACAAACAAATGATGTTTTTTCTAAAAATGTTTAATTCATACTGTCGGATTCACTTCCATTTACTTTTCACACACACTCACACACACACACACACACACACATATATATATATATATATATATGTGTGTGTGTGTGTGTGTGTGTGCGCGCGTGCGTGTGTGTGTGCTGGAGAGTGGGTATATATATATATATACATATTTGTGTGTGTATGTGTGTATAGATAAATAAATAAATAAATAAATGATTATATCTATTATCATTGAAACAATTTTGCTACCATTGGTTTCTTGTTCTGTGGCAGTCATCAGGCAACGAAAGTGTTTTTTTAAAAATGATACAAATGATATAAATATGGTCAAATGTGTGCGTTTGGTTAACTGTAATCGCGTGTCACTTGTTTGTTTATAGAATTCTTATATATATATATATATATATATATATATATATATCTTATTATAATGGAGATTGTGTGTTTTTCTGTCTGTAACCGAAACTATATCACTACTCAAGTCACAATTCCCTTTGTTATTGACATCACATTCTTCATGATTGTATTTTTATTTAAACCTCAATTATTAATAAAATTGTCTTACATTATTAATACTGTTAACTATGTCTCCATACTGAGAACATGCAATTATATTTATATATACAACAAAATAGCGGTTTACAGTGTGAACGGGAAGGCTAATTTGCATATTAATATTAAAAAATCGAATTTAATAAATATGTGCTTAGTATTATTGATTTCTAGCTGTTTGGTTTTATTTTAATGAATATAAGCAAAAATCTCTTCAATGAATCTTAAATGAAATCCATTAACAAGATAAAATAACTGTCATTTTATTCTTTACTTCCTCTTATAACTAAATACTTAAATTAGAAAAAATAACAATGAAAGACGAGAGTGATGGAAGAGTAAGTTTCAGTTGTTCCATTTTTTATTATACTCCCTCTGTTTCAAATCTTTTATTATACTCCCTCTGTTTCAAATCTTTTTATCTGTATTCTTATTTAGTTTCATTAGCCTTTCTAATTTAATACAATATTTTATTACATTAAAAATTAAATACTTGCACCCGGAGGGTGCATATATGTGCTAGTATATATAAGAATTTTATAGCTTATTGATGGCATTGTGTGTATATTTGGTTTATAGATTGATTTTGAGGTTTTATCACAATGCGAAGGAAGAAAATGTAACCAGTATGTTTTTCATTCACCTGTATCTTAATATATTTTTTTATGTTTCCTTAATATACCTTAGTAGATAGAAGTATGTCTTGAGAATAAAAAGAAATAAGAACGAGAATAAAAGTCAAAGGGTGGATCGCACAAGATTTGAAGATAAGTGGAACAGAAAAGACGTAAATAAAAAATGGCAGTCGCTTAAAGAAAAAAAGATGTCGGAAAACTGATAAGTTCAAATAATAATATTTAGAGGGTGTTGACAGCCGTTTGGAAAATAATCATTATGCAAGGATTTATATATATATATATATATATATATATATATATATATATATATATATATATATATATATATATTATAAAATAATAAAATTCAAAGGCAATACAATGCGTAAAAAATAAAGACAAAAAGATGTTTTATATGTCTAATCGATTTTAAAGCAAAGCTTTATCATCAGAGTTTAATTACAGAAATGACATGCTTATATTTTTTTATTTGTGTGGTTATAATTTTTCTTCTTATTTCCTTTTCCTCTCCTTTTTTTCCTCTCTTTCTTCTTCTCCTCCTTTAATTTTATTATTTTATAACTTTAATTTTATTATTTTATAACATACTCAACAATGCTTCAAGCAAATTACCAAATTACTTTTATATATATTATATATATATATATATATATATATATTATATATATATATATATGTATATATCATATTTTATGGTAACAAGTTTAAATATTGTAATATACCTATAATAACTATATTTATCTTTATATATAGCTAATTCTTTAAACCGTAATACCCTATTGAAATTACGGTCAGTTTAGAGCTGTTAATATAAAAAAAACACTTTGTTTTTTGTAATTTAAATATTTAATTTATAATATTTAATCTATTTGAAATTTAAAAGTACTCATAAAATATAGTTTTCTAAAATTATTCATCAATCTTTCTCATATATAATTAAAGATAATCTTTTTATTTATTTACTGATCTATCTAATTAATTTCATATATTTCATTTTATTTTACAACTGAAAAAAAATCTAAGAAAAATAAATTCTTCTATTTGACCGTTTTTATTTTGAATTCAAGATAGTTACAATGTAGCAATATTCACCGGAAGTTAGCCAGGCAAGATTAGATGTATATATATATATAAAAACTCAACCCCATTCTCAATAGATATTACAAAGGTAAGAGACGGATTTTATCTTCTCTAATAACTTATAGAATAATTATATTAACTTGATGCTTCAAAGGAGTCTAATAATAGACGAGAAAAACTTTCTATCAGTGACCCCACTCTCAAGCAGTGTTTTAATACTTTTGAGAGGGGTCCCTTGGAAAGAATTTTTCATTTATCCCCTTCATTTCATTCATTCTCATTTCATCCATCCGTTCATTTTACCATTAATGTTTAATTATACACACACACACACACACACACACACACACACATATATATATATATATATGTATATATATATATATATATATATATGTATATATATATATATATATATGTATATATATATATATATAAGTTGAAAATGGAAATGAATCCGACGATATGCTGAAAGGATGGGTAAATAAATAAAGGAAAGAAAATATTGAATGGATTAAATAGATTCAATGCGAGTTACTATCACGGGTTTCGGCCAGGAGTTTGTTCATGTACACATGCATTCTATTTATTAATATTTTAAATATAAAATAAAATG
>CM042164.1:68591404-68593904 GCA_023376005.1 Doryteuthis pealeii | reverse complement strand
GGGGTGCTCCACATTCCCAGCAGGGATGTTTGTCTGAGTGAGTGTGTGTAACTGTAAATTACTAAGAATGACGCATCATCCCAATATTCTATTAGAACAACCAATTTAAGATATTCTAACTTACGAGACAATTACTTTTTAAATATTCATTTCAATTTTAAGATAACATCCTTTGTAGTATTATTTGGATTATTCGGATTGCTGTCCTTTTTATTGTTATCTGTACAACGTTTCAGTAGTTTTGCCCTCTGGCCTTCTTCAGGTATTTCTTGTTGGACTTGAAGTTTCAACAGTTCTCTGGCAAGGTCCAAGTGTTTGTCTATCTTTTCGCTTTCTTTTATTTTCATACGGTGGTCGACCGGAACGGCAAAATCCACGAGATGACAGGTTCTCTTCTTGTCAATCAATACTAACTCTGGTCTCCTGGCTGGAAGTAGGTGATCCGTCTGTACCTCAAAGTCCCAGGTAATTTTGTACGTCTCATTCTCCAGAACAGATTCAGGTTTGTGCATATAACATTTATTTGAATGGTGAAAATTGATTATTATTATTATTATTATTATTTGAGTTTTCACATCAGTGTTAGCTGATGGTCTTTCACTGGAGTCTGAGTGACAGCAAGTCTCCTCAGGTCTCCAGGACTCTTCTGAGTATTCTGGCAGATTGCAGCAGTGCAGTGTTCTGAATGGTTTCAATCCTTCCTCTGATTTCCAAACTTTCCAAGCCCTTTTCCAATACTTTTGGGACTGTTCCAAGTGCAACAACTACAATTGGTATAACTTTCACTTTCATATTCCATAACTTTTTCAGTTCTCTGGCAAGGTCCAGATATTTGTCAATTTTTTCATTTTCCTTTATTATTATTATTATTATTATTATTATTATTATTATTATTATTATTATTATTCGTTTTTCACACCGGTGTTAGCGGATGGACTTTCACTAGTGTTTAAGTGACACCAAGTCTACTCAAGTTTCCAGGATCGTCCTGAGTATACCAGCTGATTTCAACAATGTTGTTGTCTGGATGGTCTCAATTCTTCATCTGATTTCCAGTTCATCTAGTCTTTTTTTTAAGCTTTTGGTAACCGTTCCTAATGCCACAACTATTATTGGTACCACTTTAACCCTCAAATGCCACAGTTTTTTCCAATTTTCTTGCGAGGTCTAGATATTTGTGCATCTTTTCGTTTTCTTTCCTCTTCACCCTGTGATCTGCTGGAACTGCAAATTCTACCAGTTGACAATTTATTTTTCTTAATCAGTACTAGGTCTGGTCTTCTGGTTGGGATAATGCGATCCGTCTTTATCTCAAATTCCCAGAGAATGAGGTTTTCCCACCAGCGTTAGCTGAGAGTCTTTCACTGAAGTTTGAGTGACAACAAGTCTCTTCATGTCTCCAGCAATCATCAAAGTATTTTATTTGGTTCCAACAATACTGTTGTATGGATGGTCTCAGTTCTTCATCTGAATTCCAGTCGTTTTCTCAAGCTTTTTGGGACCATTCCAAGTGCACCAACTACAATTGATATCACTTTCACTCTCATATTCCACATCTTTTTCAATTCTCTAGCAAGGTCCAGGTATTTGTCTTTTCGTTTTCCTTCATTTTCACCCTTTGAACTGCTGAAACCACAAAGTCCACCAGTTGACAAGTTCTCTTTTTTTCTTAATCAACACTAAGTCTGGTCTCCTTCGCTTGGATAGGATTATTATTATTATTATTATTATTATTATTATTATTATTATTATTTCAAGTCTTCATTCAATGGGAAAAACTTCGAAGTAATAATTAGTATCCAGCTGTTTGGTTGCCCTTGTGATTCAAAAGGATGTCGTGATAATGTCCCTGGATTGTGGTGGAACTCACCTTGGAGGCACCGATGTTGATTTCGATTGAACAATACGTCAACAAATGGAACCCCGATGGCACCAACATTATCAGTCTGATTAAGACACGTGAAGACAAAGTGTGATGTCAAATGAACGGGCGCCCAAACTTGCTATTGGAGTTCTGCGACGACGTTTTTCAAAGCAGATTCTGATCAGAGATTTTTTTTTTTTTTAGTAATAAGTAAGTTTCTATTCATACAGTAGTTGTAACATTATTCATACTTTATCTGATGGTGAGGCTACAGTTCTTAGGGATAATAAAGGATTTTGAAATGCATTTTTATTGTAAAAATCATTTGCAATACATTTATTTTACAGTAAAAATAATTTCCAATGCATTTGTATAGTACAAAATAATTTCCTATGCATTTTTATAGTAAAAGTAATTTACAATGAATTTTATAGTAGAAATTATTTCCAGTGGCTTTTTATAATAAAAATAATTGTAAAAATCATTTCTAATACATTTTCAGAGTAAAAATCATTTCTAATGCATTTTTATAGTAAAAATCATTTCCAATGCATTTATTATTGAAGAAATCATTTCCAATGCATTTTTATAGTAAAAATCATTTCCAATGCATTTTTATAGTAAAAATAATTCCAA
>CM042164.1:68578904-68586404 GCA_023376005.1 Doryteuthis pealeii | reverse complement strand
ATACTCACACAAACTTATACGTTAGAGCCTACATAATAAATAAATCAAAAAATAAATAATAATAATAATAATAATAATAATGGTGGTAAAGAAATTTATAGTTAATAATTAATAAAATTGATTTAATAATTAATCGATTATAAACAAAACATTTAATTATAGTTAATGCGGTGATATATCAAATATTCCCTTATACATATATTTCCGGTAAAAAATGATAGACATAGGGTTCTGTACTACGTTATATGCTATATAATTAGAATTAAATAAAGATAATTGTTTATATAGGGGGTATTGATTAACAGTGTGTAGAGTATATATTAGAGTGTTATATAAGGGTGTATATAAAAAACAAATAAATATATATACATATATATATATATATATATATATAAAAAAAAAAAAAAAAAAAAAGAATAATAAAAAAATAAAAATTTATATATATATATATATATATATATATATATATAAATAAAAAAATATATTATAAATCTAAAAAATTAAAAAATTATAAAATTTCAAATAAATAAATAAAATAATTTTTACCATTAATACTAAGAGCTTATAGAATGATTGTTACTATGAATTGAAGTACGAGTTATTAAATTGTTAATTATATTGGTTTGGTGGTTTTTGTTGCTATGGTTAATGGTATAGTAGGGTTGTATTATAATTGTAAAGGTAAAGAGTGTATAAGAGGGGGTTAGGTTAGGTGGTATTTATTATTGGTTTAGAGTTTGTTGTTATAATTAATGGTATAGTAAGATCGTATAATTATTGTAGAGGTAAAGGGTGTATATAAGGGGGTTAGGTTATGTGGTATTTATTATTGGTTTAGGGGAGTGTGTTATTATTATTAATGGTTAATGGTGTGTATATTATAGTTTGTTATTAATTACTAATGTTTTAAATACGGATTATTAATTATTAATTTGATGATGGGTATATGTTATTGTTATCATAGGTTTAGGGGTACATAGTTGTGTATATGTAGGTTGTGGGTCTGGGTTGAAAAAATTGCTAGGTTTAAATAGGGAATAGTTGAGACGTGGTGGAGTACAACGCTGCAAAGAAGAAATATAGGAGACGAAATGTTTATAATTCCCATTTGCGGCGGTGAGAACACTTGGCAAATATTTCAGATCGGTTGTTGAGCAATTCTGGTGGGTTATGGTAACATGCGATTGATAGTTTCTCCTCAGTGCAAAGATGGCAAAATTTATCTCCCGGGCTGTAAGGTCTAGATCTTTTTATTATTTCCCATTTGATTATTGGATCTGTTTTGTGTTTATTTTTGAAGTCCCATACATATCTAGAAAGGGTTGTACTGTTCTTATACTTAATGTTGTTAAAACTGGATGTGTGATTGTAATATCGATTTTTGAAAGGATTTTCCGTGGAACCCAGATATGCAATTTTTCTGTTATTTTTGTCTGTGATTGTAGCTTTGTATACTAGGTTTTTGCTGCGGCATTTAAGGTTGAGTGGGCATGTTGGTTTGGTATTATTATTGTTACTATTACTATCATTATTGCTGTCATTGATATTGGTATTGTTGTGTCTACAGTTGCATGGAAGAGTGTTGTCATTATTTTGGTTTTGGTTTAATTTTTTATGTTGGATTTATTTATGTGTTTTTTCAACGTTTGGCATACAGCTATAAGATAATTTGACAGTGTTCTTGTTGAATATTTTATGGAGTTTACTTTGAGGTGGAAAGTGGTAGTTTAAAATCTTGAAAAATATTTTTCCTAGGTTAATGCTTAAACTTAAATTGAATGGTGGTGTAAACCAAATTATATTCCTGCTTCTATTTCTTTTTTTATTTTCGTTTTGGGAATGTGGAAGGTTATCCTCCTTGTATTTAAGGGTGGTTTTGTAGCCGCTGGATTTAAGGGCTTTTTCATAAATATTTTTAGTTTTGTTGAAAATGGTTTTGCTAGAAGAGTTTAATGAGAGTCTAGTTGCTATACCAGTGGGTATATGCTTAAATACTTGCTTAGGGTGGTTAGATCCAGTGTTGATGTAAGAAGGTGTATGTGTGGGTTTCATGTATGGGGATATGGATCCATCATTGAGGTTTAGAGTGATGTCTAGGTAGTCTGTGTATGTAAGGTTGGTTTGTATGTCGATTTTGAAACCGAACTTATGAAATAGAGCGTGTAGTTTTTTGCGTAAAATATCCCCTTTTCTGGGTGTGCTATTTTCTAAAATGGCCAATCCGTCATCGCGATACAGGCCGTGGTTACTCGGGTCAATAATTTTGTTTAGATTGTATAAATTAATTCAAATTTTTAAAACGTTCCTGGTCTACGAAAATGTAAACAAGCGTTCCTCTACTGAATTTACTCGGGTCAATAATTTTGTTTAGATTGTATAAATTAATTCAAATTTTTAAAACGTTCCTGGTCTACGAAAATGTAAACAAGCGTTCCTCTACTGAATTTAAGTCCCATTCCAACGGGCATGTTTATAACACCAAAGATTAATCGTAAACTCGATTAATTTAAAAGTAACCCTGAAGAATCTATCGATGAAACTCGAGTAGGTTACTCATTTCCATTCTCAAATAAATATATATATGTATAGATAGATAGATAGATAGATAGATAGATAGAAACAGACTGACATAGATAGATAGATAGATAGATAGATAGATAAGAATATCATGATTATATATCAATTATAATGAGATCTAAAAAGAGTTTTCTCTTCTAAATAAAATAAAATAAAAAAACACATAAATCCTATTATCTTATTTCCAATTTTAGATTCGTTAAATGAATTGCTCTTCTCATTAATTAGTCATTGTCATAATGGAAATATTTTCTTTTCTTTTTGCTTCTTTTTTCTTTTTTTTTTTTTTTTTTTTTTTTCCTTTTGCAACTAATATGTTTGAAGCCATCGTACGTTTACCGGAAGTCGATCGCCGGAAGCATCGCATATTCCAACAAATCTTAATGGCAGCTCGTTTCAATGGAGACGCTTCTCTTTGCTGGCCATAAAGAAAAGGCAGCCGATCAGAAGAAATTGTTTTTAATTATCATCGGTTTGGTTTCCGCCATTTCATTGTGGCTTTTCGTTCTCTTAGTCTTTTCGTCGAAGATTTACTTGTTTTTCGCGCGTTAAAATTCTGAGGAGCGGTGGGAGTGAGACAGAATCTTACGTCATTAAATCAAAAGGCGTATTCTCTTATTTTTACATTTTCGTTTAATAAATATGATAAGGACATAATGAGTACTTTGATAGAAGTCATTTTTTGTCATGAAACAACCTCTAGTCAAAGGAATAATAATAATAATAATAATAATAATAATAATAATAATAATAATGAAGGTGAAGCTGAAGGAAAAGGAATAGATAGATAAATACCTGGACTTTGCCAGAGAATTCAAAAAGCTGTGGAATATGAGAGTGAAAGTGATACCAATTGTAGTTGGTGCACTTGGAACGGTACCAATAAACTTGCAAAAAAAGACTGGAGGATCTAGAAATCAGAGGAAGAATTGAGACCATCCAGACTACTGCACTGCTGCAATCGGCTAGAATCAAAAAATGAGTACCATCAAAAACAAATCGAAAAAAATGTCTTCGGCATAAAATAACCCTGGAATGATTGACATGTCGCAAAATCCAATCAACCAACCAGGATTTGTTTGAAACAGCATGCAGCCTCTTTGTGTAGTTTATCATTTATTTTGGCAAAATTGTCTGTTGAGACATTTATAACTCTGAACAAACTCACGGGATGCTCCTTACTGATGTCCTTGTGCCAAAACTAATTCAATATCAGTTAGTAAGTAAAGATATTAGGTGTAATGAAAGAAAAATCATCATCATCATCATCATCATCATCATCATCAAGACGTACCAAAAGCACGGATAACCTTGACTCTCTCTGTCTGTCTGTCTGTCTGTCTGTCTCTCTCTCTCTCTCTCTCTCGCTACGCGTACATCTTGGCTAGTGCTCTCTAGATAGGATCTAATATCTGCCCTGATCTGATGAATGTAAGTTTTTGTTGCTGATTAACCAACACTGGTGCGTCCATATGTAGGTGTCCATTGGAGAACGTCGCTTATGAGTTCGTGCTCAGCATGTCTTGATCGTCTTACTTGGGTGGATTTTGAGATGGGAGAGAAGCGGGCGGACAGCTGGTATTTTTAGGGATTTGTTTTAATAGAGCACAAATCATCCTTGTGTCGTTACATTCTTGCATTTATTTCTGTTGTTACATAATTCATAAACAGCTTATGATTCATGTACGTACCTGTAGTTTGAATATTTTGAATAAGATTCGTTAGATTTAAAATTGGAGGTGGGGAATTTTCCATAGCCGTTGGGATTATGATTGGCATGATGATGACCCGCTTGACTTTCTGGTACACGTGATTAGGCGTGAGATAGTTTTAGCTTGAGATGCAACTGAGATTTCAGAGCGAGCAGACATTAAAGTCGCCTGCTCAGCTGTTGGTCTCCCCGGGGCGGAATCGTATTCAGTGTCGACAATTTCCAGTGACTAAATCCCACGAAAAGTTGTCTCTTGAGATGTTTATAGCGCTGGTCAAAGTGAACGTTCGAAACTTTCTTTCGTTCATTCTCCTTTCTTTCTTTCTTTCTTTCTTTCTTTCTTTCTCATCTATCTATCTATGCCAGTATATTCTTACTTTTATTCTTTCTTTCTTTCTTTCATTCAGTGCCAGTGTACTTCTTTCTTTCTTTCTTTCTTTCGTTCTTTCTTTCTTTCTTTCTTTCTTTCTTCCTATTTATGCCAGCAAACGAATTTCTTTCTTTCAACGCTAGTGTACTTCTTTCTTTCTTTCTTTCTTTCTTTCTTTCTTTCTTTCTTCGTTCGTTCTTTCTTTCTTTCTTCTATCCATTTATCTATATATTTATCAATCTATTTCAGTACACGTTTTTCTTTCTTTCAACGCTAGTGTAATTTCTTTCTTTCTTTCTTTCTTTCTTTCTTTCTATCTATCTATCTATCTATCTATCAATTTATCTATACATCTATCAATCTATGTATGCCAGTATACTTCTTTCTTTCTTTCTTTCTTTCTATATATCTATCACTCTATGTATACCAGTATACTTCTTTCTTTCTTTCATTTTCTTCTTTCTGTATATCTATGTCAGTATACTTATTTCTTTCTCTCTTTCGTTCTTTTTTTATTTTTGGCGGGGTGTGTGTGTGTGGGGGGGTTCATTCGTATTCAGTGTCGGCAATTTCCAGTGACTAAATCCCACGAACTGAAATTGTCTGTTGAGATGTTTATAGCGCTCTTCAAAGTGAACAAAAGCTTGAGCCTCTCTGATGATGTCCGCTGGCTGTAGATCATCGGACGAGGCAAATGCTCAGAGAGTTTGATTTGTTCACGTTGAAATTGCCTTGTACATTCGACTGATGAACGGTTTCAATTCGTATTGCGTTTAGCGCCAAATGAAAGACGAGGGAGCGGGGGGAGGCTGAAACGAAACAGATTCCCAAGTTTATATTCACTTCTCTCTTGACACTGATTATTTCATTCCATTTCTTTCTTTCTTTTTATTTCCTTCTTTCTTTCCTTACACTCCAGTGTACTTTTTTCTATCTTTCTTTCTTTCTTTCTTTCTCCTTTCTTTCTTTCTTTATTTCTTTACACTCAAGTGTACTTCTTTCTTTCTTTCATTCTTTCTTTCTTTCTCCTTTCTTTCTTTCTTTCTTTCTTTCTTTCTTTCTTTACACTCCAGTGTACTTCTTTCTATCTTTACTTCTCCTTTCTTTCTTTCATTATTCATTTCTTTACACCCCAGTCTACTTCTTTCTATCTTCTTTCTCCTTTCTTTCTTTCTTTCTTTCTTTCTTTCTTTCTCCTTTCTTTCTTTCTTTACACTCCAGTGTACTTCTTTCTTTCTTTCTTTCTTTCTTTCTTTCTTTCTTAATTCTTTACCCCAGTCTTTCTTTCTTTCTTTCTTTCTTTTTCCTTTCCTTCTTTCTTTCTTTCCATACACTCCAGTGTACTTCTTTCTATCTTTCTTTCTCCTTTCTTCTTTCATATTCATTTTTTTACACTCCAGTGTACTTCTTTCTTTCTTTTTCCTTTCCTTCTTTCTTTCTTACACTCCAGTGTATTCTTTCTTTCTTTTCTTTTCCTTTTCTTTCTTTCTTCTTAATTTCTTTACACCCCAGTGTACTTCTTTCTTTCTTTCTTTTTCTCTCCTTTCTTTTTTGATTAATTAATTAATTAATTTATTTCCACTCAAGTGTACTTCTTTCTTTCTTTCTTTCTATCTATCTATGCCAGTATATTTCTTACTTTTATTCTTTCTTTCTTTCCTTCAAAGTCAGTGTACACTTGTGTCTTCACACTGATTATTTCATTTCATTTCTGTTTTTTTTCATTCTTCCTTCCTTTCTTTCTTTCTTTACACTTCAATGTACTTCTTTCTTTCTTTCTTTCTTTCTTTCTATCTATCTATTTATCTATCTATATAGAGAAATGTAGACAAACACAGGATGTCATATTGGATGGAAGTTTATTATTGGTCGTAATATCACTGTTTAACCTTTCGGTTTTCAAAGAAACCTTCTTCAGGACAATATGAAACAAGTAAAGGAAAAGAGATTATGTTGTTAAAAAATTATTCACAATCTTTTTATCAACAAAAATGTAACATCCCGTGTTTGTCTACATTTCTCCACATAGTGTCGGATTGATTTCCTTGTTTTACTCCCTAGCTATCTAATTAACGATCTGTGCCAGTATATTTCTTACTTTAATCTTTCTTTCTTTCTTTGCTTCAACGCAAGTGTACATATTTCCTTCTTCTTCCTATCTATCCCAGTATACTTCTTTCTTTCTTTCATCACTAGTGTACTTCGTCTTTCTTTCTTTCTTTCTTTCTTTCTTTTCATTTATTTATATATCTATCAATCTATCTATTCCAGTATATTTATTTCTCTCTTTCGTTCTTTATTTCGTTCTTTCATTCTTTCAAAGCCTGTGTACTTCGCTGTCATTCTGTCTTTCTATCTATCTAGGCCAGTATGTTTGTTTGTTTATTTGTTTGTTTCTTTTTTTCTTTCAACGCTAGTGTACTTCTTTCTTTCTTTCCTTTTTTTCTACCTATCTCTCTACGCCAGTATACTTTTTTTCTTTCTTTCTTTTCTTCTTTCTTTCTTTCTTTCTTTCTTTCTTTCTTTCAACGCTAGTGTAGCTTTCTTCTTCTTTCCTTTTTTTCTACCTATCTCTCTACGCCAGTATACTTTTTCTTTCTGTTCTTTCTTCTTTCTTTCTTTCTTTCTTTCTTTCTTTTCAACGCTAGTGTACTTCTTTCTTCTTTCCTTTTTTTCTACCTATCTCTCTACACCCGTATACTTTTTTCTTTCTTTCTTTCTTTCTTTCTTTCTTTCTTTCTTTCAACGCTAGTTGTACTTCTTTCTTTCTTTCTCCTTTTTCTACCTATCTCTCTACGCCAGTACCTTTTTCTTTCTTCTTTCTTTCTTTTCTTATCTCTCC
>CM042164.1:68573834-68576334 GCA_023376005.1 Doryteuthis pealeii | reverse complement strand
GTCTTATGGAAACTGAGCTCACCGTGAATGATTTGCTAGGCGAAACCATGACTAATCTCCAGAGAACCAGCTACCTCATCGATTAAAACAGGCCGATTCACCGTACCACTTGCTGAATCTTCTTCTTAGTGGTGGGGGTTGACGGGCGTCATGTTCTCTCTTTGTGCATTACGCTTGTTTTTTATTAACTATATTGTCAGCTAATCCTCTTTTGATTGTCTTTGGTGTGATTTTTGTGTTTTACTTGTCATTACAAAATCGTTTATTGAGCCTCACCATCAGATCCAGTATGAATAATGTTACAACTACTGTATGAATAAACAACTACTTATTACTATAAATAATAAAAAATGATCATCATTTATTTATTACTGGCAATACATTATTATTTACTATAAGATATTGGATTATTATTAAGAAAAAGGCGTTGGAAATTATTTCTACTATGAAAATGCATTAGAAATGATTTTACTATAAAAATGCATTGGAAAGTATTTTTATAATAAAATGCATTGGGAATGATTTTTACTATAAAAATGCATTGGAAATGATTTTTATTATAAAAATGCATTGGAAATGATTTTTACTCTGAAAATGTATTAGAAATGATTTTTACTATAAAAATACATTGAAAAGTATTTTTATAATAAAATGCATGAAAAATGATTTTTACTGTGAAAATGCATTGGACAATGATTTCTTCAATAAAAATGCATTGAAAATGATTTTTACTATAAAAATGCATTGGAAATGATTTTTTACAATAAACATGCATTAGAAATGATTTTTACTCTGAAAATGTATTAGAAATGATTTTTACTATAAAAATGCATTGGAAATTATTTTTATTATAAAAAGCCACTGGAAATAATTTCTACTATAAAATTCATTGTAAATTACTTTTACTATAAAAATGCATAGGAAATTATTTTGTACTATACAAATGCATTGGAAATCATTTTTACTGTAAAATAAATGTATTGCAAATGATTTTTACAATAAAAATGCATTTCAAAATCATTTATTATCCCTAAGAACTGTAGCCTCACCATCAGATAAAGTATGAATAATGTTACAACTACTGTATGAATAGAAAACTACTTATTACTAAAAAAAATCTCTGATCAAAATCTGCTCTGAATAAACGTCGTCGCAGAACTCCAAATAGCAAGTTTTGGGCGCCCGTTCATTTGACATCACACTTTGTCTTCACCGTGTCTTAATCAGACTGATAATGTTGGTGCCATCGGGGTTCCATTTGTTGACGTATTGTTCAATCGAAATCAACATCGGTGCCTCCAAGGTGAGTTCCACAATCCAGGGACATTATCACGACATCCTTTGAATTACAAGGGCAACCAAACAGCTGGATACTAATTATTACTTCGAAGTTTTTCCCATTGAATGAAGACTTGAAATAATAATAATAATAATAATAATAATAATAATAATAATAATAATAATAATAATCCTATCCAAGCGAAGGAGACCAGACTTAGTGTTGATTAAGAAAAAAAAGAGAGAACTTGTCAACTGGTGGACTGTGCGGTTCCAGCAGTTCAAAGGGTGAAAATGAAGGAAAACGAAAAGACAAATACCTGGACCTTGCCAGAGAATTGAAAAAGATGTGGAATATGAGGGTGAAAGTGATATCAATTGTAGTTGGTGCACTTGGAATGGTCCCAAAAAACTTGAGAAAACGACTGGAGGATCTGCAATTCAGATGAAGAACTGAGACCATCCATACAGCAGTATTGTTATTGTTGGAACTAAATAAAATACTTTGATGATTGCTGGAGACATGAAGAGACTTGTTGTCACTCAAACTTCAGTGAAAGACTATCAGCTAACGCTGGTGTGAAAACCTCATTCTCTGGGAATTTGAGATAAAGACGGATCGCATTATCCCAACCAGAATACTAGACCTAGTACTGATTAAGAAAAATAAATTGTCAACTGGTAGAATTTGCAGTTCCAGCAGATCACAGGGTGAAGAGGAAAGAAAACGAAAAGATGCACAAATATCTAGACCTCGCAAGAAAATTGAAAAAACTGTGGCATATGAGGGTTAAAGTGATATCAATAATAGTTGTGGCATTAGGAACGGTTACCAAAAGCTTAAAAAAATACTAAATGAACTGGAAATCAGATGAAGAATTGAGACCATCCAGACAACAACATTGTTGAAACTCAGGACGATCCTGGAAACTTGAGTAGACTTGGTGTCACTTAAACACTAGTGAAAGTCCATCCGCTAACACCGGTGTGAAAAACGAATAATAATAATAATAATAATAATAATAATAATAATAATAATAATAAATTTTCACCATTCAAATAAATGCTATATGCACAAACCTGAATCTGTTCTGGAGAATGAGACGTACAAAATTACCTGGGACTTTGAGGTACAGACGGATCACCTAATTCCAGCCAGGAGACCAGAGTTAGTATTGATTGATAAGAAGCGAACCTGTCATCTCGTGGATTTTGCCGTCCC
>CM042164.1:68551334-68568834 GCA_023376005.1 Doryteuthis pealeii | reverse complement strand
CTTATAAATATAGATAATTATATTATCTATATCTATACCTCCCTCTTTCTTTCCTCCTCTCTCTTTCTTTCTCTCTCTCTCTCTGTCTATATATATATATATATATATATATATATATACACACATTTCAAAAACAACATATATATATATTATATATATATATATATATAATATATATACTTTCAACACACACATATATATATACACATTTGTTTATCCTTTCAACACAACTTCGGATTCAATTCCATTTTCAATTTACACACACACACACACTCACACACACAAATATATATATATATATATATAATATATATATATATATATATATATATATATAAAATTCTTGAATATGTAAACACACACACACACACACACACACATATATATATGTATAATATATATATATATATATATTATATATATATATATAAATTCTTGAATATGTAATCATTCAGTTCCAAACTGCTGTCAACACCTTCACTAAATATTAGTTGACCTCATCAGTTTTTCGACATCTTTTTTTCTCCTTTAAGCGACTGCCATTTTTTATTTGCAGCTTTCTATTCCACTTACCTTCAAATCTCCCTCCTTCGACGATCGACCCCACGACTTATAATTCTGTTCTTATTCCTTTTTATTCTCAAGACGTACTTCTATCTACAAGTGTATATACCAGCATCGTTAAAAATATAAGGGGATTTGTTTTGAATGAAGTAAAGCACAGTCGGTAGAACGTTCGGCTTTAAACCACAAGGTTCCTAATTCGATACCGGCCCTCGCCAACTCAGCGTATGAGTAACACAGGGATATGTACGGTAAAGTAAAAAGCTGATGTTTTTAGAGTAAAAAACAATCTTCTTGGTCTAGCGCTAATGAAAAGGGGATAGACTCCTTCCCTGATTGGCTGATACCGACTTTAGGCCACCCCGACGACTTTACTTACTTTTTTGTTTTTTTAGAATCATTTTCCATGAATGTAAACTCTGCAATGTTTGGAAATGGTTTATATCCAAAATATCTTAAACTAGCAAGAAATATTTGTTTCAAGCTATTCCAAAATCAAATACTTCATGCTTGACAGAGGTCTATTATAGAATATTTGATGGCTGAATAGTGCAAACCATGCGTAAATTGCAGAAGCGTGTGTGAAGTGCACGGAGAAGCATGTTTTAGACCAAAGAATGTGTGATATACAAGGTGTGTCAAAAACATTCCAGGATTGGTGTCACAAAAGATCTATTTCAAATCCAAACTACAAAGTACATTAAATTTGCATCTTGTGGCGAGGTTCATATTGATCGAAGGGGGACTTTCCGAACGACTCTTTAGCCCAAGTAAGGCCCAAGGTGGTGTGTTGCATGTCATGGACTGCTCAGCCTCCGACATTCCTTTGTTAAGCAATAGGAGTTGTCACCCACGACCAACAAGTGGCCTCATTGGAGGAATGTGACCCCTCTGCAGATATGATGTCGGTGTATTCTACTACCTCAGCCGACAGGGTGTTTTTACTAATAGATTAATCCATTATCTTGTTTAGATCAGTGTCACACACACAGACACACACATAAATATATAATATCTATCTATCTATCTATCTATCTATCTATCTATCTATATATATATATATATATATATATATATATCTTATTATAATGGAGATTGTGTGTTTTTCTGTCTGTAACCGAAACTATATCACTACTCAAGTAACAAATCCCTCAGTTATTAGCATCACATTCTCCATTATTCTACTTTTTATTTAAACCTCAATTATCAATAAAATTGTTTTACATTATTGATACTGTTAACCATATCTACATACTAATAATATGCAATTGTATTTATATATACAACAAAATAGCGGTTTACAGTGTGAACGGGAAGGTTAATTTGCATATTGATATTAAAAATGTGATTTTAATAAATATGTGCTTAGTATTATTGATTTCTGTTTGGTTTTATTTTAATGAATATAAGCAAAAATCTCTTCAATGAATCTTAAATGAAATCCATTAATAAGAAAAAATAACTGTCATTTTATTCTCTACTTTCTCTTTTAACTCAATACTTAAATTAGAAAAAATAACAATGAAAGACGAGAGTGATGGAAGAGTAAGTTTCAGTTATTCTATTTTTCGATTATACCCCCTTCTGTTTCAAATCTTTTTATCTGCATTCTTATTTAGTTTCATTAGCCTTTCTAATTTAATACAATATTTTATTACATTAAAACTTAAATACTTGCACCCGGAGGGTGCATATATTTGCTAGTATATATAATATACCAAACTTGTCGGTAAATCCTCGCGGTGAAAAAAAACCCGGCAGATAGTTTGATTGTAAAAATATTTCTTCATTTTCATCATCCCAGAGTTTTGTGAACCAACCAACCAACCAACCTAGAATACGAATAGGTCCGACTTTTTAATTCATTATCTGGGAATACCTGCTTGGCGGCTAAAACATTTGCTTCAATTAAACTAGAAAATAAATCAGTTTAAATCTTAAAATAATGCAAAGAAAAAGTAATTTATTATCGTCATACGAAGAAAACTGCTAGCTGTTTCAAATCTGTTAAACGATTTAAAAAACTTGAAAAATTCAAAAACTTCAACAGCCGTAAATATGTCAAGAATTGCAATTGGTATTTACAGAGACTAAAAAGTAATTGGGAAATTCTCAACTCAAAATCGACCTCTAAAGAAAAACCCTTTTTTGGAATACCCTTGTTTTTTTTGTTTTTTTGTTTAGTTATTTTTCTTTTCTTTTTTTTTTTTTTGCTTTGTTTTGTAATTTTTTTTTGCCAAATAACGTTCTTCATTTTAACAGCTATAAACGTCCTCGGTGATTTTCAACTGATAATAAGAGATACAGAGTAAATTATTCTCTCACGTGACTTTTGTTTTATTCCCGCCCCTTTTCTACAATTGTTTCATGCATAATGGCTTCTCGTCTCTCTTTAAGGTGTCGTTTATTTTTCGATTCATTGAAAACGCTGACTGTTACACGGCCTGATCTTATCAGTCATAAATAAAAAAAGGAATCATTATTCGTTTAAACGTTCAGCTGGGTCTGTTTTATTACTCGTCGTTGTGAGAGATAACAACGAAAAACTGACTATTATCGACAACTATTTTTAAATAATATCAATGAGCAAAATAAAAGAGAAAAGAAAAAAAAGAAAGAAAGAAGCAACATTCACTTATATTAAATTCCCCTCGTTGTGAAACCAGTCAAGTTTTATTGCTTAATCAATTTCTTCTTTGCCAAAATACAAATAAAATATTTTTTTTATTTTGTTATTATTTTTTATCATTACGGGATTTAATTAATTATTTTTGTTCTTAGACCGTTTTGCACCGCCCTGTCGGCTGCGGCGTTAGAATACACCGACCGCACCTCTGCAGAGGGGTAAGACTCCCCCAATGAGACCCCCTGTTGGTCGTGGGTGGCGACCCGTGAGGATTAAGGATAGAACCCAGGTGGATGAGCAATTCATGACATGCAATACTCCACTTTGGCCCTATCTTGGGCTAGACGGGCGGTCAGAGAAGCCCATTCCGATCAATCGGCTGGTCACGTCAAGCCCTAGCACCTATATGATTTTCCCAACCCTATTGCCCTTATGGCAAGCCCCCAACCCCTTTTTATCATAAGGGTGCTAGAAGGCAGTGGCTGAGGGTCTACATGTCCTGGGAATGACGTTAAACTCTATCTGATGGTGAGGTTCCAGTTTTGGAGGTTTGGGGAATGTGGAACACCCCATTCATCACCATCGCTCCCTGGTCCACTCTGACCCGGAGTGGTAGTACCTGTTAGGGTCCCATCTATGGGTTAAATAGAAAAATGTATTTATAAAAAATTGTATTATCCATTAAGAATAGATTTATTTCAAAACTTTATCGGCATTAAATGACCCACTGAGGTTGATATGCCGTAAAACAAACCAAACCAAACCAAACCAAACAAATAAAAAATATTTTTTATTTTGTTATTATTTTTTATCCTTGCGGGATTTAATTAATCGTTTTTGTTCTTAGACCGTTTTGCAACAATATTGCACCGCCCTGACAGCTGCGGCGTTAGAATACACCGACTGCACCTCTGCAGAAGGGTAAGATTCCTCCCATTGAGCCACCTGTTGGCAGTGGGTAGCGACCCGTCATACGCAAGGATGGAACCCAGGTGGCTGAGCAGTACATGACATGCAACACTCCACTTTCGCCCATACTTGGGCTAGACAGGCGGGTGGAGAGGCCCCCTCCGATCAATCGGCTGCTCACGTCAAGCCCTAGCACCTATATGATAGCCCCAACCCTATTGCCCTTATGGCAAACCCCTACCCTTTTTATCATATGGGTGCTAGAAAGCGATGGCTGGGAGTCTCCATGTCCTGGTAATGGTGTTAAATTTTATCTGACGGTGAGGTTCCAGTTCTGGAAGTTTGGGGAATGTGGAGCACCCCTTTATCAACATTGCTCCCTGATCCACTCTGACCCGGATAGGGTCCTATCTATGGGTTAAATCGAAAAAATTGTTTATAAAAAACATTGAGCATCCTTTAAGAATGAATTTATTTAAAAAACTTTTTCGGCATTAAATGACCCACTGACGTTGATATGCCATAAAACAAACCAAAACAAACGAAACAAAACAATATTTCAACTTTTAAGGTGAATTTATCACCATTGTTTTATATGCCGAGTCGTGATGACACACTCATGTACTTCACTTCTTATTTTTTGAATAAAGAATTTGGAGTGAGTACATGAGTGTGCTCACTTCAAATATATAGACCCCCTCTAATAGGGCCAGCTGTTAGTCGTGGGTGGCGACCAGTGATTCTTAAGGACAGAATCCTCATGGCTGAGTAGTTCATGACATGCAACTCCACTTGTTTGGGCTAGGTCTCTACAATCAATCGGCTGGTTACCTATATGATTGTCCCGACCCTATGGCTCGTATCACAATCCCAACCCTATTATCATATATACGCTAGTGGATGAGGGTCTTAGTGTTCTTGGTTTGACGTTAAACTGCATCTAGTGGTTAAGATCCAATTCTGGAGCTCTGTGGAGTTTGGATGACATTATTTTCAGGATTGCTCTGTCCTTAAATGGTAGTACCTATTAGGGTTTTTACGATTTTTGTGGCCGATTTTAGGCTGCAGAGGAGAGCACTCTACAGTAGAAATCTCTTATGTTCCTTGGTGTTCGACAGAATCCTTGGTTGTTCCTTAGTAAAGAACTCTTGTACTACGTAGAGTCCTTGGATGTTGAACCGTTCGTCCGTGTCAAATACCAGCAACTGCACAGCTTTCAAGATCGTGTTGATTGGCTGGTTTTAATCTACATGGCCACGTAGAGTATATAAGTTCAAGTGGTGGACTCTAGCACACCTTATAATACAAAATATTCCAACAAGGTCCTATCTATGGGTTAAATAGATTTTTAAGATGAGTTTTAAAAATGTGTTTAAAAAGGAAAATTAATTTTAAATAAATCTGAATACCCAACAAGAATGAATAAAACAAAAACGTCTTCGGCATAAAATAACCCAACACGAGTTGACCATGTCGTAAAAATCGAACCAACCAACCAATCAATCAAACATCCATGCTACGTTATAGAACTGATTGAACTTTTGTTTTTTAGCACAGAGAATTATAAGAAACTATTTACTGGCATATCACTTCGCCATTGATCGCTTAACCACCTTAATCTAGAGCAAGCGAAACCAACCAACCAACCAACCAACCAACCAGCGTCAAATAGCTATGTCGTAAAATTGATACAGCTTTTTGGTTTGTTTGGTTTGTTTTGTTTTACGGCATATCAACCTCAGTGGGTCATTTAAAGCCGATAAAGTTTTGAAATAAAATTTATTCTTAATGCATAATACAATTTTGTTTATAAACTCATGTTTTTCTATTCAACCCATAGATGGGACCCTAACAGGTACTACCACTCCGGGTCAGAGTGGACCAGGGAGCAATGGTGATGAAGGGGTGCTCCACATTTCCCAAACCTCCAAAACTGGAACCTCACCATCAGATAGAGTTTAACGTCATTCCCAGGACATGTAGACCCGCAGCCACTTCCTTCTAGCACCCATATGATAAAAAGGGGTTGGGGCTTGCCATAAGGGCAATAGGATTGGGAAAATCATATAGGTGCTAGGGCTTGACGTGAGCAGCTGATTGATCGGAGGGGGCCTCCCCGACCACCCGTCTAGCCCAAGATAGGGCAAAAGTGGTGTATTGCATGTCATGAACTGCTCATCCACCTGGGCTACAGCTTTTGTTTTTAGCACTAAGAATTATAAGAAACTATTTACTGGCATATCACTTCACCAATGATCGCTTAATTAGTATATCACTTCGCCAGTGATCGCTTAACCATCTTAATCTAGAGCAAGGCGAAACCAACCAACCAGCGTCAAATAGCTATGTCATAAAACTGATACTGCTTTTGTTTTTTAGCACTAAGAATTATAAGAAACTATTTACTAGCGTATTGATTTGCCAGTGACCGCTTAACTACTTTAATCTAGAGCAAGGCGAAATATTCCCACTCACAACGTTGGCTTTCGTCTTTAATCTATGTATCGGCCACATTTTTCTCCGTTGACGCTAAATGAATTAGGCTTAACTCTTTATGCCCGAAGTAAAGTACAGCTTTATTGCGCCTGTGATAAATTTGCAGTCTCTGCATTTTTCTAAGACTTCGCTCAACGGTAGCACCATTTTTGTAATCTAGCATTATCTGTCTAGACACAAGGTGCTTCATAATCCGTTTTGTTCCTATCAGCATGCGTTCAGCTGATAGACGACTAATAAATAAGGTTTCTGTTTAATATGAGAAAAATTTGGCGTCCGGGAAGGTGGTGAGAATCAGCTTTGGCATTTAATAAAAACAAAATTTTCTTTGTTACAGTACTCGCGTGTTTTTGCTATTTTAAAAAGACTTTGCTAGTGTCCTTCGACACTAAAATACACCTGTTTTTATAAATAGTTAATTTTCTGTTAAACCAAAATACAAGGAATTTTGTTATATCTAGTGAAAATATGGACAATTAAAATGGATATTATTAATATGTATACTCCACTTATAGTTTTTCTATTATTTAAACTTTGCTAGTGTCCGTCGACAGCAAAATTAACCTCTTTTTATAAACAGTCCCTTTTCTGTTAAACCAAAATACAAGGATTTCTCTTATTTCTAGTGAAATGATGGACAATTAAAATGGATATTATTATTATGTTAATGTATAAAGGGGCCGGGTTAGCTCAGTCGGTAGAGCGTTCGGCTAGAAACCACAAGGTTCCTAGTTCGATACCGGTCCTCGCCAACTCAGCGTATGAGTAGCACAGGGATCTGTGCGGTAAAGTAAGGACCTGATGGTAGGTGTGGCGCTCCACCTCAGACGCCCAAAACAATATCCTTGGTCTAGCGTTATTGAAAAGGGGATAGACTCCCTTGCTGACTGGCTGATACTGACTTTAGGCTGCCCCGTCGACTTTACTATTTTTTTTATTATGTTAACTCCACTTCTGTGCGTTTTTCACACCAGCGTAAGCTGATGGTCTTTCGCTGGAGTCTAAAGGAAAAAAGTCCCCTCGAGTCTCCAGGACTCTTCTAAGTATTCTAGCTGATTTCAGTCATGCTGTTGTCGGGATGGTGTCAATTCTTCCTCTGATTTCCCGTTCCTTCAATATGTTTTCCAAGCCTTTTGGGACCGTTCCTAGTGCACCAACTACAATTGGTATCACTTGCACCATCATATTCCGCAGCTTTTTCAATTATCTGGAAAATTCCAGGTATTTGTCTACTTTTTCGTTTTCCTTCATTTTCACCCTGTGATCTGATGGAACCATAAAATTTACCAGATGAGTAGTTCTCTTATTTATTCTTATTTTTTTAACCAATACTAGGTCTGTTCTTCTGGCTGGGATAAGGCGATCCGTTTTTATCCGGAAGTCCCAGAGAATTCTTCTTCTTTTTCTTCTTCTTCTTCTTCTTCTTCTTCTTCTTCTTCTTCTTCTTCTTCTGTATTATTATTATTATGACTAGTACAAAATAAAAAAACACCCTCCGTAAAATCATCAAGTTCATTAAAGGATTAAAAAAATAAAACAATTTGAAATGTAAACTTTAAATATGTATTAAAATAAAACAAACTATATATAGATATATAATACCAGTCATGTATTTATTAAAACTTGTTTTAAACCAAACAATGAGGACTGTCTAATGTTGCATTTTCAAATTTTGAGTGTATTTATTCTATGTTATGACGATTTTGGGTAATGTGACGTAAGCAGTGACGTAATTTTTGTTAGAGACAAAAACCGGAAGCGAATCTCCATTATTATTATCATCATTATTATTTGCTCCTTTTGAGTTTTCACATCAGTATTAACTGATGGTTTTTCACAGGTGTTTGAGTGACAGCAAGTCTCCTCGGGTCTCCAGGACTCTTCTGGGTATTCTGGAAAATTGCAGCAGTGCAGTGTTCTGAATGGTTTCAATCCTTCCTCTGATTTCCAAACATTCCAGACCCTTTTCCAATCCTTTTGGGACTGTTCCAAGTGCACTAACTACAACTGGTATCACCTTTACTTTCATATTCCATAACTTTTTAGTTCTCTGGCAAGGTCCAGATATTTGTCTATTTTTTCATTTTCCTTTAGCTTCACCCTGTGATCTGCTGGCACTGCAAAATCCACCAGTTGACAAGTTCTTTATTTTTTGTTTATCAACACTAGGTCTGGTCTTCTTGCTGGGATAAGGTGATCCGTTTTTATTTCAAAGTCCCAGAGAATTTTATGCGTTTCGTTCTCAAGAACAGATTCTGGTTTATGCATATACCATTTTGTTGTGTGGTCAAAATTATTTTTTTTGCATAATTCCCAGTGGATCACCTTCCCAACCCAATCGTTTTTGTTGTTTTGTATTCTCGTTGTGCTAGTTTGCTACATTCGCAGAGTATATGGTTTACAGTCTTATTATTATTATTATTATTATTATTATTATTATTATACTAGCATATATATGCACCCTCCGGGTGCAAGTATTTAAGTTTTAATATAATAAAATATCAATTAAATTAGAAAGGCTAATGAAAACTGAATAAGAATGCAGATAAAAAGATTTGGAACAGAGGGGTATGATTGAAAAATAGAACAACTTTGAAACAACTCTTCCATCATTTTCGTTACCCCGTCTTTCATTGGTAAATTTTCCTAATTTAACTATTTAGTTAAATTAGGAAATAAAGAATAAAATGACAGTTATTTTTTCTTGTTAATGGATTTCATTTAAGATTCATTGAAGAGATTTTTGCTTATATCCATTAAAATAAAACAAACAATTAGAAATCAATAATACTAAGCACATATTTAATAAAATCACATTTTTAATATCAATATGCAAATTAGCCTTCCCATTCACATTATAAACCGCTACTTTTTGTATATATAAATACAATTGCATGTTATTTGTATGAAGATATGGACAACACTAATAAAAAGGTGAAGCAATTTTATTAATAATTGAGGTTTAAATAAAAATAAAATCATGGAGAATGTGATGTAAATAACGAAGGGAATTGTGACTTGAGTAGTAATATAGTTTCGGTTACAGACAGAAAAACACACAATCTCCATTATAATAAGATTATTATTATTATTATTAATCCTCTTCTTCCTTAATCTTCCGGTAATTATCATCGTGCAGCAACAAGAGAATAGTTTTTTTTCTGTGGATTCCGATATTGTTTCTAGTTGGTATTTATACCATTCTTCAGATTTTGGTATAATCAGCAACAAAAGAATTGTGGCTTCTTTGGATTCTGTTATTGGTTGGTATTTATACCATTTTTCAAATTCCGATATAAAGAATAAACAAGTTAATATGAAGGAAGGCATTCTAAGAAAAAAAATAGATAAAAATCAGGAGTTGTTTGAAATTTCAGGAAACTTATTGTCACATGATACCGAGCAATAATCAAAAGGCACCTGCTGATGCAGAATAAATAATGAATTATAATGTACAGTGGAATAGGTAAAGAAGATTAAACAACAAAATAACAAAACCAACAAAACAATAAAAGGAATGACAATAACAAGGAGAAGAATGCAATCACCTCGGGAAATTAGGAATTCAGGATTATGTTCACAAATATTAATTAAATATGATATGTATCATATAATAATGGAAGAAAAAAGTTTTTTCCTCTGTGGAACTGGAAACAAAAGTTAATTCTTCTTGAGAGAAAGAATTAATTCCTACATGCAATTCAAATTCACTGAAGATAAATTGTACATCTATCTATCTATCTCGGTATGTTCATATCTATCTTCTGTTTGTTCAGATCTATCCATCTATCTGTTTGTTTGTTTTTATTTTCTGTAGATATATTTCAGTCTTTTTATACATATAACTCTATTTATATGTATCCATTTATATCTACCCAGGGATCTATCTATCTATCTATCTATCTATCTATCTATCTCGGTATGTTCATATCTATCTTCTGTTTGTTCAGATCTATCCATCTATCTTTTTTTTTTGTTTTTATTCTACAGATATATTTCAGTCTCTTTATATATATATAACTCTATTTATATGTCTTCATATATATCTACCTAGCGATCTATCTATGTATGTATAAAGAAAATTTGAAAAAACAAGTGTTCCGAAAATGGGATGAATTTAATTATCGATGTTTAAAACATTTCGGTTACATTGAACCTTCATCAGGATGTCTCTTGGGGTGAAGAAAATGATGGATGTTTTTATATGTGACAGGAGATGAAAATCTTTTTAGTTATGTAACTGTATTTGATCAGCGTTTTATTTTTGAAAGGCAAGACGCGATCTATGTATGTATCTACATACTATGTATGTATGTATCTATCTATCTCGGTATGTTCATATCTATCTTCTGTTTGTTCAGATCTATCCATCTGTTTGTTTTTATTTTCTGTAGATATATTTCAGTCTCTTTATATATATATATATATAACTCTATTTATATGTTTTCATATATATCTACCTAGCGATCTATCTATTTAGCTTCAGTCTCTTCGTATCTATTTCAGTCTTTTTACATATATAACTATCGATCTATTTTTCTATCTTCCGTATATTTAGATCTATCTATCTGTCTGTCATCTGTTTCTTTATATCAATTTCAGTCTCATTATATATATATATATATATATATATATATATATATATATATATATATATATATATGGAAAGACGGTGAGGAAATTAATCCGACAATATTTTAAAAATATAACAAACACAGGATGTTATGATCAGGGGAAACAAACTTAAGCATTTCGGTATATTGTACCATCTTCAGGACACTATTAAGGAATGTTTATGTGAGGGACAACATGAAAGATGTTAAGTGTATAGTGAATGTGTGAATATGATGTTATTAACCGTTAATTTTTTTTATATGCGCGTTTGTTTACGAAAGCCAATGACGTGAGCAATGTATGTGCAAAAATGGAAGGTGAAGATCATATGATGACGTATGCATGAACATGAATAGGCGGAGAACTAAAAGTTATCAAAGATATGATGTATTTCATATGGAATATTAAGGTTAGAAAAGTAAGAAGATTAAAACAATATATAAATACATATAATCCATATATACGCATATCCACATATAATTTTCGTTGAAATGATAAATAAAGGAAAATATATATATTATAAGCAAATACATTATTTTATTTTACATTTAAAATAATAATAAATAGATTACATATGTACATGAACAAACCCCTGGCCAAAACACGTGTTAGTAGACTCATATTAAATCGATGTTATTCATTCTACATTTTCTTTCCTTTATTTATTTTTCATTTCAACATATCATTGTATTCATTTCCTTTTTCAACTTACACACACACACACACACACACACACACACACATATATATTATATATATATATATATATATATATATATATATATATCCCATACCGGTCAAGCACTCTTGCGGTATAAAATGGACGCCATGAAACATACCAACATCGAGTATTCCCTCAAAAACATACCTATACCATCCAAATCGGAATACAAACTCTTACTCACAGAGAAAATTCAAAGCTTGCTAAAGAAAATGAGATAGAAAGCCCACTTCCTCAATGCATGTTGTAATAACACCGACTCTTCTAATAACTACAAGCTAAAATGAAGGAAATGTCCACCCATGTGCAAGGATATGCAACCTTTCGAATGCCCGTAAAAACCTTTTGAATTTTTCGATTTTTTCGATTTTCCTCGTATTCGTACCAACGTCACCTGATGAATGCATGCGATTTTAGCATGTATGAAACCCATGGTTGTGACTGTTCTATTGCTATCAAATAAATAGATATGTAATACCTCTATATATTTATTATATTATATTATATTATATTATATTATATTACATGGGGCCGGGTTAGCTCAGTCAGTAGAGCGTTCGGCTAGAAACCACAAGGTTCCTAGTTCGATACCGGTCCTCGCCAACTCAGCGTATGAGTAGCACAGGGATCTGTGCGGTAAAGTAAGGAGATGATGGTAGGTGTGGCGCTCCACCTCAGATGCTAAATACAATCTCCTTGGTCTAGCGCTATTAAAAAGGGGATAGACTCCCTCGCTGACTGGCTGATACCGACTTTAGGCCGCCCCGTCGACTTTACTTTACTTACATTATATTATAATTATAATATATATATATATATATATATATATATATATATTTGTTATTGTTATTAGGCAGGTATATTGAACAGTTATAGAGGGAACTTAGTTTTCTGTTGTTCTTCAACCGGTGTTGGAATTTATTGTTATTGTATAAGTGTTCACGTTGATATATATATATATAATATATATATATATATATATATTATATATATATGTGTTGTGTGTGTGTGTGTGTGTGTGTGTGTGTGAAAAAGAGACGAAGAGGGAGAGAAGCTTATTTCCAAGCATGTCTATATATATAGTAATATTAATTATATTGTTTGCTATTTTTGAAATAATGTATATATATATATATATATATATATATATATATATATACTCAAATATCTGCGAATAATCACGAGTCAGTACAACAAAACGTGACTAAATTTAATTTAGTTCTTCATGCGCGATGTTCCTCTTTCAATTTCGAAACTAAACAATTACAAGTAAGTTATCGGTGTTCAAGCTTATAATCAATAGTGTATTTATGTGTCGTTATGTGGCTTCTGTCTTATATATATGTGGGATCGTTTCTTGTTGCTTGAAAAACGTCCCTTCAATAAAGTCCGTGGTAACCTGTATTGATTAAAAAGAAGACCGCAACTTTTTGTCCACAATGTTTAATTTCGCCGTGATACTGTAGTAGTAGTTGACACAGAGAGATATAGAAAGAATGTTACAAAAACAGAGACGCTTAATTCCATACACTAAGCTGTTGACACTCGCACTGTCAGCTGCCAGCTTTGGAAGAGGGAAGAAAAGAAAGAAAGAAAGAAAGGATTTTTTCGATAGGCTAATTCCGCCTGCGGGACGTGTCTACAATTGCATGTCATCAGTATGTCAATACAGTTTGACTTATTGGTAGACTGATGACATGCAATTGTATTTATATATACAATAGGTTTACAGTGTGAATGGGAAGGCTAAATTGCATATTGATATTAAAATTTAATTTCGATAAAGATGGGCTTAGTATTATTGATTTCTAATTGTTTGGTTTTATCTCAATGAATATGTACAAAAATCTTGAAGATAAATCTTTAAAAAATTATTCTCTACTTCCTATTTTAATAAATAGTTAAATTAGGGAAATTTAGCAATGAAAGACGGGAGTGATGGATGGGCAAGTTTCTGTTGTTCTATTTTTCGATTATACCACCCTCTGTTTCAAATCTTTTTATCTGCATTCTTAATTAGTTTAATTGGCCTTTCTAATTAAATATAATATTTTATTAAATTAAAACTGAAATACTTGCACCCGGATGGGGCTTATATTTGCTTGTATATTTGATATTTCTTCATGCAAATAGTTACACATTTCTTAACGACTGTGAATATCTTCTAAAAAATACCCGAATTCACCTCTCTCTTCCGAATTTAGAAATATTTGCGTAAAAAATGAATTGGTTTGAATTCATGTTCAATTTATCCATTTTCCCCAAAATTGGATTGAATCCAGACCTCTTCGCATATTGAAAAATAAATAAATCATTTTTTGGAAATAGTTTTTTTACTTAATTTCAAACTGTTTATTTCCAAAGTTGATATTTTCAAAATTTTACCAAATCTGGTGCCAATCCGTCTCAGCTGATTTATGTAAAAAAATACGGTTGGCTGGTTGGTTGATTTAACGGCATGTCGACCCTTGTTGGGTTAATTTATGTTGAAGATGTTTATTTTTATTCCTTCTTGATAGTATTCAAATTTGTTAAGCTCATATTTTAAACTCATTTTTGATGTATTCAACCTATAGATAGGACCCTAACATGTACTACCACTCCGGGTCAGAGGAGTAATGTCGATGAAGGGGTACTCTACACTTCCCAGAGCTCCAAAACTAGAACTTCTCCATTAGATGCAGTTTAACGTCATACCCAGGACAAAACATACGGTTTGCTAAAAAGAATACAAATTAGTAGACCAATTCACATTGGCAGTAATATCTCATCTACAGAATAAGATATCAGTATATGCATAGGAAAGACATGAACTATAAACAGATTATCGATCATATGGAAATCTGCTCTCATTGACAGGATAAAGCGAAAGTTCTTCCAAGCCGCATCAGTACTACTGTACGGTTGCATCACTTGGACTCTAACGAAGTCCTTAGAGATAAAAATAGATGGAAGCTACACAAGGTTGCTGCGTGAAAAAATCTTTGAAATCAGAAGAAGCAGATATACGGCCACTTGCCATTTATCACTCAGAACATCTGAATAAGACGAACAAGACAAGCTGGACACTGCTGGAAAAGCAAGGACCAAGTCATAAATGAGGTTCTGCAGAGGACACCTACACAAGGATACACCAGTGTAGGCCGACTAGCAAAAACCAATATATATATATATATATATTATATATATATATATATATATATATATATATACTTGTGTTACAACAGTTACTTGTAAATCCACGAAGCAAACAAATATATTTACTTCTGAATTTTAATAAAAAACGATGTAAGAATGCTCAATAAAAAGAGCTAAATATACGTTTTAAAAAACGAATGGCTAAAAGATATTCCGACTGCAGTTTCTCGCAGTAGCACGAATCTTCAGGGGATTCTTCAGGGAATTCCCTGTAGATTCGCGCTACTGTGAAAAACTGCAGAAACTCCATCACCATCAACTACTACACCTTGGAAGCTGTAAACACCTTCACCTACCTTGGATCCACCATCGCCGACAACCTGTCACTTGATACTGAACTCAGATCGGAAAAGCTGCCTCAACTTTTGGGAAGCTCACAGCGAGATTGTGGGACAAGAGCAGGCGAACTAGCCGTACAAAAGTATAAGTGAATATGGCATGTGTTATCAGCACCCTCACGTATGGAAGTGAAACATGGACCACCAAGAGCTGCGGCTAAATAACTTCTACCTTCGCTGCCTTAGACGTATATTTGGCATCACCTGGAGGGGCAGGATCACTAACACAGTTTTATAGGGAGCTCCACTCCCCAGCTTGTATTCTCTACTGAGACAACGCTATCTCCGATGGATGGGTCTTGTCCGTCAGATAAATGATGGATGAATCTCGAAGGACATCCTCTATGCAGAGCTTTCGTCTGGTAAGAGACAGATTGGTCACCCACAGCTGCGTTTCAAGGATGTCTGCAAGAATGATCTCAGGTGCTTTGACATTGCCCCTTCCAGCTGGGAAAATTTGGCTCAAAGCACCGGCACATCAACATCTTCAGGGACAGCCTTCAAATGTAACATCTGTGGTCAAGAATGTTTTTCAAACATTGGACTTCACAACAACTTTATTATAGTCTTCCGAGACTGAAATGCCAATAATACTATGCTTCTACATGATTGGTTTCAGTATTAAATAACCCAGGAAGGTTGATATGTCATTAAATGATTAAATTAAAAACCCCTCTCGTTGTCCAAGGAGATGATAAGAAAAGTAATTACACCGCTTGGAACACCGACAAACATAAAACAATTACGAGATATGAGAGTAAATAAGCAAGAAAATTTATTTTGCCGGAAATAATAATAAAGAAATACTTTATTGAGTAAACACCGGAAACACCGTGCGTGATAAAAAGCCTAAGAAAAATTCTTGGCTTCGAAGAAAAGTAATAACACTAAATAAATATGATGTTTCTGTGGACGAGCAGATTCCCAGCCCCCACGAACGAATGTGTGGCCTGTGCGAGGGGGAGGGGTGTGGCGAGTGACCACGGAAATTGAACTCGTCACCTCTTCGTTGCTGAAATGCTGGTAAAATTCCGCACGAGCAGTGCAGAGTGGCCCAGATGTGGAGTCTCGTCGTGAGGATTGATGCGTGCTGATGAATGTCGAACGTGCAATTCAGAGTGAGGAGCCCGGATGAAACACAGCAATGGGATATTTAGGGACCTGCCCTCCCAGATCGGGGTGAAAGTCTGCAGTAGCATTTTGGCTGTCGAAACGAGTGGAAGAGAGGATATAATTGGATTGTGCTAGCGAGAAGACTAGAACTGCTGGGAGAGCAAAAAAATTACGACTACGACTGTCTGATAATCTGAAGGTCCCTGGTTCATTCCCGGGTTTCGGCACCACTGATAACCTGAAGGAAGCAGTTTGCTAAAGTTTCCTCTTACAAATGAGTTGAACACAATATGAGCATGTAAATCAAAGACATAATGATGAGACAAAAAAACGTGAAATATTGTGAGCAATAGAATTGAGGCACGTGCTGTAATGGTTATCGTCCTATGAAGGGGACTCGGCGAGCCGAGTTCAAATCCTGGACAGAGCTGTTTGCATTGTCACATAGCGCTAGTACACTTACGAAAGGTATGTATTTAATTTCTCTGAATTTTTGAGATTTCAAAGTTCCGTGCTGGCTCCTGATTACGACAAAAGGTTCCGAGATTGAAAAGAAAGTTTCGTAGATCGAGAACGCTCCCGAATCCGACAAGAAATACCCGAAGAAGGTCGGAGGTCATATCGGCCGAAACGTTGGAGAAATAACAATAAAGATGAGGACAATAGTGCAAATAATACTAAGTATGCATATAACTATTCTCCCTCAAGCTATGGGTAAATGGTTAAGAAGTCTGGGGTATTTAACCTTAAGTACTTGACCTAGTGTCACATCGTAATTATGCAGAGGGTTTGGATATATATATATATATATATATATTATATATATATATATATATATATATATATCGCTACTAAGCGAAACTATTAGTAGGTATATCTGACTAGGTTTAACTTTATTATTTAAACATTGCTGATAATGCA
>CM042164.1:68531334-68546334 GCA_023376005.1 Doryteuthis pealeii | reverse complement strand
TATGACCTTTAGGCACCCGTTTTGCGATCTCGTTTCATACGGACATTTTTTTTCATTTAAAAATCCGGTTGTTTGTTAACAGACGATTTTTAGAGTTTTTTTTTAATTTTAAAACTAACCCCTAACCCTAACCCCTAACAAGCAACCGGATTTTGACGGTGTAAATGGAGAAAATGTCCTTATGAAACGAGATCGCACTCAGTCAGTAGAGCGTTCGGCTAGAAACCTCAAGGTTCCTAGTTCGATACCGATCCCCGCCAACTCAGCGTATGAGTAGCACTGGGATCTGTGCGGTAAAGTAAGGAGCTGATGGTAGGTGTGGCGCTCCACCTCAGATGCTAAAACAATCTCCTTGGTCTAGCGCTATTGAAAAGGGGATAGACTCCCTCGCTGACTGGCTGTTACCGACTTTAGGCCACCCCGTCGACTTTACTTATAGGTCATATGGTCCCAATCTTTTAAAAAGATAATCAGTTATTAGGTTAGAGCAAATATCTGCTGGGATATAAAAGGTCTGGGTGTGTGCATGTGTTTGCATATGTGTGTGCATGCATATGTGTGTATACGTATGTGTGTATGCGTGTGTGTATGTATGCGCGTGTATGTAACTGGGTGTGTTGTGTTTTCGTGCACTCAAATCTGTGCGTGCGTTTGCGTGCATTTGCATAAGAAATAAAGGCCAAAGCCGACAGCAGGTATTGATTGGACTTTCTCTCACCATCCGTCCCATTTAGAATGTCCGGTAGACGACACCACTGTACACACAGCGCTGATGAACGTGGTTTTTTTCTGTCAACCAACACTGGTGTGTCCATAAGTTGGTGTCCATAGAAAGAAGTTTGCTTAAGACAGTTCTAAATGGACAGTTATCTCTAAACTGCAGGTTCAATCCTGGTCAGAGGCATCAGTAACATAGAATAATGATTAACACAGCTTAACACCTGTACCCAAGCTATGGTTAGCGGAATGAGAACAGGATACCGGTACTGAATAAAGGGTTAGGTTCAAAGTTCCGTGATGGCTTCCGATTAAGACAAGAAGGTTCCCGAGTCTGTGAAACTTCCCGAGTCCTCCAAGAAATACCTGAAGAAATGCTGGAGGGCACATCGGCCGAAACATTGTACAGATGGCAATGAAGATGAGGACAATAGTCCGAATAATCCAAATAATTTTAATCCACGTCATTTATATAGCGATTTTAAGACACGTTTTATGAAATTTATCTAAGAAAAAAACACGTAATCTTCCGGCTGGTTGATTATAAATATTCTTCTAATTAATTAGTGTGTCGATTAAGACGTTGACATTTTCTTTGTTGTCTGCGTTCCAAATTTATCAACGATAATTCCATTATCATTTGCTTAGTGATAAGTAACTACTTTTTTGTCTTAGTTACACAAGAGTAATTACTGAATTTGATTAACGTTTACCTACAATTGTTTGCTTTTATTTCAACGAGTCTCTATTTATACAAAGTTATCAGATAACAACACACTCACATACATACATACATACATACACACCTGGTGGCGTGGTCTAATTGTTACAGTCGTAGGAAATGGATTCGTCGAACCGAGTTCAATTCCTGGACGAAGTTGTTTGCAATACCCATGGTGTTGCATACCTCTCTTTACTTTCTTTCTTACTTCTTCTGGCGTCTTTGACATCTTAAGTTCTGCTAGCGTCTTGGTGGTCGGTCGCACTTAACTCATTTCTGCTTCTATATCAGTCTTGTTACCAAGACATTCACCAACCACAAAACTGTGTTATTTTCTTAAGCTTTTATTTACTTAACTATACATTTCATGTAACTAAATACCTGACTAACATAGCGCGCGTATGCAGTGTGAGCTCCAGTTAAAGCAGGACATCTTCACTGCCTGACGTCCAATTGAAAACTGAGGACCCAACCAGGTCCCACGTGACTTCACGTATTTCGCGGGCTTTCTGTACTATTCCATGGAAAGTCCCGCCCGTGATAGGAAAAGGGGTCATCCCTTTAGAAATACAGGGGATTGACAATAATCTTATGCAACTGCATAGATTATGTAAAAATGGCACTAATACCCTTGGGAAAGGTATAAATCCAATGCTCCCTCTAGCTATAGGTAAATAGCAGGGCTCTTTAACTACGGCTAGGAAGCTGTTTGCAATTCACCAACATATATATATATATTCCCATATTTGTTATAAGTACTAGCAAATATATGCACCCCCCGGGCGCACGTATTTAAGTTTTAATGTAATGAAATATGTTAAATTAGAAAGACTAATGAAACTAAAATTAATGCAGATAAAATTATTGAAAACAGAGGGGGGTATAATCGAAAAGTAGAACAACTTTGAAACTAACTCTTCCATCATTTTCCAATTTAACTACTTAGTTAAAATAGTAAGTAAAAAATAAAATTACAGTTATATCTTCTTGATAATGGATTTTTTAAAAGATTTATCCCCGAAATGTTTGCTCATATTTATAAAAATAAAACAAAACAATTAGAAATCAATATTACTAAGCACATATTTATTAAAAATCCAATTATTAATATCAATATGCAAATTAGCCTTCCCGTTCACACTCCAAAATGCTATTTTGTTGTATATATAAATACAATTACATGTTATTAGTATGTAGATATGGCCAACAGTATTAATAATGTAAAACAATTTTATTAATAAATAAAGTTTGAATGAAAATAAAATCATGGAGAATATGACGAAAATAACTAAGGGAATTTGGACTTTAGTAGTAATATAGTTTCGGTTACAGACAGAAAAACACACAACTCCATTATAATAGAAGATTAACACCGTGGGTGGCGACCTCTGATGCTTAATAATGGAACCCTGGTGGCTGAGCTGTCTATGCATTAAACACTCCATGTTGGCCCTTACATAGGCTAGACGCATTGGAGCCCCCTTCCGGTCACGTCAAACCCTAGCACCTATAAGATTATCCCAGCCCTATTACCCTCATGACAAGACTCAACTCATTTTTCATATATGTGCTAGAAGGGGGCGCGTGATCTAACGGTTGGATTCGTGGGAAATGGACTCGTCGAACCAAGTTCAATTCCTGGACGAAGCTGTTTGCAATTCACATGGCGCTAATACACTTGGGAAAGGTATAAATCAAATACTCCCTCTAGCTATGGGTTAATAGCAGGGCAGACTGGGCTAGGTAACCAGTCTACGAGAAGGAAAATTCAAACCTGTTAAACTCCACTTTTGATCTTGTGTCGCATCCTGCTCATGCGGAGGGGTTGGTAAATATATGCACACACTTCTGTGTACTTGAAAGTACGCGCCCATCAACGTCTTTCCAGTTTGAAGTGTTTATTTCAAAATGTATTTCGTTATAGTCCGTTGAGAGTCCAAAGAATCAACGTCTTTCCACTTTGAATTGTTTATTTCAAAAAATTAACTAATATATATATATATATATATAATTATATATATATATATATATATATATATATAATTTTATAGAGAGAAATTTTATTCGGAATAATCATGACAAGCAAATTCGGCGAATACCATGTGCGACGTGAGGAACACTGTACAGCTGTTTCGATCTAATTTGGTCTCGTCAGCAGTGTATACCTACGATCTCCCCCCCCCCGACAGAGATCGAATCGAAGAACCCAGAATGCAGAGTCAGAGACTCTACCCCCTGGGCTAACCAGACACGCCACACACGAAACACGCAAATCAATTTGTCAATCATAAGTGCGCAACTACTAGCTTGTCATGATTATTCCAATTATATATATATATATATATATGTGTGTGTGTGTGTGTGTGTGTGTGTGTGTACAGACACTCGTACGTGCTCAGAAATAAACTCACATACACATACACAAACACATGATAAATTAGTAAGGCACACTGGTTTCTTTAGTGTTGGTTTGGTATGTTTTGTTTAATGGCATATCATCATTCCTGGTTTATTTAATGATAGATACATGGTGTGTCAAAAAGTATCGAGATTTTCCGTACTTTTTGACACATCTTGCACTCTGAAAAAGTAACGTTTCATTTCTATCTCGGTAAATACAGCTTTACACTCTGTGCTTTTTGACACACCTTGTATTCTGAAAAAAAATTAACGTTAAATTTATTGTTAATTCCTATCTTAGTAAATACAGTTTCAATCTCGATACTTTTTTGACACACCTTGTATATCTTTGTAAAATATCCATAGCTGGAGAGGAAGGGATTCATACCTTTCCCAAGGGTATTAGTCCGAAAGTGAACGTAATATGGTGACAGGAATTCGAACTCACAACGATGTCGCAGTCCAACACGCTAGCCACAACACCAAGGGGACTCACCTCCTTTAGCAACCAATCTAGGTGCAAATTTTCTTTTCACATCCTGCTCGTGCGAAGGGGTTGGTAAATATATATATTTAACTAGAAGCGGCTATCCGGCGTGTCCTCGATAGAGGGGGATTTTTTGTAAGTTAGTCCCGCAGATCCTGAATCGTGAATTGCCCCTTTAAAATAGCAACATAAAAAAATTTTGCATTGATCCAGCTACTCTGCAAAGAAAGGTTAATGCCTAATATTGGAAATATTAAATGCAAAAAAATATTTCACGCTGTTATCATTTAAATTTTATATTTTAATTATCTTCACAAATATAAATTTTCTTTATTTTTGCTAAAAAGCACGCTCTGGTGATAGTTAATGTGTACCTGTATTTATTTTATCGTTAATTATTTTATTTTTGTAGTTTCTTCCGGACATACATACATACATACATACACACAATTGCTCTTTATATATGTACTAGAAGTGGCTACCCGGCGTTGCATGAGAGGGTGGATAATAAAAAGTTAATCTCGCAGATCCATTAATTGTTTTGGTCTTACATAATTGATTTATGTTTTAAAAACGAATGCCACCAATGACTTTCCCATCTATCACTATTCAACCTTAATATTTAAATGTCTTCCCAGATATAAATAAAAATCTGTATTGTTTTTGCTCAAAAAGCACGCTCTGGTGATAGTTAATGTGTTATATATATACGTTATCGTTAATTTTTTGTTTGTAGTTTCCTCCGGACATGATGGCAGCAAACTCGTATTCAAGTATTGCCATTGCTTGATATAGTAACAATAATAATAATAATAACAAAAGAAAAAAAAAAGAAGCCTAACAGTTCAAACAATATTAATGGTGAGCTTCAAAAAAGTTCAATGAGCTGCAAATTCATTTCTCTTTTTTTGCCGTTTTAGGCTACAGCCAGCCTTAGTACATATAAAGGACAAGACATGTATTGCATATCAAGCAATGCCTGTGCCTGAAGCTTTTTTAAGTGAGGAAAAGCTTTGCACATAACCAATCCCAAGTGACTGCCACATTTGAACCAAAAAGAACAAGTCAACATCATTGGCTGCAGCAGCCGCCGCAGGTTAAATTTTGGAGTTTTCCTTCTCCTAGACACTTGCCTTGACAAGGCTGAGGAATGCATCTCTCCCGGTGGTTTTGCTACGCGCCTGGATACCAATCCAGGTATTTCTACGTCCCTGCATATGTTATTTGCTAGATGGCCGTTGAGCGAAAGGCTTCATCCGCCCTTTGACAGGTTTTGTTTTTCGTCCTGCTGGATGTCTAGCCATCCTCCTCACCAGATAGGCTTGGTGGGGTAACCGGTTTAGTCGCCGATAACCCGACTATAAGACATGTAGTACTGGGTTACATAGTACCAGTAGCGCCATATGCGACCTGAAAACAATACATACATAATACATACATACATACACATAACTGCCCTTTATATATGCATCGATTAACATTTTCTTTTCTGCAGTGTATCTACAACGCCACAGTCCAGTACGTTGGACACTACACTACTGGGACATCTCCTCAGACGAATGGGGAAGTGGTTTTTACCAAGGATTCCCTGACTTATTTATCGGCTGTGTGGTGTTGTATTGTGCATCTGCAAAAGTTTCCAGCGTTATATTTAATTAACATTTTGTTTTCTGTGGTGTATCAACACTCTAGTTATAACAAATTTCGCTGTGGAATTTTGCACACCTCTGATAATGAGTCAGCCTGGAGCGCACCGTAAAAAGCACAAATTAATCACGATTCAATTTCATCGGCATAGCTTAAAGGTGTAATTTTACTTATTTCAGAATAGCCTACATTTTTTCCTTTACCTTGAATAAGAAATATTTTGATTGCCTGCCAGACATGACGCATGCGCAATGTAGATTTCTAAAACTCATTGGGTTATCCCGGGCATCTGAATATATTCGAAGATATTATATATATATATTATATATATAATATGTGTATGTGTGTGTGGTGTGTGTATGTGTGTTGTGTGTGTTTTGTTAAACTCTACTGACGATTCTTGTCGGACGAGTTTTTGTTCAATCCTTTCTAACTGTCTGGCCATCTTTTTAATGTCAGGCTGGAATTGGTGTAGCAATCCACCAAAGGTTTTTCACGAGCGCTTTCAGCATCTTTCTGCCATCTTCAGGTGTGAAACTGATGGAATGTTTCCGTGTGTCTCGCTTTTAAAAACGAGCAGTAGCAGTAGGAATTTGTAGTACGAGGTTCACAAGTTCCGTTAAAATAACAAAATATAAATATGTCAAATTTATCCAGAATGCCCTTATATATATATATATATATATATATATATATATATATATAAGTTGTTCTGGATAAATTTAACAAATTTATATTTGGTTATTTTTCTTCGTAGGTTGGAGGTTTTGACGCACACTATGCATCATTTAAAACTTGGACCCTTATTCATTCATATACGTGATGACAAATAGAATGGATGACTGGAACCCAGCTGAATCATGGAAAAGAATAAATTGTATCATGATGATCTGCGCCGGCCATCAAAATAAGGAGATTATTGTCACTGCCCAATGCTCCCTGTAACTGTAAAAACAATCAGACATGAAATGAAGAATTGCAATGGAGACTACGAGGCTGTGGCTAGAATAAAGCCACACCCCAGACGATCTAATTGTCTTGTACAGATTTCTCAGAAAGTGTTGGAGGCCCTCAGATTCCTACGTGTTTAGCAACACTGTAGTTAAGCCCTTGATAACAAGGGTAGCCAATGTTAGGCCATATGTATTGCAGCAGGATTCGGTCCCTGCCACACCTCTGAGAAAAGCCCAAAGTGTTTGTCGGCTAATTTTTACGACTACACCAGTCCCAATGTTTGGCGTCCGAACTCCCCAGATCTTAACCCCATGGATTATTATGTATGTGGCGCTTTTGCAAAAGACACCAATTGCCGTGCCAGTACTACAGTTAATTCGACAGAATTAAAGAAGTTTTTGAGACCCTTCCCAGGGAAACTGTAACATCAGGTTAATCCAGGTTTTGGAGCAGGATTGAGGCTGTGATCGACGCTAATGGTGGTTATTTCGAGTGAAACTAGTTGACAGTAGTGTAATTTTCGTGCTTGTTGAATCTCTTTACAATCCATTAAATTTTGTAGTTACCAAGCACTTTTTCCTTTTCCTTATGAAACCGTCAAATTTATCCTGAACAACCTGTATATATATATATATATATATATATATATAGATTGAAAAAAAGGAAGGCTTATATATCGGTCATGTTGGGGGTTATAAATTTATTTCAACTAAGGTAAGAGAATAGGAGATAAGAGAATTCCAGCTTGGGAAAAATTAAAAAAATATCGTAGCTTCCTGCGCATTTTCCAAGCTGAAGGGGCTCATCAAGTGGACCCGTTTTGAATGCATTGAGGCCATCAAGAGGTCCGTAACGACAGAGCTGAGGAACATATCATGAACATCCTTCCAGTAGGGCAAAGAAACGGGACGATAAGGATGGAAAAGTGAATTAGATTCAAGAGGAGAAAACATTTAGTTTGTTGTGCGGATTTTAAATGAACTGGCTCACCTTGTATATACAGGGTCAGGCAAAATGATCTGACACATTTGTAGGTTTAATGAAATGCAAATGAAGTAAAGAAACAATGATCTGGCACATTTGTAGGTTAAATAAATGGCAAATAAAGCAAAGAAACAAAAAAGTGTTTTTATTTTTGAAAAGTACATATAATGCCATTTTTTTTTCATATAATGCCATTTTGTTTTGTTTCTTTATAATGCAATTGTTTTTCGTTTCCTTTTCAGTTGCTGCCATGAATTAGACTGGTGAGCATCGCGCTTTCATTGTGAAAACGTTTATCAAAACAAACGAATCTGTAACTGCAACACAAAGAGCGTTCCGTTTGCACTTCAATCTTGGTAGACATGATCCCGTACCAGCTCGAAACACGATCTTGTTATGGGTTACCAACTTCAGAGCTACTGGATCTGCATTGAAACGAAAATCAACCGGCCGACCTCGCACCGCCAGAACTCCAGAAAATGTGGCAGCGGTAAGAGCTTCAGTTAAACAGTTTCCACCCCTTCCACATTTAAACGCGCCCAGGCTCTTAGACTTTCCGAAAGAAGTTTGCGAAGAATTCTTCACAATGATCTTCAAATGCATCCATACAAAATGATGTTGATAAACGTTTCCACAATGAAAGCGCGATGCTCACCAGTCCAGTTCATGGCAGCAACTGAAAAAGAAACGAAAAACAATGGCATTATAAAGGAACAAAACAAAATGGCATTAAATAAAACAAAAAAAAATGGCATTATATGTACTTTTCAAAAATAAAAACACTTTTTTGTTTCTTTACTTCATTTGCATTTTATTAAACCTACAAATATGTCAGACCATTTTTCCTGACCCTGTATATTCGAGAGTTATTTGCCGTCAGTAGTGGTACTATTTAACGTATAGTTGGGGAATGAATGTATTAGTACGAAACTGAACGTAAAAGCGCAACTAGAGTTCGAACTACCTTACTACGACGTCGCAGTCGTTGCAAGTTAGACACTACACCACACGAACAAAAAAAGATAACTCATTGAATAAATATATTTTGTTTACCGTTTTTTTTAGAACGTTGTTTATTCGAAAACAGAAACCTTTCTCTCGTGACATTAAAAACGGAAAATTTAAGAAAATATTGCTCTTCTCTAGGCATTTTCTTTTATTTGATTAAAAAAAAATTACAATTGTGAACATTAAAAATAAAAAAAAAATATTCGCGTTATTCTTTTACGGATGTTTTCCAAACTGATAATTCTATCTTCGAATTCTTCCATTGTTTTGTCAGGGTCTGACATTTTGTAATTTACCTATAACAAGGTAAAATCGATAAATTATTAATAAAAGCGTGAATAATATTAGGTGCAGTCAAATGTTTTGTAATATGTGAATACGTACTAGTTTACACCGCAAACATCAAATGACAGAAGCAGTACAAGCCTGTAGCCTTATATATTATATATATATATATATATATATATATATATATATATATATATATATATATATATATGACATCAATCTATCTATCTATCTATCTTTCTATCTCAATCTATTTCGTATCTATTACTCTCACTTTCTCTCTCACTATCTCTCTCTCTTTTCTCTCGCTATCTCTCTCTCTCTCCCATCTCTATCTTTCGTATATATATATACATATATATATATATATATATATGTGTGTGTGTGTGTGTATGTGTGTGTGTGACATAAATCTATCTATCTATATATCTTTCTATCTCAGTCTATTTGTATCTATTACTCTACTTTCTCTCTGTCTCTGTCTCTCTTCTTTGTTATTTTCTTTTTCCTTCTTCCCTTATTCTTTTCTTTTTCTTTCTTTTTTCTTTTTCTTTTTTTTCTTCATTTCATCGTTCTTTCTTTCTTTTCTTTCTTTATCTCTGTGTTTCTTTTGGCTCTTAGATTCTATTTCTTTTTTTTTCAAATTCTTTTTTTTTCTTGTTTTTCTTCTTCTTCCTTTCTTTTTTACTTTTTTTCTCTTTTCTTTCTTTTTTTTTTTTTTTTTTTTTTTCATTCAGTTCTTTCTTTCGTTTTTCTTTCTTATCTCCGTCTTTCTTTTGCTCTTAGATTCATTCTTTTATTCTTTCTTTGTCTTTCTTTGGTCTGATTCTTTTGAATTTCTTTCTTTCCATCTTTCTTTTTGTTTTTCTTTCTTTCTTCATCTTTTCTTTTTTCTTCATCCTTTATTCTTTCTTTCATTATTTTCTTTCTTTCTGTCTTACTGTTTTCTTTCTGTTCATTTTCCCTTCTTTCTATCGTCCCTTTTTTCTTTGTGTCTTTCTATTCATATTTCCTTTCTTTCTTTACTTTTCTCTTTAATTCTTTCTTTCGTCATTTTCTTTCTATTTCTTTCATTTTTAATTCTGTGTGGGGGGGGGATTCTTCTTTGATTTCTGCGTTATCTTCTATCTTTCTTTTTTTTCTTCTTTCTTTCTTCTTTCTTTCTTCCCTTCTTTCTTTCTTTCATTATTTCTTTTCTCCCTTCATCTTTCTTTTTCTTTTTTCTTCTCATCTGATCTTTTTCTTTCTTTTTTTCTTTCTTTATCTCCGTGTTTCTTTGGTCTACCTGTCCTTTTCTTCTTTCTTTCTTTATTCTTTCTTTCTTTCCTTTCTTCCTAATTTTAAAAATTTATTCTTTTTTCTTTGCTTCTCTTCCTTCGTTCCTTTCTTTATTTCATTTTTTTTCTCCCTTCATTTCTTTCTTTTAATCTTTTTCACTTCTCCATTCTTTCTATCTTCTTCTCTTTCTTTATCTCTGTCTTTTTTTTTTCTTTTTTTCTTTCTTTCTTTCTTCTTTGCTTCTCTTCTTTTATCTAATTCTTCTTTCTTTCTTCTTTCTTCTTTTCTTCTTTTTTCTTTCATTCTTCATCTCTATTTTTTTTCTTCTTTCATTTCATTGTTTCCCCTTAATATTGTTTCTTTCTTCTTTCTTTCTTTCTTCTTCTTTCTGTTCCTTCCTCGTTTTCTTTCTCGTTTCTTCTTTCTTCTTTCTCGTTTTTATTTTATTCCTATTTTTTACACTGCGCATGTTATTTCAAAATTTATTAAACTCTATTTGTCTGGTCTTGTTAATATTCTTTCTTTATTCTTCTAAGAGACGAAGAGGGGAGAAAAAAAAAAGAAGGGAGAAGAGAGAGAGAGAGAGAATGAGAGAGAGAGATGAAGACAACGAGAGAGAGAGAGAGAGAGAGAGAGAGAGAGCAGAGAGAGAGAGAGAAGAGGAGAGAACTTGGAGAGAACTCTGGTATAGATATAACAGATGCATATCTAATACTGATATATATATATTACGGGTACCATAGACATGACGTCAACGCTACCCTATAAATATAGACAGTTCTATTCCCAATATTGCAGCACCATTTATTTATGAATATAGTACACATATATTATCATATATATATATATATATATATATATATATATATATATATGGAGAGAGAGACAGACAGTAAGACAGACAGAGGAGGGGAGATAGATTAATAGATTAGAACAGCTGAGATAGATAGATAGATAAACTCATGAGCGAAATGTCATATATATATATATATATATATATATATATAGAGAGAGAGAGAGAGAGACAGACAGAAAGACAGAGACAGAGACAGAGCAGAGAGAAAGAGAGAGAGAAAGAGAGAGAGAGAGAAAAGAGAAAGAGAGAGATAGACATACACATAGAGGCGGAGGGAGGAGGGAGAGATGAATTACACTGAGATAGATAGATAGATTAATGAGCTGAATGTTATATAATATATATATATATATATATATATATATATATATAGAGAGAAGATAGAAGAGAGATAGAGAGAGAGAGAGAGAGAGAGAGAGAGAGAGCCCCTGGAGTGACAGACACGGAGATAGGCTTGTACGGCTTCGATCAGTTATGTACATTGGTGCAAACTAGTATGTTACACATATTACAAAAGTTTTGACTCACCCAAAATTGTTCACGCTTTTATTGATATATAATATATAATATATATATATATATATATATATATATTATATATAATAAAAGCAATGGTAATTTGCTGAAGATTTTAGTATTTATTGATATATTAATATTTTAGGGCCAGTACATGCGTATGAAAAATAAAAACAAAACGATGTTTTTTGTCTATCGATTTCGAAGCATGAGCTTCATCATCAGAGTTTATTTTCAGAAATGACGTGCTTATGTTTTTATTTTTATGTTTTTTTTTAACCACACAAAAGGAAAAGAAAAAATCTTAGTACCAACAAATTTAATGGGTTGTAAAACAAATTCAACAGGCACGGAAATCACACTCGTCATCAAGTTTCACTCAAAAATAAGTCCATTAGCGTCGATCACATCCTCAATCCTGCTCCGAACATGGAGTAAGTCTGAATTTTACAGTTTTACATTGGGCTTTTGAATACTGCACGGCGATTTGGTGTCCTTCTCAACAGCGCCACATACATAATAATCCATGGGTTAAGATCTGGTGAGATTCGGAGGTAAAAATATCTGTTTGCATTGCGATATACAAACTTAATGTTATAACGGAGCACTTTTCGCGGGAAGCCGAAAGATGTTTTGAAAAACAACAGTTGGGCTTAGTACTGCTTCATCAAGTTCATATGCCAACCATACACACTGATACTATATTATATATATATATATATATATATATATATATATATATATATAATATATATATGAAGAGAGAAGAGAGAGAGAAGAGAGAGAGAGAGATGAACTAAATGGGATATATATTTATATATATCAGATTTAGTTCATCTCTCTCTCTCTCTCTTCTCTCTATATATATATATATATATATATATTATATATATATATATATATATATATGAGAAGGGGAGGGGAGGAGAGAGAGAGCAAAGGGTAAGATAGTCACGATAGAGAGAGAGAGAGGAGAGNAAAAAAGAGAGAGATAAACATTAAGAAATATTCTTTAGCTGTTCCGATCGAATTACTTATCCTACGTGGAACTGAGACACGTCAAATTTTAACAAGAATAGATTAAAATGAAAAAACAAAATGAAAAAAAAAAAAATAAATCACATGGAAGAAAATAAAAATAAAAATATACGAATATTGAAAATAGTTTTTCACACCTGATCTAATGGGCTTCCTATTTTGCTAAATGAATCTTGGTCGAACACGCAAGATGATTGAACTGTATTCAATTGCAGGTGCCAGTAACCCATACTCCAGACCCCACACCATCATCCCTTACCAAAGCCACCCGCGAAGTATATTTCTTAATACGATCGCTTGCAATATGAATTACTCGTCCCCGACCACCACCAACACCACCCTTCTCAACCACATCAAAGGAGAAAAAAAGTAAAGGAAAAAAGAAAGAGCAAAAGAAAGGTTGAAAGAAAGATAGAAAAGAAGGAAGGAGAAAAGAAGAAGAAAATATCCCGTGAAAGTTTAATCGGTTTTGATCAATTCCGGCACACCAAAAATGTTAAATAATCACGAACTTTGATTATAACTTTGATTTGTTGAGAGCATTGCCATTCCGGCACTGTTAATAAAATGGGTGTATAACTCTATCATGTCGAAATCCTCCCTTCAGCTCACCATCATAGACCCTTAAGACAAATCGATGCTTATAGAATTTCGTTTAAAAGAAAAGAAGACCGACATGCAAATAAACTGGTGTTGCTTATCTGTCTAAAAAAATAAAAAAACAAAAATTAAATTTTGGCCCAGCACGCACGCACACACGCACGCACGCCAAAAATCTTTCATTTTTTAATACAAAACGTGTTGTGTAATATATATAATATATATATATATATATATATATATATATATATATATAATAAAATAAATATATAGGTTTTACATATCTATTTATTGGGTGACAAAGGAACATTCACAACCATATTGGTTTGATGCGATGCATTCATCAGGTGTTTTCAAATGTGAGGAAAATCGAAAAATTTCAAAAATAGACATGGGATGCGTATGGTTGGATAAAATGATGTGTGTATGTATGTGAAGGTGAATTGAATGTATGAGAGTGTTTATGGGCAGTATAAAGGTTGCGTACGCGTAGTGACTGGTAACACACATAATACGTTGTTCTGTGAGTGTGTGGTATTTTAATAGTGCTTACGTGCGAGCGTTTTGTTTGTACATGTATGTGTGTGTGTGTGTTTCTATTGGATGTGTAGGTTGTGTAAGTTGTATACGGACGGGTCGTGTTAGTTGAGGAGTGAGGTTGAATAATATTAATTTTAAGGTTGCAAATGTTGTATATTATGGGTGGGTGGGGGTTATTGAACGGCGATGTTGTCTATTATCAGGTGTGGCGTTGTCAACCGGGCGTGGTTGCACGTGGTTACACATACTCGCGACATATACATGCATACAAAATAATATTCATACATACTGATATGCACACACATGTCACTATATTGCTGGGTAAGCCTTACATATACCTACTTAAGCGTATACGCATACTACTATGGGCTCCACGTGCACATATATACGCACATACGCACACATGTACACACAGACAGACACGCAATATACGTACACATACAAATGCGTGTACATACACTCACACGCACACGTACAGACACACATACATATACATGCATACATATATACACGCGCGCATATACGTATAAACATACATACACATATGCGCACAAAGACACGTGCATGTATGCACATACATGCACACATATACGTGCGATGCGTATACGCTTCAGCATACACAACCTACACATCCGATACTCACATCCGACACGCATACATATATATGTATATATATATATATATATATATATATATATATAAAGATAAAAGTGACTTACCAGTGAATATGGGCACGATGGTTGGGAGGTGTAAAATTCCGGGGGTAAGTCAGCGATATAACAAATACAAAGTGCTCAATACAAAGTAGAGCAAATTTATTATAAAATGGGTACAAGAGATAACCTACTCGAGTTTCACCATAAGGATCTTCAGGATTAAATCCACTGAATTAATCGAGACACCGAATTAATAGCAGTCGATCACACGTGTGTTCATTCTAATACTATCTCTAATACAATGAACTCT
>CM042164.1:68523834-68528834 GCA_023376005.1 Doryteuthis pealeii | reverse complement strand
TTAAAGTGAGCCATTTTCAGTGGATAAGCTGGTTGAACCAAATCTATCAATGCCTTAGGTAAATCTAAAAGCCATACTTTCCAAATGTTTCCGGAATTTGTAACTATTTTGGTAAATTCCAGACTGTTGAAAATCTCAGCCAATTTATATTAGACGCGGCTCAAGATTTTTAAATTCTAAAAATACCCAAAACTACAATTTCAAACTTTTTCCATCTTCATAGTCGGTTTAGAATCAAATTCATTTATTCTTGAACTGGGTTTTTTGTTTGTATTTAAAGCGATTCTGAAACGGATAGACGTACACGATTTACACGTAAAACACAATGTGACTATATACATGGTGGCAGTAAACTCGTGTTCGAGTATTGCCATCTATACATATATAAGGGCAGATGTATGTATCTGTATGTCTGGAGGAAACTTTGAAAATAAAACAATGAATGACAAAGTATATATACATACACATTAGATATCACCAGGACTTGGTTTTTGAGCAAAAATAACGATGATTTAATTCATGTTATCGAATACATTTAAAAATTAAATAGCATTATGAAATAACGTTAAAATTCTACTCGGGCATTTTCGGCGTTTCTTGCTAAAAAGTAAACAAATAAATAACGGAAGCTCAAACAATTTTTTATTTTCATTTTTTTTTAAAATGTTAAATTTACATTTTTACTGATTCAACGTTGTAGTAAATATTTCATTGTACAGGATAAACAATCCTTTATTTAATCTTTTTTTATTATACAATTTTTATGGACCATTTAAGAATTAAATCACATAGTTACAATTTTGAAATCGAAATAATTACAGTGAGTTTATATTTAACTTTTAAACAAATACAAAATTCTTTCTAATAAGATAAGTTTAGATTTTTAGACTTTTTTGCATTTAATATTTTGAATTGGAGACAATCACTTTCTACAGATGTTTCATGCCTGTGTACTTTATTTTATTAAAAATTAAAATTTACATATTTATGTACTATCGAGTTTTCCGTCGTTCGTCAATGTAAACAAACCCTTTTTTATTTTTCATGTTAGCCATTGTTTATAAAATAATCGAGTTAATTTATTCTGATATTAGAAATACAAATAAAATCATGATACTGATACAGAATAGTTCACAAGTGATAATACCATTAGATTACCTATAAAATACATTACATTTCGCGGAAATAGCTGAAAAATTTGAGACACTCTTACGTTCCTCGGGAGTTTCTGTAATCTAATGTTATTTATTCGTAAAATACGATTCTAATGATATTATCTATTGCGCGCTATTCTGTATTTCTACCAAAATCGGTACTGTAATTTGATATTTAACTTTTTAAGCACATTCAAAATTCTATTTAAAAAAGTATTTTTCAATTTTTTTTTTTGTTTATTTGCATTTAGTTTTTTTTCTTTTCGTGAACTTTTTGATTTAAAAATAATAATATACTATACAATACAAAATGGATATGAGGATTCTTCACATATTTGAGATTGATATGCAAATTAAATTGTAACAAGTCTAATGCAATAAAATGATTAGTTTTAATTGATTAAAAAAATCGATTTACCTTTTTTATCTTGTGCAAAATTTGTCAAACATTTTCAATGTGTGTTGTATTTATCCAAATGTTTATTAATGTTTCCTTGGTAACGATGTCGTTAAGACGCTTTCTAACTGAACATCTATTTCGTCATCACCAGAAATGACGTAATGAAATTTAAATCGAAAACGTATTCTCTAATAGGTTTTGTCAATGAGTCACGTGTGCTGTTTGCGGAGACTCGAATATGCCGAATATATACTTTGCGGGCATACTGGTTTGGTTGGGCCTAGAATTGTGAGTAAAGTATATTATTTTCATAAAATTATTATCAAATTATTACAGTATAAGTAAATATAAGTTAAAAGAAAGGAAATGAATCCGACGGTATGAGTATATATAAAAAAGATAAAAAAGATATGAAAACACCACAAAATGCTGTTAAAGTGAAACATTTTATAACTTCGCTGATATTGAACAATATTTCGATTTCATGAAAATCATCATCAGAGCTTGTTTATACTCCGTGTTGTTAAGAAAGTCATATGAGTTCAAAATAAAAACCTTGACGTTGCAAAAAAAGAAAAAAAGTTATAAGTAAAGTCGTCGGGGCGGCCGAATGTCGGTATCAGTCTATCAGCGAGGGAGTCTATCCCCTTTTCAATAGCGCTAGAACAAGGAGATTGTTTTTGCATCTGAGGTGGGGCGCGACACCTACCATCAGCTCCTTACTTTACCGCATAGATCCCTGTGCTACTCATTCGCTAAATTGGCGAGGGCCGGTATCGAACTAGGAACCTTGTGGTTTCGAGCCGAACGCTCTACCGACTGAGCTAACCCGGAACTTTTAGTATAGTATAGTATAGTATAGTATAGTATAATAATTTGATATTCGATCGGCTTCGCTTTGAATTTATAATGTTATATTTTTTAAAGATTATTTATAGTTTTACTTTAATTTGAATTTTATTTTTATTTATTTATTTATTCATTTATTTTTGGCTTTGAAATATTAATTTGAAATTTAGCAAATTGTGTCATTTATATTCTATTTTAAAAATATAGTTAATCATTGAATTAAAATTTCTTACTATATCATTATCTGGAAAAAAATTCCCTGACCAGGCCGGATTAAAATAAAATCTTATTATAATGGAGATTGTGGGTTTGTCTGTCTGTAACCAAAACTACACAAGTCACAATTCCCTTTGTTATTTACACACATTCTCCATGATTTTATTTTTTATTTAAACCTCAATTATTAGTAAAATTGTTTTACATCATTAAGACTGTTAACAATATCTACATACTAATAACATGCAATTATAGTTATATATTCAACGAAATAGCGGTTTACAGTGTGAATGGGAAGGCTAATTTGCATATTGATCTTAAAAAATTTGATTTTAATAAATATATGCTTAGTATTATTGATTTCTAATTGTTTGGTTTTATCTTAATAAATATGAGCAAAAATCTCGGGATAAATCTTAACAGAAATCTATTAACATAAATAAATAACTGTAATTTATTCTTTTCTTCCTATTTTAACTAAATAGTTAAATTAGGAAAATTTACCACTGAAAGACGGGAGTAAGGGAAAATGGTGGAACAGTTAGTTTCAAAGTTGTTCTATTTTTCGATTATACCCCCTCTGTTCCAAATATTTTTATCTGAATTCTTATTCAGTTTCATTAGCCTTTCTAATTTAACATATTTTATTATATTAAAACTTAAATACTTGCACCCGGAGGGTGCATATATTTGCTAGTCTTTTTTAGTGATTTTTATGTTGTCATCCTGCGAGGATCGAACTCGCAGTTCAGTAGTACTAGATCTGCAAACGATTATTAAACCATGTTTTTTCTCCTCTACCCAGGTTTCGCTGGGTAGCCGCTTCTAGTACAGATATAAAGGGCAGTTGTGTGTGGATGTATGTCTGGAAGAAACTACAAAAATAAAACACATAATGACAAAGTAAATATAGGTACGCATCCACTATCACCAGATCTTGCGTTTTGAGCAAAAATAATAAATATTTTATTTATATTCGTGAAGATAATCAAAAATAGAATTTAAATAGTAATAGCAGGTAATTTTTTTTTTGCATTTGATATCTTAAATAGTAGACATTAATGTTTCTTAATGGGGCATCATACTAGGAGCCAACTCACGAGTCATTAATAATGGATCTGCAGGACTAACTAAAAAAATCCCCCTCTACCTAGGCGACGCCGGATAACCGCTTCTAGTTGCTTGATAAAGGACATATAAATAGTAAGATATGTATTGCATATCAAGCAATGCCTGTGCCTGAATCTTTTTTTTTTAAGTGGGGAAAGGCTTTGCACAGAATAAATCCCACTCTCTGAACGACTGCCACACTGAAAAAAAGAACAATGGATGCAGCAGTTACCATAGGTTATATCTTAGTTTTCCTTCTAGACAAGGCCGAGGGATGCGTCTCTCCCGGTGGATTTACTACGCGCCTGGATACCAATCTAGGTATTTCTATGTACCCTCAAATTTCTTGCAATCTTCAGACGGAGAAATAGTAAAAACGTATTTGCTCAGCGTTTGTATAATGTGATGTGCTTTTATGCAGCATATAGCTCAGTCGACAGAGCATCCGCTTAGGAATACAACGTGCTCGGTTCTATACCGGTCCTCGTCAACTCAGTGCATGTGTGGCACAGCTTGAATCTCTGCGGTCAAGTGGGGATTTATTTCAGTGTTTAAAATTGATTTGCATATGAGAAAATTGAGTGACGAACGGAACGAATTAAACTCATGAGTCAAGTAGAGTTGTATGCGTAAATATAACCTTAAGAAATTTGCCAATGTACATACAAACACAATTTTTCCTGACATCATCATCATCATCATCATCATCATCATAATCTCTATTATTCATTGACCCCGGGAGGTCCTCCGCATAGCATGCGGTATCTGCACATAGCTGGTCTATATAGGTTTTCGCTGGACGACCCGCAGTAGTATGTCCATGAGCCGGTTTCCACAGAAGACTTCGGTTATTAGCTCATCCTTACTTCTCCAGCAGTGTCCAGTATGTCTTGTTCGCCTTACTCGGATGATTTGTGTAACAGGGGGCAGGTGACCTTACAGCTGCTTTCTTGTGAGATGTTGCTTCCACAATTTGTTCAAGATCACACGCAGCATCCTGTGTAGCTCCTGTCCAGTCTATTTTCTAGGCGCCTCGTCAAGGTCCAAGTGGTGCAGCCATACAACAGCACCGACACTGCCTGGAAGAATTGTCGCTTCAACTTGTCGGGGAGGTCTGAACTCCATATAACTAGTATTTACCTCGTACCCCACGTTTACGGATTAGGCACAAGGCCCTATTAATCTGGGACCACCCACAAGCCGAAACTCATGGGCGGTGGGTGAAAAATTGCGTTGGTCCCGTCGGGATTTCCCCTCAAGTGGGCGCCTTA
>CM042164.1:68508834-68513834 GCA_023376005.1 Doryteuthis pealeii | reverse complement strand
AAAAGCTGAAACAGTGACAATCCCACACACACTATATATATATATATATATATATATATATATATATATATATATATATATATAATTAATATACCAAGCGTGTTGGTAGATCCTTGCGGAGAGAAAAAACCCAGCAGAAAGTTTGATTGTAAAAATATACTACCAAACATCAACCAGGAAGAAAAAAAGAAACGACCAAGATATTCGTACCAACAAAAAATAATCTATTGGTACAGTATTTGGCCAAAAGAAAAAACAATTTATATGTATATATATATATATGTATATAAGATATATATATATATTCATATAACCGCTAGGAGAAAGCTAATATGTAAAAAGTGCTCGATACCTAAGTAGAGCCAATAATAAAGATAATCTAATGAGTCAGACGAACCTACTATTAGTTTCGCATAAAGCTCTTCAGGGCTAAAATCTGTATGGTAACCTAACATAGACTTTAACGAAACTCCGATTACAGAAACACCCAAGTTAGACAAGCAATATATATATATATATATATATATATATATATATATATATATATATACACTAGCATATATATATATATATATATATATATATATATATTATATATATAAGACGTCATCAAGGAACATAATAGAAAGTAGCGAGATGGGTACTACGTAGAAGGAAGGAATTTGGTGGTACGTTGGGTAAGTGAGGTTCTATTTAGGGTTAGAATTGATAATTAAAAGAAATGTTCTCCCGTCCCGACAACCGTCTCAAAAAGCTGCGACCCATATCCTCCAACAGCCTCAGAAAATAATAAACCTTCTGCAATTGTTTTGGGGTCTTTGAATAACAATTTCAACTTGCCACAAGATTGTCACTCCCAGACTCTTGTTCCGTTCCGTTGTGCACAAAGTACCATTTTAAACTTCTTGAATTTTTTCCTTCTCTCTTTTAGTTCCTGGATAATTCTCTAGACCATCAAGTCGATGTAATGAACAGGAAATTTCGGAAGGAGAAAACCATTAGGGAAACGAGTTCTTTCTTATCCCCATAACAATAAAATCGTAGAGTCTGAGAACTATTAAACAGTTTTAATGTCGCATTGGCTAACAGGGAAGTCAATTTCGCGTGCTTTTGTTTGCAGTAAACTATAACTCTGCTGTCTTAGCTAAATTGTTAAAGTCATCTAACTTCGACGCAGACAGTTTAAATGGAAACAAAATGTTCAGATTGGAGTAAACCAAAAATATTTTTATTTTTAATAAACCAAGAATCAATGGAAAGATTTTAAAACAATCCTCCGTGATTTGAAAGTTTATGCAATGTTCTACATATAATATATTTTTGCTGACCTTAGCTCTTTTCAATATTTCGAAGATTATGTAATTCTATAAATATGATATATTTTGCTGGCCCTAAATGTTCTGAATATTTTAGAAGTTTTTATAATGCTCTTCATGTGATATATTTTGCTGGACCTAACTCTTCTGAATATTTTAGAAGCTTATATAATGTACTACAGATAATATAATTTGCTGGCCCTAACTCTTCTGAATATTCTAGAAGCTTATATAATGCACTATATATGATATATTTTGCTCAACATTGCTCTTCTGAATGTATATGGAGCTTATATAATGCTGTAAATATAACATATTTTACTGATCCTAGCTCTTCTCAATATTACAAATCTTATGTAATTATATGTATATGATATATTTTGCTGATCCTAACTCTTCGGAATAATCTTTAAGCTTATATAATGCTCTACATATGATATATTTTGCTGGCCCTAACTCTTCTAAATATTTTAGAAGCTTATATAATGCTCTTCATATGATATATTTTGCTGGCCCTAACTCTTCTGAATATTTTAGAAGCTTATATAATGCTTTACATATAATACATTTTACTGATCCTAGCTCTTCTGAATATTTTTGAAGCTTATATAATGATCTACATATAATATATTTTGCTGATCCTAGCTCTTCTGAATATTTTGAAGTTTATATAATGATCTACATATAATATATTTTGCTGATCCTAGCTCTTCTGAATATTTTTAAAGCTTATATAATGATCTACATATATATTTTTGCTGATCCTAGCTCTTCTAAATTTTTAGAAGCTTATATAATGATCTACATATAATACATTTTGCTGATCCTAGCTCTTCTGAATATTTTTGAAGCTTATATAATGATCTACATATATAATATATTTTGCTGATCCTAGCTCTTCTGAATATTTTTGAAGCTTATATAATGATCTACATATATAATATATTTTGCTCATCCTAGCTCTTCTGAATATTTTTGAAGCTTATATAATGATCTACATATATAATATATTTTACTGATCCTAGCTCTTCTGATATTTTTTTGAGCTTATATAATGATCTACATATATTATTTTGCTGATCCTAGCTCTTCTGAATATTTTTGAAGCTTATATAATGATCTACATATAATATATTTTGCTGATCCTAGCTCTTCTGAATAATTTTTAAGCTTATATAATGACCTACATATAATATATTTTGCTGATCCTAGCTCTTCTGAATGTTTCGAAGCTTATATAATGGTCGACATGATATCCTTAGATGAGCCTAGCTCTTCTGAATATTTTTAAAGCTTATATAATGCTTTACATATGATATCTTAATGATCCAGGCACTTAGAAAAAACATTAAAGCTTGTCTAATGCACTACATATTGTCACATTCAATGTTCTTAACAGTTCTAAATATTTTCTAAGCTTATCTAATGCTCTATACATGATATCCTTTGCTGAATATAGCGCTTCTGAATGTTTTTGATACCTATGTAATGCTCTACATATAATATGTTTCTCGCTATTGTTTTTAAAGCAGTGGCTGGGGGTTTTAGTGCCCTGAGTATGACGTTAAACTTCATCTATCTATCTATCTATCTCTCTATCTATCTGTATATATATATATATATATATATATATATATATATATATATATTATATTATATATATTATATATACCAAAGCTAAATCAATAAATAATTTTAATCTATTTTACTTATTAAACCACTCTCACATCCCATAACCTATACTTTATTAAACAACCATAGTAAAATAAATATCCACAAATTGATTCGTATCTTTCATTTTAATAAACAAAAAAACAATTCCCGGTGAGATTTAAAAAAAATGTAAACAAGCGTTTCTCTGTAACGATAAATCTTATTCAATGAACATACATGTGATCAGCTGCAATTAATCGGTAATTCGATTAATTCAGTTGATTTAACCCTGATGATTCTAGCGATGAAACTCGAGTAGGTTTCTGTTGTATTTATTTTCTCAATATATACATAATATAATATATATATATATATATATATATATATATATATAAGTGAAGTTCCAATTCTAGAACTCTGGAGAATATGGAGTAGGCCTTTATTGCCACTATTCCCAGGTCTACTGTGACCTGGAGTGGTAGTATGTGTTAGTGTCCAATCTATAGATTAAATAGATAAAAAATGACTATTAAAAATGCGTTTAAAAATTGAGTTTGAAAAAATAATTGAATACCCAACAAGAATGAATAAAACAAAATGTCTTCGGCATAAAATAACCAAACAAGGGTTGATATGCCGTAAAATGCAATCAACCAGAACTTTACCACCTTGCTCTCATACTATAACTTTTGTGTGTGTGTGATATTTACACAGCACCTTTTATACGCACTAAAATCAATTCCTAAGGCTCCCAATGGAGCTACCTTTTGGGAAAATCTAACCAACTTGGTTATTTCTGACAATTCGGGGGTCCACCGTGGATAATTAGAACTCGAGAAACCAATCCGCGGATAAGAAATAACACGGTGTAAAAATAACCGAACGAGTAGGAAACGACTGTTCTCGATTATACCGTGTCTATATCATAACTGGCTTTGGTCTTATGAGGTCTGCGCTAAAGGCTAATGTATTTCAAATAAATTACTTCTCAAATCCAGCAAAATCCACAAAAATCTTCCCGCCCTGTCGGCTGGGGCGTTAGAATGCACCGACTGCACCTCTGCAGAGGGGTAAGACTCCCCCAATGGGGCCACCTGTTGGCCGTGGGTGGCTACCCGTGATGCTTAAGTATAGAGCCCAGGTAGATGAGCAATTCATGACATGCAATACTCCAATTTAGACCTATCTTGGGCTAGACGGGCGGTCGGAGAGACCCCCTCCGATCAATCGGCTGGTCACGTCAAGCCCTAGCACCTATATGATTTTCCCAACCCTATTGCCCTCATGGCAAGCCCCAACCCCTTTTTATCATATGGGTGCTAGAAGGCGTTGGCTGCGGGTCTACATGTCCTGGGAATGACGTTAAACTCTATCTGATAGTGAGGTTCCAGTTTTGGAGGTTTGGGGAATGTGGAGTACCCCATTCATCACCATTGCTCCCTGGTCCACTCTGACCCGGAGTGGTAGTACCTGTTAGGGTCCCATCTATGGGTTAAATAGAAAAATGTATTTATAAAAAAATTGTATTATCCATTAATTGATTTATTTCAAAACTTTATCGGCATTAAATGACCCACTGAGGTTGATATGCCGTAAAACAAAACAAACCGAACCAAACCAAAACAAAAATCTTCGAATTTAATGCAGAGGAACATCATGTGAATATTTCTTGTTTGTAAATAATTTTCTCCTAACACTCTATACGTTATTTAACTTTAAATATATATTACAATAAAATTATATATAAATCAATAATACCGGGCAGGTATTTATCAAAACATGTTTAAACAAACAATGTGGACTGTTTAAAGTTTCATACTTAATTTCTGAGTATATATAATACAAGGATGTTCTTTATTCTATGTATTAATGATTTTGACTATAAATTAACTATTCATTGATCATCATCATCATGTCGTACAATCAGCACGGATATCCATAACAATCTCTCGCCACCCTTCCTATCATTCATTGACCCAGGAAGGTCCTCCACGCAGCATCCAGCATCATTGCAGACTTGTTCAATGTAGG
>CM042164.1:68476334-68506334 GCA_023376005.1 Doryteuthis pealeii | reverse complement strand
CGCTCTCTCTCTCTCTCTCTGCCTCTTTCTCTCTCTCTCGCTCTCTCTCTCTCTCTGTCTCTTTCTCTCTCTCTCACTCTCTCTCTCTCTCTCTCTCTCTCTCTCTCTCTCACACACACACACACACTTTCTCTCACTCTCTCTCTCTCACTCTTTATCACTCTCTCCAGATTACTCGCTCTCACCACCCATACTGCCAGTCATCGAGGGTCCTCCCCATGACATCCATTATCCATTCAAAGCTGATCAGTGTTAGTCCTTGCTGTTCGACCCACTCTGGTGTGTCCATGTGTGCGTGTCCACACTAGAACATCACTAATTTCACTCCTCAACTCAAAGCAAAAAATCAACCCCGTGGAATCTTCTAACTCAGAACACTGACAAGTCGGAATATTCGTAGGTAAGGATACTATATATATATATATATATATATATATATATATATATATATCATGTCACCCTGAAGCATGGAGTCCCATGATTCTCCTCACAGTATCTGAACAGAGCTGTTTGGCGCTCTCTGTTGTGTCCATGCTGTGTCTACAGAGAGACGTCATTAACGAGTTCATCCTTACTTCTCCAGCAGTGTCCAGCGTGTCTTGTTCGTCTTACTAGGATGGTTTGTATGATCTAAGAAAATTTGATTTGTGTTTTGGTTTCGGTTATGTAGTTGATTTTTCCAACACTGGGACTCGAATTTTTATCTCAGTAGAACGCCCCCCTTTATAAAAACAGCAACAAGCCTGAGTAAAATAAGTATTGATTCTATAACATGGGGTTTGTGTGTGTGTGTGTGTGTGTGTGTGTGTGCACAAGTAAACTACTCGAGTTTCAGCATAAGGATTCTTCAGGTTTAAATCCACTGAATTAATCAAGATATTGATTAATCACAGCTAACTGTAGGAATTCATATTGTAGTTATAACTATAACAAGTATTTTATTTCTGTACACACTATAATAATAAATCCGCTCTACTTACGTATTGAGCACTTTATATTTGTTATAACGCTGACTTAGGTAAAAATTGCACCAACCAAATATCGAGACCAACCCAATATTTTCACCGGTAAGTCATTCCTTCATATATATATATATATATATATATATATTAAATTTTTACTTGAAGGCACTTACAACGCAAGTATCGCATAAAATTCGATACTTTTTCTTATAGAAAATGAACTTGACAAGTGTAATCCCAGCAAAGGATGGCTCGATGTGTAGAATACCGTACAGACTGTTTCGACTTTATTAAGTCTCATCAGCGGTATATACTAACGACTTCCCTCCGACAGAAATCGAAACCGGGACTTCAGTAGACACAGTGAAACACTAGTGAAACACTTTTATCGCCTCGGCCACAGTACACAGCTGACATCTAGCGAAATTAAGCTTGTCAAATGATTCTACTACACGCCTCTACCATAATAGGTAAGGGGGCGCTATTGAGAGAATAATAACAACAAATAGACCGTATGCCCTTCGGCGAAGGAATAAGATTTTTGGATGTTTGTTTATTTATTTAGAAACGTTGCTGAATAAAGTATATATTAAATTTTTACTTGAAGGCACTTACAACGTCAAGTAAAAATTAATATATACTTTATTCAGCAACGTTTCTAAATAATAAACAAACATCCAAAAATCTTATATATATATATATATATATATATATGTGTGTGTGTATGTGTGTGTGTGTGTGTGTGTGTGTGTGTGTGTGACAAGAGAGAGAGAGACACAGAGAGAGACAGAGAAAGAGATGAATATCTATCTATCTATCTATCTATCTATTTGGGATTTAAAAAAATAGTAGCAGAGACATAGTGAGGAACTTGCCGATAGAAGAAAAAACCTACTAACTTGAAAACATGACCTTAAAACCTGTTAAAATCCTACGAAAGTGCAAAAAACATCAACCCATATTACCAATGCATCGAATGCAAACCACAGTTTGCTTTAAGCAAATCCTGACGAGTTGTGAAGTCTTTTCCTATGCAACAACACTCAGATCCACTGACAACAGCTTGCGGTTCTTGCTGAGCTTGCACGAAAATGTTTAGAAGCATCCGATAAAAATTCGATTGTACTACCGCAAAAATAGATTTCGTGAAACTGTGTATTTTTACAGGAATTAAGTTTAGTGAGATTAAAAGGTTGTGTAAAGATTACAAAAAGAAAAAAAAAAAGAAAAAGTCATAGAATGAGGGCAAGGTGTCAAAGTTATTGGGGTTTCCAGCCCGGTTGGAGGTAGCCTGCAAATGTCTAGCTACACTAAAGAGACGTTTATTTTACGGGAAGTGGTAGTACTACTTAAGGTCCAGTCTATGGGTTAAATAGAAAGAATGGGTTAAACCGAACTTAACGGACCTAAATTCCACCATCGTATGTCACCCGCCGAAAGAAGAAAAAATAACAAAAATCAGGGAAAAAAACGAATTTAATGAAATTTTCCGTGTTGATAGATTAATGCATAAAATATATAATGCACCAGTTATTTTATTTAAAAACTTTTACATTTTTTCAGGTCAGTTTACTTTGGACCATGTATCTTTAAGAATCTGTGATACGCCTCAAAGATAGTTCAAAGTTAACTGATCTGAAAACATGTAAAGGTTTTTAAACAAAATAACTAGAGCATTATATCTTTTATTTATTAATATATAAACACTGAATATTTCATTAAATTCGGTTAATTCCCTGATTTTTGGTATTTTTTCTGTTGGCGGGGTGACATACGATGGTAGAATTTAGGTCCGTTAAGTTCGATTTAATTTGAAAAAGGTGTCTAAAAATTAACTACCTATCAGGAGTGAATAAAACAAAACGTCTTCAGAATGAAATAACCCTACAAGATTGAACATGCCGTAGAATCAAACCAACAAACTAACCAATCTTTTATCTTTTTCCTTTTTTTATTTTTCTATTCCCCGTCGATTAATTGTCCATTAATAGAAAAATGTTACAAATTTTCACACTACTTTATACAACGTGGATCTAAAAAGTATCTAGATTTTTAATACTTTTTGACACACTGAAAAATAATTAATTTTTTCAGAATACAAGGTGTGTCAAAAAGTACCAAAATCTAGATACTTTTAGTATTTACTTGTATTCTGAAAAAATAACGTTCCATTCATTAATTATTTTTCAGAATACAAGGTGTGTCAAAAAAGTACCAAGTTTAAATCTGTATTTACCAAGATAGAAATGAAGAATAAATGGAACCTTCTTTTTTTTTCAGAATACAAGGTGTATAAAAATTGACCAAGTTTAAAGCTGTATTTACCAAGATAGAAATGAAGAATAAATGGAACCTTCTTTTTTTTTCAGAATACAAGGTGTATAAAAAATGACCAATTTTAAAGCTTTATTTACCAAGATAGAAATGAAGAATGAATGGAACTTTTTTTTTTTCAGAATACAAGGATGTTTCAAAAAGTACAAAAAATTTGATACATTTTGACATACCTTGCATTCTCAAATTTTCGACTTTCCTACGTAGACTTCATTTTTTAATATCTTTTTTCTATTTTTAAAAAATATTTTCAATATTATCCACCCAGATCGACCCAGAGTATCTCTGCTCTCTCTTGTCGTTAATTCGAATCTAATCTATAAACTAAATCACGTGTTTCTCATGGCGCGGAGATTCGCGCCTCTAGGGGTCAAGGATTATTAACAGTCAGTGGTAATTTTCCACTGGCTCCCTTGACTCTAACATGACAGACCCGAATTTAATTCTACTTAGAGGTACTGCTCACTTTTTATGACTCCTCATAAATTGTAACAATTGTATATAGATAGTGATTTTTTTTTTAACGGACAGATTTGTTTTTGGTTAAATTGGATTTACTTTGGTCTATTCTATGAAGAGAGATCTTTTTCAAAGGAACAATTATCTTTATTCAGTCTCCCAGAAATAATTTATGCTTTAGTCCTGACCGCAAAATCAAATCAGTTGGATATCCCTCATCTGGCGTTAGTTGACTTTGTAATTGTGGCTTCGGTCATCTCAGGGGTCTGAAGAAAAGAGAGAGAGGGGGAGGAGAGAGGGGGGAATATGAGGGAAGGTGAGAGGTGAGAGAGAGAGGAGAGAGAGGAGAGAGGAGGGAAAGGAGAGGTGAGAGAGAGAGAGGAGAGAGGTGGGGGAGAGCAGAGGGAAGGTGAGAGAGAGAGGAGAGAGGAGAGGGGAGAGAGGAGTGAAGAGGAAAGGTGAGAGAGAGAGGAGAGAGGAGAGAGGAGGGAAGGTGAGAGAGAGGAGAGAGGGGAGAGGAGGGAAGGGGAGAGGGGAGAGAGAGAGGAGAGAGAAGAGAGGAGAGAGGTGGAGGAGAGCGGAGGAAGGTGAGAGGTGAGAGAGAGAGAGGAGAGAAGAGAGAGGGGAGAGAGGAGAGAGGAGGGAAGGTGAGAGGTGAGAGAGAGAGAGAGAGGACCCTACCCACCTGCCGCTGTCACATGCCTTAATTGTGTATGCATCGTCTGGCTGTGTCCTCGTCGTACGACCTCAGTGACGACTTTATCATTTGCCGCGAAATTCCATGCGGAATTTGGAAATAAATATTTCATTACCTTCAACAAATAGAGTAAATATTTTGCGTCAAGGGAATTTGCAATGTAGGTCGTGGAAATTAGAAAGAAAAAAGAATGAAACTGAATCATTGTATAACATTTCTACCTGAGACCACATCAAATGTTCAGCGTTCAGACATTGGAATCTTATCGTTTGGTCCTTAAAGAGAACATCACTTATGGGTCCGTCCTTACTTTTCTAGCAGCGTCCAACGTGTCTTGTTTTGGATGGTTTGTGTGATCTAAATAAATTTGTTTTTTTGTCTTGGTTTCAGGTATGTAGCTGATTTTTCCAACACTGGGACCCGACACTGGAATAGAGACATCGTTTGTAAATGAAATGCTAATTAAAATTAATGAATATTTCATAATCGTTGAGAATATAGCTAAGGAAATAGAGATGTCAGTGATAACGTAGTTTCGGTTGCAGACAGAAAGTTACATAATCTCCATTATAATCTGATTTCAAATACTTCAGGAGTGGATGAAAAGTGGCACAACAGACTGAGCAATGATCAGCGATGAAGGACTTGTCTTTTTTTTCTATCAATAGGATTGTGAAATACAATAAAAAATTTCAATGATATACTTAAGAAAAAAATATATAAAAAACATTTAGATATCTATTCCAGCAATCTTCTTGCACTTGAACAATTCAAATACATTATTCAATGCTAGATCTGAGAGTGCAAGTGCGGTGGTTTTAAGATTTGCTTAGTATATATATATATATTTTTTTTTTTGTCATACAATTTCAGAAGTAAGTCTTTGAAGTTGAAATACGATGGCTCTTGAAAAGATATGTTGAAAAAAAAGAACAGCTTCAAAATATCCGTTTTTAATTCCAGACATGATTCTTGCTTTGTTTTTTTTGGGTTTTTTTCAAAAATGATTCCACTTCACTTTTAGTGATTTACTCAATTTGTCTGTAACCGAAACTACGTCACTGCTTACGTCACATTAATCAAAATCGTAAATACAGAGAATACATTTTTTGGTTTGGTTTGTTTTACGGCATATCGAACTCGGTGGGTTATTTAATGCCGACAAAGTTGTGAAATAAATTCATTTTTAATGCATAATACAATTTTGTTTATCAACTCATGTTTTTCTATTCAACGCATTGATGGGAGCCTAACAGGTACTACCACTCCGGGTCAGAGTGAACCAGGGAGCAATGGTGATGAAGGGGTGCTCCACATTCCCCAAACCTCCAGAACTGGAACCTCACCATCAGATAGAGTTTAACGTCATTCCCAGGACACGTAGACCCTCAGCCACCGCCTTCTAGCACCCATATGATTAGAAGGATTGGGGTTTGCCATCAGGGCAATAGGGTTGGGGCAATCATATAGGTGCTAGGGCTTGACGTGACCAGCCGATTGATCGGAGGGGGCCTCTCCGACCGCCCGTCTAGCCCAAGAAAAGCTTAAAGTGGAATATTGCAAGTCATGAACTGCTCAGTCACCTGGGCTCTATCCTTAAGCATCACGGGTCGCCACCCACGGCCAACATGTGGCCCTATTGGAGAGAGTCTTACCCCTCTGCAGAGGTGCAGTCGGTGCATTCTAATGCCCCAGCCGACAGGGCGGACAGAGAATAAAGAACAACCTTGTTTAAATTAAGTTTATTTTAACTGTGAGAAACTTGATTTTATAAGAAAGAAAATCTATTTATTTGAATTTTGACTGGAAAACTATGTTTATGTCTATTATCAGAAAATATAAGATTTCAAAAATCTATTTACATTTCCTTTTTGGAATCCTTTATACGCACTTTTGAATGTCGATAAAATCGAGATATTATTCTTTAAATATTTTTCTTACACTACAATTAAACTATTCTTTAATATTTAATAAAAAATTGTCGAATTATGTATGAGTGTATTCTTAAAAAAAACATTGTCGTCTGTCACAAAACAAAACAAACTCCTACACCCCTACACAGCATCTTTCATCTGTTGGCCGTGGGTGGTGATCCGGGATACGTAAGGATGGAAGCCTGGTGGCTGAGCGGTCCATGACATGCAATACTCCTCTTTGGCCCTTAGGCTAGACGGGCGGTTGGAGAGACCCCTCTGATACATTGGCTGGTCATGTCAAGCCCTAGTAGCTATAAGATTGCCCCAACCCTATTGCATTTATGGCAAGCCCTAACCCTTTTTATCATACGGGTGCTAGAAGGCGGTGGCTGAGGGTCTTCTTGTAATGGGAATGACGTTAAATTCTATCTGATGATGAGGTTCCAGTTCTGGAGCTCTGGGGAATGTGGAGTACCCTTTCACCACTATTTCTCTCAGATTCACTCTGACCCGGAGTGGTATTACCTGTGAGGGTCTCATCTATGGGTTAAATAGAAAAATGAATTTTAAAAATCCGTTTAAAAATTTGAGTTTAAAAAAATTGAGTACCTGCAAAGAATGAATAAAACAAAACGTCTTCGGCATAAATATGGGCTGATATGCCGTAAAATCCAACCAGCCGACCCAGGGTTTCTCAAAGCGGTCTACATAAACCCTCTGGGGTCTATACAACAACTTAAGAGGTCTGTAATAATCAGGGGTCAACATAGGTCCTTATGGAAACTACTAACCCTTAATAGTAATTAGAAGAAATTAATTCCTCAAGAATCCCGGAGAACATGCTCATGTTGATATATTTTCAAAATTCTAAGCCCAATATTCAGGAATTTATCAAAAGTCATCAGCTTCACCCATCACATTAGGAAATGTGCATCTTCGGTAAGTTATTAAGTTAGTATTAAATATTTGCAGCTCTTTTTTTACATATTATACTTACTTTACTGGTTATTTTATGGTTATTTTACAATTAACAGTTTTAAATAATCGATTGTGCAGAATTCATTAATTACATGATTGGTTGTGACAAAACAACTGCAAGGTGGACTGAGGTATATACGCAGGGGGTCTATAATGGGTCAATAGAATTTTCGTAGGGGTCTACGGGCATAAAAGTTTGAGAACCCTTGAACCAACCAACCAACCAACCAACCAACCAACCAGAGGGCGCGTAGTATAATGGTTAGAGTCATAGGAAATGGACTCGTTGACCCGAGTTCAAATCCTGGACGAAGCTACAGTTCACATAGTGCAAATACCCTTGGGAAAGATATGAATCCAACTAATCTCCCTCCAGTTATGGGTAAATAGTAGGACAGACAAAGCTCTTTAATCTTGATTAGGCAACTAGTCTAGGAGAAGGAAAATTATGAATTAAAACCTCAGTCGGTAGAGCGTTCGGCTAGGAATTACAAGGTTCCTGGTTCGATACCAGCCCTCGCCAACTCAGTGCATGATTAGCAAGGGGATGTGTGCGGTAAAGTGAGGAGCTGATGGTAGGTGTGGCGCTCCACCTCAGACGCTTAAATAATCTCCTTGGTCTAGCGTTAGTGAAAAGGGGATAGATTACATCGCTGTCTGGCTGATACCGACATTAGGCCGCCCCGATGACTTTACTTTTTAAACCCAGCTTGGGTTGGTCACAATAGTCTCAGTCCTCATTAATGACCTATTTAACTATTTTTTCCTAATTTTATTTCGGACAACCAACCAACCAACCAACTAACCAACCAAGCAAAAGAATATTTGTATCCCCCTCCGTACATATGATGAGGTTTGAGGCTTTATACTGAGAAGCACTTGTGGAATCTCCTATCAATATATATATATATATTGATATTGATAATACAGGGGGATATATCTATATAGGGTGCTCAATATAGTTAATATAGCATGTATATCTAGGTTAGGATATCGAGGATATGACGTCAACGGCTACTTAAATAAAGGATACTTAAATCAAACCTTGATTCGTGAATCGCTTTCGCGAGAGACTGTTAGTAACCAAGCTCTATTGAGTTCATGTCTACGCTACACTAACTTATATAATATATATATATATATATATATATATATATATATATATATATATATATATATTAACATTTGTTTTTCTATCTCTGTTCAATCATATATATATATATATATATATATATAATATATATATATATATATATATATATATATATATATAATATTTAATATACCAAACGTGTTGGTAAATCCTCGCGGTGAGAAAAAACCAGCAAATAGTTTGATTGTAAAAAAACTAACCAAACATCAACCGGGGAGAAAAAATTTTTGGAAAAAAGAAAAGCCCTGAAGAGCATTAAGCGAAACTAATAGTAGGTTCGTCTGACTCATTAGATTTATCTTTATATATATATATATATATATATATATATATATATATGTGTGTGTGTTGGTGTGTGTGTGGTGTGGTGTGTATTAACTTTGTTTTTCTCTTTTCAATCATATATATATATATATATATATAATATATATATATATATATATATATATTAACATTTGTTTTTTTAGCTCTTTTCAATCATATATTGTATTCATATAAATACATATATGTATTCCCCTTTGTTTAGATGAATCATTCTTTTCTGGTCATACAAAAGCGCTCAAGTAGCCATCTGATAGTTCTCTTTCTTAAGTATAACGAGTAAACAAACTAATCATCCTAAAAGAAAAATCTTCCTTCCTGTACGTCTTCCCCTTCCTCCTAACAAAAAAAAAAATTATACCGGTTTGAAATATACCAAAAAGTTGCCGGTCTTTGTTCGCCATCAAAAATAGCATTATTTTAACCAGTAAATAGAAGAAAAAAATTGAAATATTTACTCATTTATTTTTATTTTTGTTTTATTTATTTATTTTTTAATTTTAGATTCATTTTTTTTCTGCTGAAAAATACGCTATGGTTCTTTTTTGGTTGGGTAAAAAAAAATCATGTCTTGTGTTTAACGTTACTGGTTTACTTTCTTTTTTAAAGTTTTTTCTTTTTATTATTTTATTTTTATTTTTTTCAATGAGTTGTTGCGCTATCTTTGATCAGAGCAAGCTCGTGCTGTGCCGACCGATATAAGACGAAGGCAATCTGAAAAAAAAAAGTCTGCTTCGTTAGAACTTTTGTCAATACAAAAAAAAAAAATTAATAAAAATAAAAAAAAGTCAGTGACTATTCCAAGTAAATTAAAACAGCTAGCTTTTACCTGTGGAAACGTCGATAATTTACTAATTCAATTAGAAATAACCAGAAAGTATTAAACATCAACAGATTGTCTGCTTAGTTGGTTGATTGGATTTTACGGCATGTCAACCCGTGCTGGGGTATTTTATGCCAGAGAAGTTTTGTTTTATTCATTCTTGTTGGGTATTCAATTTTTTAAAACTCAATTCTTTAACAGATTTTAACTCATTTTTTTACCAAAAAGTATTAGACATCAACAGATTGGCTGCTTAGTTGGTTGGTTGGATTTTACGGCATGTCAAAACCGTGTTGGGTTATTTTATGCCAAATACGTTTTGTTTTATTCATTCTTGTTGGGTATTCAATTTTTTAAACTCAATTCTTTAACAAATTTTAACTCATTTTTTAACCAAAAAGTATTAGACATCAACAGATTGGCTGCTTAGTTGGTTGATTGGATTTTACGGCATGTCAACCGTGCTGGGGTATTTTATGCCAGAGAAGTTTTTTTTATTCATTCTTGTTGGGTATTCAATTTTTTTAAAAACTCATTCTTTAACAGATTTTAACTCATTTGTTTTTTAACCAAAAAAGTATTAGACATCAACAGATTGGCTGCTTAGTTGGTTGATTGGATTTTACGGCATGTCAACACGTGTTGGGTTATTTTATGCCAAATACGTTTTGTTTTATTCATTCTTGTTGGGTATTTAACAGATTTTAACTCATTTTTTTAAACTCATTTTTTCTCTACATGAATAAGAAATAACCAAAAAGTATTAAGCATCAACAGTAATAGTCAAGTTGGTGGAATAGCCTACAGTTGGTATCAGCTGGATAGTGAGGGAGTCTATCCCCTTTTCACTGAATACACGTTATTTATGGCCTTTTACGAGAATTAAGGTAAACAAACGGCATAAATATGCACACATGGATATATCGACAAAAACGCAGAGAGAGAGAGACAGACAGACAGACAGACAGAAAGAGAGATACAGACTGGTAATTAGAGAGATAATAAATTCATTGAGATAGATATATGGATTGATATGAATTGAAATAGATAGATAGATTGATAGATATGAAGTAATTGAGATAGATAGATAGATAGATAGATAGATAGATAGATAGGCACATGGACAGTATGTAAAGCCATTTAAAGTCACATTAAACGGAAGAAAAATAAAATAAGGAATAATAATAAAAGAATTACAGTTAGACTAAAACACAGAATAAGATATTGAATGAAGTTTTTCGTTCTGGCGAGGGTATGACTCGTGGAAAAAATTGTTTTGGTTTGGTTTTACGGCATATCAATCTCAGTGGGTCATTTAATGCCGATAAAGTTTTGAAATAAATCAATTCTTAATGGATAATACAATTTTGTTTATAAACTCATGTTTTTCTATTTAACCCATAGATGGGACCGTAACAGGTGCTACCACTCCGGGTCAGAGTGGACCAGGGATCAATGGTGATGAATGGGGTGCTCCACATTCCCCAAACATCCAAAACTGGAACCTCACCATCAGAGAGTTTAACGTCATTCCCAGGAAATGTAGACCTTCAGTCACCGCCTTCTAGCACCCATATGATAAAAAGGGTTTGGGAAAATCATATAGGTGTTAGGGCTTGACGTGACCAGCTGATTGATCGGAGGGGGTCTCTCCGACCGCACGTCTAGCCCAAGATAGTGTCAAAGTGGAGTATTGCAAGTCATGAACTGCTGATCCACCTGGGTTCTATCCTTAAGAATCACGGGTCGCCACCCACGGCCAACAGGTGGCCCCATTGGGGGAGTCTTACCCCTCTGCAGAGGTGCAGTCGGTGCATTCTAACGCCCCAGCCGACATGGCGGAAAAAAACTTTAGGTTCTGTAAATAAATTTACTCAAGTAGGAGAGCCCATGTGGTCAATATTTTCTAATCAAGTGCTGTTATGGAATGAAGGATGCCAACAATAGATAGATAGATAGATAGATAGATAGATAAAAGAAAAGTTGGCGGAATGGCCTATCAGCCGGACAGTGAGGGAGTCTCTCCCCTTTTCACTAGCTCAAAGCCACAGGGAGTGGAGATTTTATTCACCTGAGAACTTATTCTATTAAAATAAATTCCTATTATTATAATCTGAGTCTTTCTTCTCAATTACTAACCATAAGATTTAATAATTTAAAGGAATAAACAAAATAGAGAAATGAAAAAAGAAAGTATAAACAAATGGAAGAAAGTAAAAAAGGATAAATGAATGAAGAAAGAAAGAAAGAAACAATGAATTAATGAACGAATGAATAAAAAATGAAAGAAACAAATAAACAAACAAACTAAAAAAAGAATGAACAATTAAAAGAAAGAGAGACAGAAAGAAAGAAAGAAAAAAGAAAACAAAGAATTAATGAGCAAAAAAAAAGAAAGAAAGAAGCAATGATTGAAAGTAAAAAAGAAAGAAAGAAAGATAGAAAGGGAAGAAGGAAGGAAAAATAAAAAAAAATAAAGAAGTATGAGAGAAAGGAAGAAAGGAAGGAAGAAAGAAAAAAGCTATGAATGAAAGAAAGTATCAAAGAAAGAAAGAAGGAATTAATGAAAGAAAAAAAGAAAGAGAGAAAGAAAGAATATAAGAAGAAAAGAGAGAAGAATAGAAAGAAAGAATGAATAAATGAAAGAAAGAAAATAGAAAGAAAAAAGAATTAATGAACAAAATAAAGAAAAAAGAAATGATTAAAAGGAAAGAAAGAAAGAAAGAAAGAAAGTATGAAAGAAAGGTAGAAAGGAAAGAAGAAAGAAAAAAGCTAAGAATGAAAGAAAGTATCAAAGAAAGAAAGAAAGAAAGAATTTAAGAAATAAATAAATAAATTAGGATGAATGAATGAAAGAAAGAAAGAAAGAAAATCAGAAGAAAAGAAATCAAAGAAAGAAAGAAGGAATGAATGAATGAAAGAAAGAAAGAAAATAAGAAATAAATTAAAAAAGAATAAAAGAAAGAATGAATGAAAGAAAGAAATGAATGAATGAATGAAAGAAAATAAGAAAGAAAATAAATAAGAAAGAAAGTAAAAAAGAATAAAAGAAAGAAATGAATGAATGAATGAATGAAAGAAAATAAGAAAGAAAATAAATAAGAAAGAAAGTAAAAAAGAATGAAAGAAAGAAATGAATGAATGAATGAATGAATGAAAGAAAGAAAATAAGAAAGAAAGTAAAAAAGAATAAAAGAAAGAAATTAATGAATGAATGAATGAATGAAAGAAAAAAATAAGAAAGAAAGTAAAAAGAATAAAAGAAAGAAATTAATGAATGAATGAATGAATGAATGAAAGAAAGAAAATAGAAAGAAAGTAAAAAAGAATAAAGAAAGAAATTAATGAATGAATGAATGAATGAATGAAAGAAAGAAAATAAGAAAGAAAGTAAAAAAAGAATAAAAGAAAGAATGAATGAATGAAAAAAATGAATGAAAGAAAGAAAGAAAATTTTTTTCAAAGAAAGTAATGTACTAAACTTGATCGGAAGATATTTCTTTTAAAAATTGGTCTGTCCTCGACTTCCTCTTACTCCCCCCAAGCGGACCGGTTCATTGTCGGACTGACTGACCACTGTCCGGATAGGTGACTAATCTGCTCGTTCAGGTCATAATGATTGACCATTGTTTGTCAGAATTGAGTTGAGAATAGAAAAATCTAACCAGAGGTGCTATTTGACTGACATTATTCTTAAATACCCGCAGAACTCTCTCTCTCTCTCTCTCTCTCTCACTCACTTTTCATCCCTCACCTATCTCTCTTTCTCCCCTCTCTCTCTCTCTCTCACATACACACACTCTCTCTTTCTCCCATTTTCTCTCTCTCTCTCTTTCTCAACTAACGTTGCCGTAGAAGTGTCGATAAGGGCTGTGGGTCTGTGTTTAGGAGGCCGAACCAGGGAGAATAAGAACTGCGTTCAGCCAATGAATCCTACCTCTACAATGGTTGCTGCTCTGTTACTTCCCAGAATCCCCCATCCATCTTTCTTCAGTCAAGAATATATATATATATCTTATTATAATGGAGATTGTGGATTTTTCTGTCTGTAACCGAAACTATATTACTATACAAGTCACAATTCCCTTAGTTATTTACATCACATTTACCATGATTTTATTTTTATTTATACCTCAATTATTAATAAAATTGTTTTACATTACTTACAATGTTGACCATATCTACACACTAATAACATGCAATTGTATTTATATATACAACAAAATAGCAGTTTACAGTATGAATGGGAAGGCTAATTTACATATTGATCTTAAAAATTTGATTTTAATAAATAAATACTTAGTATTATTGATTTCTAATTGTTTGGTTTTATCTTAATGAATATGAGCAAAAATCTCTTCAATAAATCTTAAAAGAAATCCCTTAACAAGAAGAAATAACTAATATTATTCTTTACTTCCTATTTTAACTAAACAGTTAAATTATGAAAATTTACCAATGACGGGAGTAACGGAAAATGATGGAAGAGTTAGTTTCAATGTTGTTCTATTTTTCAATCATACCCCCTCTGTTCCAAATCTTTTTATCTACATTCTTATTCAGTTTCATTAGCCTTTCTAATTTAATATCATATTTTATTATAAAATTAACTATAATACTTGCACCCGGAGGGTGCATATATTTGCTAGCATATATATATATATATATATATATATATATATATATCTTATTATAATGGAGATTATGTGTTTGTTTGTCTGTAACCGAAACTATATCACTGCTCAAGTCACTATCCATGTTGTTATTATACATCACATTCTCCATGAATCATTTTTATTCAAGCCTCAATTATTAATAAAATTGTTTTCGTTATTAATACTGCTGGCCATATCTACATACTAATAATATGCAATTGTATTTATATATACAACAAAATAGCAGTTTACAGTGTGAACGGCAAGCCTAATTTGCATATTGATATTTAAAATTTGATTTTAATAAATATGTGCTTAGTATTATTGATTTCTAATTATTTGATCTTATCTTAATGAATATGAGCAAAAATCTCGGAGATAAATCTTTAAAAAATCAATTAACAAAAATAAATAACTGTAATTTTATTCTTTACTTCCTGATTTAACTAAATAGTTAAATTAGAAAAATTTAGCAAGGAAGCCGGAGGTGATGGAAGAGGAAGCTACAGCTGTTATATTTTTCGATTATACCCATTTCTGTTTCAAATCCTTTCATCTGCATTCTTATTTAGTTTCTTTAGACTTTCTAATTTAATATAATATTTTATGACATTAATACTTGCACCTGGAGGGTGCATATATTTGCTAGTATATATAAGCATGTTATGTGTGTAAATTAAAGAATTTTTTAATCTTTGAGATTTTTTCATTCTTTTTATATAATCGTAAAAGCATCTCTTTTCATTAAAAAAACAGAATTTAATAAACCAGGAAAATAATTTAATAAATAGCAGATTCCCTGGAGTTTATTCTATCAAGTTTTCGAATGTCGAATATAATTTGTATAATAAACATTAAACATCCGATTTAAAATGCAAAGTACCTTTCGGCTATTTTAGAAAGACATCATCATTTTTTGCGGCCGCAAGATATATATTCAAGGCATCCCGTAATTAAATGATACTCTTATTCTATCATATTTACCATCATAATAGCAAACTTACTCCAGATGCCCTGTATAAAACTCGGATTATTCTAGAAGGTGACATGATGGTGGTTTTTGCACTGGAGACTAAGCGACAGCAAATCTCTGTAATATATTACTTGGTCGACAAGTTTGCAGTATTCTCCAGGCGTTTCATGAGATTCAAGGTAATGCAGCCATACAGCAGCACTGATACGAGCACAGATTGGAAAAATTGTCGTTTTAATTTGTCAGTGTAATCGGATTTTTATATGATTAATAATCTGTTTATAAGCGATCATGCCTTCGCTATTCGTACATTAACATCACTTTCTGTAGATGAGATATTACTACCTAAGAACCAAAAATCTTATTAATCAGCATTCTTAACGGTCATTTCATATTTAATCAATATTCTCGGGGACTTTGTGGATACAAACAGACCATTAAATTCCGACCAGATAACCAAATATTGTGTTAATTAATAAGAACATGAATTGTTATCTAGGGAATTTTGGCGTTTGGTTGGTCATGTGGATTTTACGGCATGTCAACCCTTGTTGTGTTATTTTATACCGAAGATGTTTTTTTTTTAATTTTTAAAAATTCTTGATGTGTATTCAATTTTTAAAAAAATCAATGTTGTTTTTTTCTTTCAGATAGATAGATGCCATTCACTGGAAAAGAAAAGGCCTTTGAATATTAATTCCACTTTATAAAGTTTAAAGTAATATCCATTATACTCTATGTGAAACTATAGATGCACACATACCACATGGGATACTATGTTGGCCACGGTACCAAATGTGATACATGTCACATACGCACGTTGAAATTTCTTATTGGTGAGAGTGAGAGATCTTTGATAAGAAAGTTCTTTAAGGATATAGAGATATTAGAGAGACAAAGGAGAGAGAGACAGAAAGAGAGAGAGAGAGAGAGAGAGAGAGAGAGAGAGAGAGAGAGAAGAGATTAGATTAGACTTACTTGGAGAGAAGATCTTACTTGCTTTTTACTGATCCTTCTAGCAATCTCTGGTTGCCATTTGTTTGCTTAGTTGGGTTGACTTCTAACTAAAGGAGTTGAGTTCTTCTAGAGTCGTTTCTTCTGACTAAGGGCTGTGCTTGTTTAAATTAAATGAATTACAAAGACATCTTCTGGTATCAAGTAGTTTTTATTTTATCTCTATGATTGCCGCAGTGGGGAAGACCAAGCCTCAGCCTGTCTTAACCCACCGGCGGCCAAGCTGAATCTCCTAAACTATCACCCCTCACTCTTCCTTTCTCCCCTTCGCCACGTCATCATTCCTCTTCCAACCAAAAAACAATTGTCACCCGTCTCCTCTGACATTATCCTCAAACTTTTCCGTTACCTATACTCAAACCTTTCCCTAACTAATGATTAAACCACCATCACGGTTCCACGTCATTAGTTATTGTGTCACACCTATTTGTGGTGGCCTCACTCCTCTGTAGTGGATACAGTCAGTGTATTCTACGGCCCATGAACAGGATGGCCATGTCCAATGAGACACAACTTACACAATAATCAAGTGAATCACAAAGAGAAATGGGTACCATTATTTTTGGAGAAGGGATGGAAATGAGGGATAGACAAACAATATATGGAAGGTTATTTTGTTACATCCCAGACTCATTAAGAAATATAAGAGGTTTTTTTTTTACCTCATTTCATAATCTAATAACTTGACTAATTCTAATTGTAAGAATTCTCCTGGTATAATATGTACGCAAAATCGTCACTTTTATCTATGAACTTTCTCAACAACAGCAGGCACATCCGGAAAAATTGGCCAATGAGAAACGAGAACAGAAAGCACTTAAGATTGTTTGCAACCGTCTTCAAATCAACTACACGTTGGATTTTATAAATTAACGACAGAGGAACACAACAGACTTGGACTTAGACATATTACAAGGAACCCTACTGTCTAGGATTACCAACTAAGTACACACCTGGACTTATATATTACAGAGGAAACCTGCAGTTTAGAATTACCAACTCACTACAGACATGGGCTTATATATTACAGAGGAAACCTACAGACTAGGATTACCAACTCACTATAGATTTTGACTTATATTTTATTAGAGGAAACCTAGAGACTAGGATTACCAACTCACTATAGATTTTGACTTATATTTTATAGAGGAAACCTTCAGACTAGAATTACCAACTCACTACAGACTTGAACTTCTTATTATAATGGAGATTGTGTGTTTGTCTGTCTGTAACCGAAACTATATTATTATACAAGTCACAATTCCTTTCGTTATTTACATCATATTCTCCATGATTTTATTTTTATTTAAACCTCAATTATTAAAATTGCTTTACATTATTAAGACTGTTGACCATATCTACATACTAATAACATACAATTGTATTTATATATACAACAAAATAGCGGTTTACAGTATGAATGGGAAGACTAATTTGCATATTGATCTTAAAAATTGATTTTAATAAATATATGCTTAGTATTATTGATTTCTAATTGTTTCGTTTTATCTTATTGAATATGAGCAAAAATCTCAGGGATAAATCTTAAAATAAATCCCTTAACAAGAAGAAATAACTGTAATATTATTCTTTACTTCCTATTTTAACTAAACAGTTTAATTAGGAAAATTTACCAATGAAAGACGGGAGTAACGGAAAATGATGGAAGAGTTAGTTTCAAAGCTGTTCTCTTTTTCGATAATACCCCCTCTGTTCAAAATCTTTTTATCTGCATTCTTATTCAGTTTCATTAGCCTTTCTAATTTAATATGATATTTTATTATAAAATTTAACTAAAATACTTGCACCCGGAGGGTGCATATATTTGCTAGTACATATAACATACGAAATCTACAGACTAGAATTACCAACTCACTACACATGGACTTATATATTACAGGGGAAATTTACAGACTAGGATTAAGAAAGTGGATTCTCTGAATAACAGAATAACTGACCCCTACAATGGCAACAAGGATTCAAATTATATCAAATTTTAACAGGATACAAATTTTCCATATCAGCTAATAAATCTCCTTTACGCATGACTCTTATAGAGTTATAAACAAATATATTTCTAAGCAAATATCTAATTCAATACAATATTGAAACAATGAGATAAATATTAAGGCTATAAGCATATCATTTGGGAAAGTGATTTCAATTTATTCGAATTTTGCCCCAGGGTGCGCCCATATGCCATGAGATGCCATGAGGATAATCACAAAAATAAAATCTCTAAAATATTTGGAAATCACATAAAAGTTTATGGTTGAGTTTGAGTTTGTTTGAGTTTTGTTTAACGGCACATCAACCCCTGTGGGTCATTTAATGCCAAAAAGGTTATTTTGGATTTCAGACTTTAAGGTAGTGGTTCTATGGAGATAATTGGTTATGTTCTGTTATATTTTGTTGAAAAGGTTGCTTTTTTTATAAAAATTTAAAATGTTTTTCAGGGTTTGTATTCTTGAAGATGTCTTTCAGGTTTCTAGCTTGATAGTAATTTGCGCGGATATGTTTAAGTCTGTTACAATTTAGAAGGATATGCTTGGTTGTAAGTTGTACTTTGCATGTTGGGCACACTGGGGCATCCTCCCCTTTTAACAGGTACGAATGGGTAATGTGGGTGTGCCCAATACGCAATCTGGCGAGTATTACTTCTTCTCTTCAAATACTTCTGTGGGCTATCGGCCACTCTCCAATAACTTCCTGTATTTCATGGAGCTTGTTTTGAGTCAGATTGTCCCATGATTTCTGCCATTTGTCTAATATAAATTTGTTTATGGTTGGTTTCAGATCTGTATATGGGAAAGTTTATGGTTGATAGTTAATAATGTTCCCATCATTTTAAAGTTTGAACATGTATTTTTTCTACGTAATCTCCATTTGGGTCATTGCATATTTTTAATCTAAGAATATCGAAATTAAATAGAATTATGGAACATATTATTCCTGGAAGTTTCATGAGACATGATGAAACAAAACAAAAAAACCTAAAAAAACAAATAGACTTTGCAGCAACATTTCTACGTGTTTGACGAGTGAATATCATAAACACATAAACACATACGAGGTGTGTCTGAAAAGTAATGAGACTGTTGTCACAAACAATTCATTTAAAATCCAAACAACAAACTAAATATTTTCTCCTCCAAATTCGTCCCCTCTTGAATCTAATGCTCTTTCACATCCTCCTCTGCCCAGCAGAAGGATTCTTTTGGTATGCCTCTCAGCTCCGTCGTTACGGACCTCTTGATGGCCTCAACGCATTCAAAACGGGTCCTTTTTATGAGCCCCTTCAGCTTGGGAAGTGCGCGGGGAAGGATGATAGTTGTGGCAGGACTGTTGGAATATTTTTGTATTAAAGGTGTGCTCAAGTTCCCCACCTGGATTTATAGACTAGCCTAAGTCACGTGGTTTATTACACCGGCCAATCACCAACGATACTGCTTGGCCGATCCACTTCTTAACTCCCCCCCCCACATTGGCCAAAATTCTAACTGCACTCACTGAGGAGGGACACAGGATTACCAATACTCAGGACTCATTACCAAAGATCCAATTCCACTGGACAAGCGCTCTGGCTTAAGGACAACTGGAATCTTTACCAAGGGATTACCAAGGGATTACCAAGGATTACCAGACGATTATCAACACTCAGGAATCTTTACCAAAGGATTACCAAGGAAGGCCCAAATGATGTCCCATAAAAACTTAACACTTGTTCATGACTTTTTTCTTTTTCCCAAGGTGAAGGGGTTCATCAAATGACCCATTTTGAAACCCTTACAGCAGGGCAGAGAAGCGTGACAGAGAAGGGTGTGAAAGTGCATTAGATTCAAGAGGGGACTACTTTGGAGGAGAAACCATTTAGTTTGTTGTTTGGATTTTAAATGAATTGTTTATGACTACACACAGACCTACGCTTCAAAATGTTCAGGTTTGTTTCATCTCAACTAATAATCTAGGACTGGCACATTAATGTACTTAAAAAAAGACTTGCTTCTCGTTGAAACACTACTTAGATGCCAGGCCTTTAATATGTGAATGTTCAGACTTTATTTCAACATGTCTGGTTCTGTAGACTGTGTAATGTTCAGCTAATAATAATGATTTTAATAAATATTACCGGTTTCTATGTGATTGAAAATGACAGACTGAAGTCGTCTTGTCAAGTTAATGTGCAGCGTTATAAAACTCAACTTAAACGTGTAAAAGGAATATAGATACGTGTAAACAGAAATGGCTGAAATGTGATGTCGCTAAATAACATTTTTTTTTGGGGGGGGGATGTGCGCGGGAAGGGACAATAGTTGTGGCAGCACAAACCGTGACTTATTTTTTTTTCCAAAACTGAAGGGGCTCATCCAAGGGGGCCATTCTGAATGTGTTGAGGCCATCCGTAACGACGGAGCTGAGAGACATACCAGAAGAATCTTCCCAGCTGGGTGAGAAGCATGAAAAAGAAAGATGGTAAAGTGCATTAGATTCAAGAGGGGACGAATTTGGAGGAGAAAACATTTAGTTTGTTGTTTGGATTTTAAATGAATTGTTTGTAACAACAGTCTCATTAATAATACACTTGGGAAAGGTATGAATCCAACTACTGTTCCCCCAGCTATGGATAAATAGTAGGGCAGATTGGACTCTTTAACCTTGGTTAGAAAACCAGTCTAGGAGAAGAAAAACTCTGAATCCAAACCTGTTAATCCCCCTCCTTAAGATATTGACCTTGTACACATCAGATTGGAGAAAAGAAAAAGTCACGATTTATCCTGCCACAACTATCGTCCCTTTCCGTGCAATTCCCAAGTTGAAGGGGATCATCAAGGGGGTCCGTTTTGAATGCGTTGAGGCTATCAAGAGGTCCGTAACGACGGAGCTGAGAGACATACCCGAAGAACCCTTCCAGCAGGGCATAGAAACGTGACAGAGAAGGATATGAAAGTACATTAGATTCAAGAAGGGACTACTTTGGAGAAAACATTTAGTTTGTTGTTTGGGTTTTAAATGAATTGTTTATGACAACAGTCTCATTATTTTACAGACACACCTTGTATATTCATTGCCCGAGTGTGTGCCCATATTCGCCACCCCGATGACTTTACTTTTTTACTTATTATTACTGCAAGTTTCATGAGACATGACGAAACAAAAAAAGAAACATCAAAAAACAAATAAACTTAGCAGCATCATTTGTACGTGTTTTTTTCTGACGAGTAAGTGTAATAAAAACATATATTCATCAGAAGTTAAATTACATGCAAAATAATAAATAAATAAGGGAAGAAAACGTTTCCATGTGAAATAGTCGAAGCAAACAAGACTGCAGAAGATAAAAAAGGTACTTTTCTATTCCTTTTATTTGGTTGTTTGTTTGTTTCAATTTTTTTTTTAATTCTTTTTTTTTTATCTCATTAGTACGAAACAGCGGCCTGATAAATTTTAAAAATCTAATTCCTGACTTCAATGCAAAAATGATTAGAAACAGAAATTTTCTAACTAGAGATAGTCGAGATAAAACAAAAAAGCACAAAAACAAATGGTAAAGAACTAAACATATTCGTGATCACATTTTTTTTGTTTTGTTTTTCTTGTTTTTTTTTAATTTATTTATTTAACTATTTTTTTTTTCTCTGGCAATTTTAATATTAAAACGCTTTAATTTAGCGGTTGCATTCGGTTAGTTGAAGTCTTGGAAAATTAGAGTTTGGAAACTTTTTTGTTTTTTTTTTTTAACTTTCTTTTTGTGTGTGTGTGTGTGGTGGGAGGGTGATGGAGGGTGATTTGTTTTTTTGTTGGCTCTTAAGTACTTTTGCTTGTTCACAGCTGTGGACGTCGGGTAATGAAATAAGGTCAGGCAAAGCAATTACTCGGTCGGTAATAATTCCTTCACAGAGAATATAAATTAGACACAGCTCTTCTATTTTCCTTTTTCACTCCCTCCAAGCTATTCCATATATATATACTATATATATATATATATATTATATATTAACATATATGTATATATATATATATATATATATATATACATATATACGTATATATATATATATATATATATATATATATATATATTATATGTCTATGATATATATTGTTTGGGATTTAGTGTGAAGCATTGGGTGTAAAATATAAGAAACTCAGTTTTTGAATGTTAAGTTTTGTTTTATTTCGTAATATTTCGGGGATGTTTATAGGCCTTCTTCAGAACGAATAGATTGGCTGATCTGTTCTTTTTGGCATATCTCTCTCTCTCTCTATATATATATATATATATATATATATATAGAGAGAGAGAGAGAGACAGACAGACAGACAGACAGACAGACAGGATGTATTTGCGTTTTATGTGTTTTATGTAATATATATATATATATATATATATATATATATATATATATATATTGTGTGTGTACAAGGTATGTCAAAAAGTATGGGGATTTTAGGTACTTTATGGCACACCTTGTATTCTGAAAAATTAACGTTCCATTCATTCCTCCTTTCTATCTTGGTAAATAAAAGTTGTGGCAAAAATGTATGGAGATTTTCTGTACTTTTTGACACATTGTATTCTGAAAAAAATAACGTTCCATTCATTTTTTCATTTTTATCTTGGTAAAACTGTACTTTTTAAAAAATCTGTCCTTTTTGACACACCTTGTATCCTGAAAAAAAATTAACGATATACTTATTGGTTCATTCCTGTCTTGGTAATACAACTTCAATCTTGATACTTTTTGACACACCTTGTATTATATATATATATATAATATATAGTAATATATATGAAGATAGGAGGGTTGGAGTAAAGTCCGACAGTATGAGGTAAGGTAAAAGGTTAGTCAACAAAATCAATCACTCAATCCAGTCTGAGAGGGGAGAAATATTTCGTCCTTACTAAACGCGAGGGACTTCTTCAGTCATATGACATAATATATATATATATATATATAATATATATATATATATATATATATATAGAGAGAGAGAGAGAGAGAGGGGAGAGACAGAGACAGAGAGAGACAGACAGACAGACATGGAGCCACGTCGGGCGAGTAGGGAGGTTTGCTCCAGCACAGTGATGTTCTTCTGGCCAGGAACTCACGGATACTGCAATGTGGGCAGTTGCGTTGTCCTGGTGAAGCACCCACGAGTTGTCCTGATACATATCTCACCTCTTCTCACGCACTGAACGAAGCAAACGCCGCATTATCTCTTTGTAGACATGTTGATTGTTCGTCTCGACCTGTGGCAAGAACTCGCAATGGACGATGCTCCTCACATCGAAGTTTTCTGACATACTGGAACTTTTCTGACATACCTCGTATATACTCAGCTTATTCTAAGCCCCACCGACAAGGCGTTAAGTAACAGCGGAAGAAAACCCTATGCTTAGAGCCCAATAAAGTGGATAATAATTCAATCCGGCCTTATACAATAATCATAACCCCAGAACCCCCATTAGGTAAATGTCAAAATTTAGCGAGTGGATTCCTCATAATCTGACTGTCCTCAACTTAATTAGTTAGGTGACATCTGTCCTTCATTAAGGAAATCACACGCAGGCAGGAAAGGGTCGTAACAGTTGGTGACAAGTTCGGCCGTTTATTATCCTATTTAGTGAAAGGTTGTGACCCAAGGGAAAGCCCACACCTGAACCGAAACCCTCAGATTGTAATGGTCCGCGTATCATTAAATCTGTATCGTAATTAAAGAAAAACTTCTCGTCGACTCGAAGCTCTGAACTCTCCTTTTCTCCATATCTAATTCTGTGCAGCCCTGTTGGTTGGGGCTTTAGAATACACCGACTGCACCTCTGCAGAGGGGTAAGACCCCCCCCCAATGGGGCCATCTGTTGGCCGTGGGTGGCGACCTGTGATGCTTGAGGACAGAATCCTGGAGGATGAGCAGTCCATAACATGCAACACTTCCCTTGGACCATTACTTGGGCTAGGCGGTCGGTCGGTCGGTCGGAAAGGCCCCCTCCGATTAATCGGCTGGATATGTCAAGCCCTAGCACCTATATTTTTGCCCCCAACCTTTTCCTTAATGGCAATTCCCAACACTCTTTATCATATGAGTGCTAGAAGGCTGTAATTGAGGGTCTCATGCCCTGGGTATGACGTTAACTTCATCTGATGGTGAGGTTCCAGTTCTGGAGGTTTGGGGAATGTGGAGCACAACTTCATTACCATTTGCTCCTGTTCTACTTCCGACCCGTGTAAATTAGGAAAATTAAACAATGAAAGACGGGGGAAAGGAAGAGTAAGTTTGGTTTTGGCCATATAACCTCAGTGGGTCATTTTAATGCCGATAAAGTTTTGAAATAAAATTTATTCTTAATGGATACTCAATTTTTTTTATAAACTATATTTTTCTATTTAACCCATAGATGGGACCCTAACAGGTACTACCACTCCGGGTCAGAGTGGACCAGGGAGCAATGGTGATGAAGGGGTGCTCCACATTCCCCAAACCTCCAAAACTGGAACCTCACCATCAGATAGTTTAACGTCATTCCCAGGACATTATAAATAATTCATTAAAATAATATATAATTAAACTATTTCAATTCTTTTTAAATGCATATCTCGATATAATTGTTACTATTAATTTTAATAAAAATGAACAGCTCATTCAACTTTTGCATATGGAAATCAAAAAGATTAAAATGGAATTATCAGAATAATTATTGGTTAGAATGATCTTATTTATTTTGTTATTGTTATTTTAACAATAACGAAATAAATAAAATCATTTTAATCAATAATTAGCCATAGATGGTGGGAGAATAGTTGGATCCATACATTTCACAAGAGTATTAGTATAGGGGCCGGGTTAGCTCAGTCGGTAGAGCGTTCAGCTAGAAACCACAAGGGTCCTAGTTCGATACCGGTCCCCGCCAACTCAGCGTATGAGTAGCAGAGGGATCTGTGCGGTAAAGTAAGGAGCTGATGGTAGGCGTGGCGCTCCACCTCAGATGCTAAAACAATCTCCTTGGTCTAGCGCTATTAAAAAGGGGATAGACTCCCTCGCTGACTGGCTGATACCGACTTTAGGCCGCCCCGTCGACTTTACTTTATTAGTGCCATATGAATCCTTTCAGCTTCGTACAGGATTTGAACTCGTGTCATTACACCATCGGCACCTCCACTAATGTATATATATATATATATATATATAATAAGATTTGGATGTATTTTTAGAAGCATTGTTGAATAATTTATATATATTATCATTGACAGGTTAATTTCGCAAAGCATTTTCCCGTGCTGTATCGTGGCCGCAGCAGTATGGTTTCTGAACTATCCTGCTGAAGTCCCCGGTTTCGATTCGTCGGAGGAAATCGTTAGTATACATCGCTGTTGAGACTTATAAAGTTGAAACAGTCTGTAACGATATTCTACACACCGATATAATTCTTTACCGGAAATTCACTTTATTAATTATCTTCTTTAATTATCGAATTTTATGTGATATACGCATTGTAATTGCCTTCAAGCAAAATATAATAATAATATATAATAATATATTATATATATTAATAAGTCATTAACAGACACTTGTTTCGGGCCGTTTCATGCATCTTCAGTGTGGCTAGAAACAGCTATCCTTGTCTAGGGTTGAACTCAAACTGACCAAGTTGGCAGCCTGATATCTCATACCCTCGGCCACTGACAGCTGTAGCGGGACTGTGTTTTTAAACTATTAAGTACATAGGTTTGTTTATGTATTTTACGGTCAACAGGAAGATCAAATTTCCGGGGGAAGACGATCATTGTTTATATGCTTACTAGTGAGAATTAATTTAGATTACCAGTTAGAGAGGCTCATACCAAATTTAGGTAAAATTGAGGAATGAAAGAACAAAACTAAGAAAAAAATGTGTAGTTATATTTCGCTGGAGAGTTGAACTAGGCGTCTTCACCTTTTACGCCGAATTCAATACTCCGCGAAATATTACTACACATTTTTGTCTGAGTTTTGTTCTTTCATTCCTCAATTATTTTACCTTCATTCTGTCGGATTCATTCCAAGCCCCTTTTCCCTCATATATATATATATTATAGTATATATATATATATATAATGCAACCTCCGCAGGAGCAAGGATGTGACACAGGTCAATTTCTTAAGGTATTAGCCCTATATAGGGCGACGGGATAGCTTAGTCGGCAGAGCGTTCGGCTAGAAACCACAAGGTTCCTAGTTCGATACCGGTCCTCGCGAACTCAGAGTATGAGTAGCACAGGTATCTGTGGGCGGTTAAAGTAAGGGCTGAATGGTAGGTGTGGCGCTCCACCTCAGACGCCAAAAAACAATCTCCTTGGTCTGCGCTATTGAAAAGGGGATAGACTCCCTCGCTGACTGGCTGATACCGACTTTAAGGCGCACGGACGACTTTACTTTTTTATTAAGCCTATGGGGAATGTGAAACAGCCGTGTCCAGGATTTGAACTCGGTCGACGGAATCCATTACTACGAACTAAACCATTACAACACCACGCAACACTTTTTGTCGTTAAATCTGGATTAGTGGTGAGGCCTCCACTTCTGTAATTCTGGGTAGTTTAGAGTACATTTTCATTGCTAATTGGGGAACTACAATTTTCTTATATTACAACAATATTAATAATTAATCGCTTGGTTATCTCCTTTCAGGAATCCAGACCGCCTCATTTAGAGCTAACAAGATAACGTTTTACAAGTGTTACATAATCTATGGCGGTTTGCATAAGATTATTGTCAATCCCCTGTATTTCTAAAAGGGATGGCCTTTTCATATCACGGGCGGGACTTTCCATGGAATAGTACATAAAGCCGGCGAAATACGGTTGAAGTCACGTGGGACCTGGTTGAGTCCTCAGTTTTTCAGTTGGACGTCGGGCAGAGAGGATTGGTGCTGCTTTAATTGGAACTCCACACTGCATACAGCGCGAAATATGTTAGTCAGTGGATATTTAGCTTACATGAATGTATAGTTAATTAAAATAAAAGTTTAAGAAAAATAACACGGTCCCTTAACTGATTAATGGATGTCTTGGTATCACCAGACTGATTTTAAGAGAAGAAATGAGACGCTAGAAGATGAACAAGAAGAAAATAAAGAGAGAAAGTAAGAAAAAGGTAATCAACACGAAGTTTTAACACTGTACAAGTTTCATCATGAATCGGATCGGAAATCCTAATCTCTGATCACACGTTCGTTGTTGGTTTGAATTTACGGCATGTCAATCCTTGTATGGTTATTTATGCTGAAAGATTTTTTTTTTTGTTTTTATACATTTCTGTTTGGATCCTTTTTTTCTTTCTATCTTTCTTTGTAACTTATTTCTTATTCTTTCTCTCTTTCCTTTCTTTCTTTTTTTTTCTTTCCCTGTTTTCTTTCTTTCTTTCTTCCTTTCTTACTTTGTAACTTTCACTCCTTTCATTCACTACTGGCTTCCTTTCTTTCTTTTCTAATCTTTCTTTCTTTCTTATGTTATGTTTCTTTTTCTTTTCTTTTCTTTCTTTTCCTAGTTTCTCTCGTCTCGTCTTTATATTTTCTTATTTATCTAATTTCTCTTTCTTTTTTCCCTACTTTCTCTTTATCTTATATTGCTTCTTTCTTTTCTTTTTTTCTTTCTTTGCCTATTCGTTCTCTTTCTTTCTAAATATTCTTAGTTTTCGTTATACTTTCCTTTGTTTCGCTTTCTTTACCTCATATTTTTCCTATTTGAATCTCGGTAGAACCTAACAGATAACACCACTCCGGGTCAAATGGACTTGAAATAAGGTTGAGAAGGTGTATTCCACATTTTCTAAAGCTTCAGAATTGAGACCTCACCATCGGATTGATTTTAACTCATATCCAGGACACTATAAAAAAAGAAGGTCAACAAAATGGATTATGTTTTAGAAAAAAAATTTTTTAATTTATTTTTTTTATCTTACATTTGCGGAACCGTGTTTCAGATCTTGTGATATTTCTTTCAGGCATTGATTAATAATGATAAAACATAATCCATTCGTTTTTTATAAAAATATTTAATTTTCTCCCGTTGGACCCAAAAACAACACTTTACATATATATAGTAATATATATATAATAATAATATATATATATATAATATATATATATAATATATATAATATCATTTTCTTCACCCAAGATACATCCTGAATGAAAGGGTTCAATGTAACCGAAACATCGAATAATTAAATTCATGCCCATTTTCGGAACACTTGTTTTTTTTTCAAATTTTCTTTATATTGTTGTAATTTATTTTCCATATTTACTCCCATAATATACATATTATATATATATATATATTATATATATATATATATATATATATATTATACGTTTATTGTTAATTGAATAACTGATGTGTAACATTGACGTTAAAATGAAGATTCTATTTCTTGCAGGATGGGAATCATATTTGTGTGAGTGCCGAAAGAAATATAGATAATTTTTCTCTTTCTTGAAATTTCCAAGAATTTACATCCCTAGAGCAAACTTTAACATTGTAAAATTTCAAATGTCTTCGTTTGACCTTTCATCACTTATTAATGGAATACAGCGAGAAATAATGCATCGGTAAGTGGAGAAAAATTGATATTTTTGCTTATTAATATATATATATATAACTATATATATATATATATATATATAATATATATATAATACATATACATTATTATATAATTAAAATTTCCTAATAGCTTGAATATTAATTACATAACTTCGTGTATCATGTCTGTAAACGTAATTATATATAATATGTATCTATATATATATATTATTATATATTATATATTTTATATATATATATATATATTTATATATATAATATATATTTATATATATATATTTATATCATATGAGTGTGTGTATGTCTGTGTCTCTGTCCTGTGTGTCCGTGTGTTTGTGTGTTTTGGCGTGCTGTGAGTGTGTGTGTTAGAGAGAGAGAGGAGAAGAGAGAGTGAGTGAGAGAAATAAAGAGAGAGATGTATGTTCTATTACATTTGAGTGTCGATGTGTGTGTGTGTGTGTGTGTCTGTGTGTGGCGTGTCTATGTGTGTGTGTGGAGAAGAGAGAGTGAGTGAGAGGGATAGAGAAAGAGAGATAATGTATGTTCATTTATACTTTGTTGTGTGTGTATGTGTGTGGTGTGTTCGTGTTTGTGTGGTGTTGTGTGTGGTGCGTGTGGAGAGAGGGAGAGAGAGGGGGAGAGGGAGAAGAGAGAGTGAGTGAAGAAGAGAGAGTGAGAAGAGAGAGATCCGATTGATAGAGAAAGACGAGATGTATGTTTATATTACCATTTGAAAGTGTCCTATTTTAAAGTCTCAAAATTAGAGAAAACAATTAGTCTGCGGAAAGTTGGCAAACTGCTAATAAATGAGAATACTTTATATAACTTTTTCGTATTCGTAACTCGTAGAAACTACTGACACCTATATTCTCAAAATGCCTTGTGCTATTAAAATCGTCTGGTCGGAACTAAGAACTTTATTATCATATAAGCCTTATTAACTTGTTAATTCTTTTGGGCATAAACATTGTAAGAATTTTTTGTCTATTTCTTAATATTCCAACTGGGCTTTTGATCTTGTCGTAGTATTTCCAAGACTCACGTAAGCCACCCATATAAAAAATGTATTGCGTTATCTAACCTGTTGCCCGAGGTTAGAAATTCATTTCTATAAGCCTGTATAAACTTGGTG
>CM042164.1:68445788-68476234 GCA_023376005.1 Doryteuthis pealeii | reverse complement strand
ATTTTTACTTCTCAACTCAAAGCAAAAAAATTCAACCACGTGGAATCTCCTAACTCAGAACACTTGATCAACGGAAATAGGTCGATTACTGACTAGCCCATATCGTCGTGCGTAAACGCCGCGTCCCACTGTCCTACATTCCCGTCCCACTCAATAGCTTCTCTCGTTACAAACATGCATTCTATACCTGTACCATCCTATCCTACTATATATTATCATAGTATTAGCTATATAGTTATAGATATTACTTATATATATAAGTATATTTACATATATCATGTCACCCTGAGCATGGGAGTCCCATGACTCTCCTCACATCTATCTGAAAACAGAGCTGTTAATGGCGACTCTCTGTTGGTGGTCCATGCCTGCTGGTCTACAGAAGGGGGGGAACGGTTTTCCTAATTACGAGTTCATTCCTACCCCTACTTCTCAGCAGTGTCCAGGTCGTATGTCTTTGTTCGTCCTTAAACTAGAATTGGTTTGTCATGATTAAGAAAATTGATGTTGTGTTTTGCGTTTCGGCTAGGTGTATGTATTGATTTTATCCGAACACTGACGGGACTACGAAATTTTTTATCTCAGTAGAACGCCCCCCTTGATTAAAAACAGCCAACAAGCCTGAGCCAGTCAAGAGATACGCTACTATCGATTCTATAACAGACTTGGTCGGTTTTGCATCTGATGTGCTGCCCAGCTTTGCCATTAATAGTGTGTGGCTCATGGCTCGTTCTCTAATCCCTACGCCCCTGTGCTGTGCGTGTGTGCGCCACAAAGTTAAACCTCACTACGCGAGTTTCAGTTAAGGATTCGTTCAGGTTATAAATCCACTGAATTTAATCCCAACGCACTATAGAACTTCAATTCACATGCTACACTAGTGATTGACACTCATTTATGTAGTCCTTATAACGGCAGATATACAAGCTTATTTTCTCTATGTTCTCACCTCACGGTATAGTGAATAACTGAAAGCCGCTCCTACCTTTACGGTACTGAGCACTTGGTAAGTTATAACCGCTAAACCCTTAGGTGAAGAAAGTGGCTGATAGCCTAGATCAATAGAGACACAACACATTTTCACCGGTTACTCCATGTCTCCTTGGAGCACGAGTTTTGACTACATATCTGTATAATATTACTCCTTAAGTATATAGGGATAGTAATACCTAATATATCTGGTTCATAAGAGTATTATCACCAGTCAGCCCCGGAGTTGTGCTGCATCGGACTCTGATATCTTTTTCTAAACGTTGTTTTGTCAGCTGTGGAATACATCTGGAACATTATACACTTGATTGGCGAAACGTTTTGGTTTATATATACCTGTCGAGTATATACTAGAACCCCTATACCATTATCAAATTATGCCTATATATACTACGGGGTATATAGTAATACTATACGCTAATATACACTTGTTAAAATATACTAATATAAATGGCAGTGGCAAATGAATCCGACAATGATGATGGTAAGAATTGCAATAAAGAAAAGAAAGAAATCAGACTGGTGAGTAAGTGAGAGAGATTGAATAATCAATATCACTTACCACATGCTGTTTCCGGTCGAGTCTCATCTGTGTCTGAAAATATTCGCTCACAGGAGAAATAGATTATCGAGCCTTCCACCACCAGTGAAATTTCTCTATCATAGACTGTCTCAAAGCGTACAAATCTTCTTCTTTGATCTGCGGACGACTGTGCCGAAAATTAATTTCACACAGATGAACTGACGAAACACATGCTGCTAAAGTGATATTTGATTAAATTCATCCTTCTATTATGCCAATTCCTATTTACTTTCTCTTTTTCATCTTATTCATTCTCCTCTATAAATAATATATATATCATATATATTTTAATAGTATATATATCTAATATATATATATATGTGGAGCCCTTGTTACATCGCTCACGATACCGTCGCGCGCTTAGTACCTACCCAGTATGTGTGTGTGTGTGTCTGTGTTTGTGAATTGTGTGTGTGTGTGACAAGAGAGTGACACAGAGAGAAGAGACACAGGAAGAGACACAGAACGGAATTTAATGAAACATTTTCAGGTGTTGACTATATTAATGAATTAAATAATAATGCACCCAGTTATTTTATTTTAAAAAAATTTTTAAAATTTTTCAGTCAGTTAATTTGGACATGTATCTTTAAGAATCTGTGATACGCCTCAAAGATAGTTCAAAGTTTTAACTGGTTCAAAAGTTATGATGAATATCTATCATCTATCTATTTGGGATTTAAAAAATAGTCGCAGAGACATAGTGAGGAAATTGCCAAGAGAAGAAAAAACCTCCTAACTTGAAAACCGACCTTAAAAACCTGTTAAAATCCTACGAAAGTGCAAAAAAACATTCAACCCATATTACCAATGCAATGAATGCAAACTCTTGTTGCTTAAGCAAATCCTGACAGTTGTGAAGTCTTTTTCCATGCAACAACACTCAGATCCACTGACAACAGCTGCGGTCTCGCTGACTTGGCACGAAAATGTTTAGAAGCATCCGATAAAAATTCGATTGTAGTACCGCAAAAATAGATTTCGTGAAACTGTGTTTGAAACTGTGTATTTTTACAGGAATTAAGTTTAGTGAGATTAAAAGGTTTGTGTAACGATACAAAAAAAAAAAAAAAAAAAAGAAAAAGTCATTAGATAGAATTGAGGCAAGTGTCAAAGTTATTTGGGGTTTTCAGCCCAGCTGGAGGGTAGCCTGCAAATGTCTAGCTACACTAAAGAGATGTTTATTTTACGGGAAGTGGTAGCACTAGTTAAGGTCCAATCTATGGGTTAAATGAAAAAAAATGGGTTAAATCGAACTAGATTAATGCATAAAATATATAATGCACCAGTTATTTTATTTAAAAACTTTTAGATTTTTTCAGGTCAGTTAACTTTGGACCATGTATCTTTAAGAATCTGTGATACGCCTCAAAGATAGTTCAATGTTAACTGGTTCAAAGTTAACTGATCTGAAAACATGTAAAGGTTTTTAAACAAAATAACTAGAGCATTATATCTTTTATTTATTAATATATAAACACTGAATATTTCATTAAATTCGGTTAATTCCCTGATTTTTGGTATTTTTTCTGTTGGCGGGGTGACATACGATGGTGGAATTTAGGTCCGTTAAGTTCGATTTAATTTAAAAAATGTGTCTAAAAATGAACTACCTATCAGGAATGAATAAAACAAAAAGTCTTCAGAATGAAATAACCCTACAAGATTTAACATGCCGTAGAATCAAACCAACAAACTAACCAATCTTTTATCTTTTTACTTTTTTTATTTATCTATTCACTGTCGATTAATTTTCCATTAATGGAAAAATGTTACAAATTTTCACACCGATTTATACAACGTGGATCTAAAAAGTATCTAGATTTTTAATACTTTTTGACACACTGAAAAATAATTAATTTTTTCAGAATACAAGGTGTGTCAAAAAGTACCAAAAATCTAGATACTTTTAGTATTTACTTGTATTCTGAAAAAATAACGTTCCATTCATTAATTATTTTTCAGAATACAAGGTGTGTCAAAAAAGTACCAAGTTTAAATCTGTATTTACCAAGATAGAAATGAAGAATAAATGGAACCTTCTTTTTTTTTCAGAATACAACGTGTATAAAAAATGACCAATTTTAAAGCTTTATTTACCAAGATAGAAATGAAGAATGAATGGAACTTTTTTTTTTCAGAATACAAGGATGTTTCAAAAAGTACAAAAAATTTGATACATTTTGACACACCTTGCATTCTCAAATTTTCGACTTTCCTTAATTTTTTAATATCTTTTTTCTATTTCTTTAAATATTTTCAATATTCTCGACCCAGATCGACCCAGAGAATCTCTGCTTTCTCTTGTCGTTAATTCGAATCTAATCTATAAACTAAATCACGTGTTTCTCATGGCGCGGAGATTCGCGCCTCTAGGGGTCAAGGATTATTAACAGTCAGTGGTAATTTTCCACTGGCTCCCTTGACTCTAACATGAGAGACCCGAATTTAATTCTACTTATAGGTACTGCTCACTTTTTATGACTCCTCATAAATTGTAACAATTGTATATAGATAGTGATTTTTTTTTTAACGGACAGATTTGTTTTTGGTTAAATTGGATTTACTTTGGTCTATTCTATGAAGAGAGATCTTTTTCAAAGGAACAATTATCTTTATTCAGTCTCCCAGAAATAATTTATGCTTTAGTCCTGACCGCAAAATCAAATCAGTTGGATATCCCTCATCTGGCGTTAGTTGACTTTGTAATTTTCGCTTCTGTCATCTCAGGGGTCTGAAGAAAAGAGAGAGAGGGGGGAGAGGAGAGAGGGGGAATATGAGGGAAGGCGAGAGGTGAGAGAGAGAGAGGAGAGAGGAGGGAAAGGGAGAGGTGAGAGAGAGAGGAGAGAGAGGTGGGGGAGAGCGGAGGGAAGTGAGAGAGAGAGAGAGGAGAGAGGAGGGGAGAGAGAGAGTGAAGAGGAAAGGTGAGAGAGAGAGGAGAGAGAGGGAAGGGAGAGGGGAGAGAGAGGTGGAGGGAGAGAGGAGGAAGGGGTGAGGTGAGAGAGAGAGAGAGGATAGAGAGGAGGGAAGGTGAGAGGTGAGAGAGGAGAGAGGATGGAAGGGGAGAGAAGAGATAGAGAGAGAGGAGAGAGGAGGGAAGGGGAGAAGTGAGAGAGAGATAGGACCCTACCCACCTGCCGCTGTCACATGCCTTAATTGTGTATGCATCGTCTGGCTGTGTCCTCGTCGTACGACCTCAGTGACGACTTTATCATTTGCCGCGAAATTCCATGCGGAATTTGGAAATAAATATTTCATTACCTTCAACAAATAGAGTAAATATTTTGCGTCAAGGGAATTTGCAATGTAGGTCGTGGAAATTAGAAGAAAAAAGAATGAAACTGAATCACATTTCTACCTGAGACCACATCAAATGTTCAGCGTTCAGACATTGGAATCTTATCGTTTGGTCCTTAAAGAGAACATCACTTATGGGTCCGTCCTTACTTTTCTAGCAGCGTCCAACGTGTCTTGTTTTGGATGGTTTGTGTGATCTAAATAAATTTGTTTTTTGTCTTGGTTTCAGGTATGTAGCTGATTTTTCCAACACTGGGACCCGACACTGGAATAGAGACATCGTTTGTAAATGAAATGCTAATTAAAATTAATGAATATTTCATAATCGTTGAGAATATAGCCAAGGAAATAGAGATGTCAGTGATAACGTAGTTTCGGTTGCAGACAGAAAGTTACATAATCTCCATTATAATCAGATTTCAAATACTTCAGGAGTGGATGAAAAGTGGCACAACAGACTGAGCAATGATCAGCGATGAAGGACTTGTCTTTTTCTTCTATCAATAGGATTGTGAAATACAATAAAAAATTTCAATGATATACTTAAGAAAAAAATATATAAAAAACCTTTAGATATCTATTCCAGCAATCTTCTTGCACTTGAACAATTCAAATACATTATTCAATGCTAGATCTGAGAGTGCAAGTGCGGTGGTTTTAAGATTTGCTTAGTATATATATATATTTTTTTTTTGTCATACAATTTCAGAAGTAAGTCTTTGAAGTTGAAATACGATGGCTCTTGAAAAGATATGTTGAAAAAAAAAGAACAGCTTCAAAATATCCGTTTTTAATTCTAGACATGATTCTTGCTTTGTTTTTGTTTTTTTTTCAAAAATGATTCCACTTCACTTTAGTGATTTACTCAATTTGTCTGTAACCGAAACTACGCCACTGCTTACGTCACATTAATCAAAATCGTAAATACAGAGAATACATTTTTTGGTTTGGTTTGTTTTACGGCATATCGAACTCGGTGGTTATTTAATGCCGACAAAGTTGTGAAATAAATTCATTTTTAATGCATAATACAATTTTGTTTATCAACTCATGGTTTTCTATTCAACTCATTGATGAGAGCCTAACAGGTACTACCACTCCGGGTCAGAGTGAACCAGGGAGCAATGGTGATGAAGGGGTGCTCCACATTCCCCAAACCTCCAGAACTGGAACCTCACCATCAGATAGAGTTTAACGTCATTCCCAGGACATGTAGACCATCAGCCACCGCCTTCTAGCACCCATATGATAAGAAGGATTGGGGGTTACCATGAGGGCAATAGGGTTGGGGCAATCATATAGGTGCTAGGGCTTGACGTGACCAGCTGATTGATCGGAGGGGGGCTCTCCGACCGCCCGTCTAGCCCAAGAAAAGCCTAAAGTGGAATATTGCAAGTCATGGACTGCTCAGCCACCTGGGTTCTATCCTTAAGCATCACGGGTCGCAACCCACAGCCAACATGTGGCCCTATTGGAGAGAGTCTTACCCCTCTGCAGAGGTGCAGTCGGTGCATTCTAATGCCCCAGCCGACAGGGCGGACAGAGAATAAAGAACAACCTTGTTTAAATTAAGTTTATTTTAACTGTGAGAAACTTGATTTTATAAGAAAGAAAATCTATTTATTTGAATTTTGACTGGAAAACTATGTTTATGTCTATTATCAGAAAATATAAGATTTCAAAAATCTATTTACATTTCCTTTTTGTAATCTTTTATACGCACTTTTGAATGTCGATAAAATCGAGATATTATTCTTTAAATATTTTTCTTACACTACAATTAAACTATTCTTTCATATTTAATAAATATTTGTAGAATTATGTATGAGTGTATTCTTATAAAAAACATTGTCGGCTGTCACAAAAGAAAACAAACTCCTACACCCCTAGACAGCATCTTTCATCTATTGGCCGTGGGTAGTGATCCGCGATGCTTAAGGATGGAAGCCTGGTGGCTGAGCAGTCCATGACATGCATTACTCCTCTTTGGCCCTTAGGCTAGCCAGGCGGTTGGAGAGGCCCCTCTGATAAATTGGCTCGTCACGTCAAGCCCTAGCATCTATATGATTGCCCCAACTCTATTGCATCTATGGCAGACCCCAACCCTCTTTATCATACGGGTGCTAGAAGGCGGTGACTGAGGGTCTTCTTGTCCTGGGAATGATGTTATACTCTGCCTGATGATGAGGTTCCAGTTCTGGAGCTCTGGGGAATGTGGAGTACCCCTTCATCACCATTTCTCTCAGATTCACTCTGACCCGGAGTGGTATTACCTGTTAGGGTCCCATCTATGGGTTAAATAGAAAAATGAATTTAAAAAATCCGTTTAAAAATTTGAGTTAAAAAAAAAAATGATTACCTGCCAAGAATGAATAAAACAAAACATCTTCGGCATAAATATGGGTTGATATGCCGTAAAATCCCACCAGCCAACCCAGGGTTTCTCAAAGCGGTCTACATAAACCTATGGGGTCTATACAACAACTTAGGAGGTCTGTAATAATCAGGGGTCAACATAGGTCCTTATGGAAACTACTAATCCTTCTTAGTAATTAAAAGAAATTAATTCCTCAAGAATCCTGGAGAACATGCTCATGTTGATATATTTTCAAAAGTTTAATCCCAATATTCATGAACTTATCAAAAGTCATCATCTTCACCCATCACATTAGGAAATGTGCTTCCTTGGTAAGTTATTACGTTAGTATTAAATATTTGCAGCTCTTTTTTTACATATTATACTTACTTTACTGTTTATTTTATGGTTATTTTACAATTAACAGTTTTAAATAATCGTTTGTGCAGAATTCATTAATTACATAATTGGTTGTAACAAAACAACTGCAAGGTGGACTGAGGTATATACGCAGGGGATCTATCATGGGTCAATAGAATTTTCGTAGGGGTCTACGGACATAAAAGTTTGAGAACCCCGGAACCAACCAACCAACCAGAGGGCGCGTAGTATAATGGTTAGAGTCGTAGGAAATGGACTCGTTGACCTGAGTTCAAATCCTGGACGAAGCTACAGTTTACATAGTGCAAATACCCTAGGGAAAGATATGAATCCAACTAATCTCCCTCCAGTTATGGGTAAATAGTAGGACAGACAAAGCTCTTTAACCTTGGTTAGGCAACTAGTCTAGGAGAAGGAAAACTATGAACTACAACCTCAGTCGGTAGAGCGTTTGGCTAGGAATTACAAGGTTCCTGCTTCGATACCGGCCCTCGCCAACTCAGCACATGAGTAGCACAGGGATGTGTGCAGTAAAGCGAGGAGCTGATGATAGGTGTGGTGCTCCACCTCAGACGCTTAAATAATCTCCTTGGTCTAGCACTAGTGAAAAAGGGGTTAGGTTCCCTCGCTGTCTGGCTGGTACCGACATTAGGCCGCCCCGATGACTTTACTTTTTAAACTCTGCTTGGGTTGGTCCCAATAGTCTCAGTCCTCATTAGTCATCTATTTAACTAAAAATAACCAACCAACCAACCAACCAACCAACCAAGCAAAAGAATATTTGTATCCTCCTCCGTACATTTATCCGACTAGTCTATCCGCTTTTCACTAGTGCTAGACCAAAGAGTCTGAGTTGGAGCGCTACACCTACCATCAGCTCCTCGCTTTAGCGCACATATCCCTGTGCTACTCATATCCCTGTGCTACTCATATGTTGAGTTGTCGAGGGCCGGTATCAAACCCGGAACCTTGTGGTTCCTAAGCAGACGCTCTACCGCCTGAGCTCAACCTAGCAAAAATAAACACCCTCTTGTTAATGTAAAAATTAATATTTGAAATAAATTGCCTGAGGGGATGGGAGTTAAAAGTTCAATGCCAGAGGCTTTGTATCAACAACAAAATGATCACATTTATTAAAGGAATAAAAAATTAAAACAATTTGAAATGGAAACTTAGTTCTGTTCCCCTCAAAAAAATGTTGCGTGCATCTATGAATTATTAATTAAATAAAATAATTATTTGAATATTTCACACGTAAATCCTGCACAAATCGTAGTTATTTATTTATCTGTAAACTTTTAATTATGTTCTTGTTACTTAAAAAAGGAATGTTGTGGTATTAGGTTTGTGATGTAAGCAGTGACGTAGTTTCTGTTACAGACAGATAGACAACGAATCTTCAGTATTAATGATGGGCCGGGTTAGCTCAGTCGGTAGAGCGTTCGGCTAGAAACCACGAGGTTCCTAGTTCGATACCGGCCCTTGCCAACTCAGCGTATGAGTAGCACAGGGATCTGTGCGGTAAAGTAAGGAGCTGATAGTAGGTGTGGCGCTCCGCCTTAGATGCTAAAAACAATCTCCTTGGTCTAGCGCTATTGAAAAGGGGATAGACTCCCTCGCTGACAGGCTGATACCGACTTTAGGCCGCACCGTCGACTTTACGTTTTAGATATAATCTTATTATAATGGAGATTGTGTGTTTTTCTGTCTGTAACCGAAACTATATTCCTACTCATGTCACAATTCTCTTAGTTATTGACATCACATTCTCCACGATTTTATTTTTATCTAAACCTCAATTATTAATAAAAATGTTTTACATTATTAATACTGTTAACCATATCAACATACTAACAACATGCAATTATATTTATATATACAACAAAATAGCGGTTTACAGTGTGAACGGGAAAGCTAATTTGCATATTGATATTAAAAATGTGATTTTAATAAATGTATGCTTAGTATTATTGATTTCTAACTGTTTGGTTTTATTTTAATGAATATAAGCAAAAATCTCTTCAATGAATCTTAAATGAAATCTATTAACAAAAAAAATAACTGTCATTTTATTCTTTGCTTCCTCTTTTAACTAAATACTTAAATTAGAAAAAATACCAATGAAAGACGAGAGTGATGGAAGAGTAAATTTCAATTGTTCTATTTTTTCGATTATGCTCCCTCTGTTTCAAATCTTTTTATCTGCATTCTTATTTAGTTTCATTAGACTTTCTAATTTAATACGATATTTTATTACATTAAAACTTAAATACTTGCGCCCGGAGGGTGCATATATTTGCTAGTATAAATAATTATTGTTTCTTTTTTTAGTGTATTCCCCTCTTGTTTAGATGAATCATTCTTTCTGGTCATACAAAAGCGCTCAAGTAGCCATCTGATAGTTCTCTTTCTTAAGTATAACGAGTAAACAAACTATAATCATCCTAAAAAGAAAAATCTTCCTTCCTGTACGTCTTCCCCTTCCTCCTTACCCAAAAAAATTATACCGGTTTGAAATAATACCAAAAAAGTTGCCGGTCTTTGTTCGCCATCAAAAATAGCATTATTTTAACCAGTAAATAGAAGAAAAAAAATTGAAATATTTACTCATTTATTTTTTTTTTGTTTTATTTATTTATTTTTAATTTTTAGATTCATTTTTTTTTCTGCTGAAAAATACGCTATGGTTCTTTTTTGGTTGGGTAAAAAAAAATTATATCTTGTGTTAACGTTACTGGTTTACTTTCTTTTTTAAAGTTTTATTTCTTTTATTTTTTATTTTTTATTTTTTTCAATGAGTTGTTGCCGTTATCTTTGATCACAGCAAGCTCGTGCTGTGCCGACCGATATAAGACGAAGGCAATCTGAAAAAAAAAAGTCTGCTTCGTTAGAACTTTTGTCAATACCAAAAAAAAAAAAAATTAATAAAAAATAAAAAAAAGTCAGTGACTATTCCAAGTAAATTAAAACAGCTAGCTTTTACCTGTGGAAACGTCGATAATTTACTAATTCAATTAGAAATAACCAGAAAGTATTAAACATCAACAGATTGTCTGCTTAGTTGGTTGATTGGATTTTACGGCATGTCAACTCGTGTTGAGTTATTTTATGCCAAATACGTTTTGTTTTATTCATTCTTGTTGGGTATTCAATTTTTTAAAAACTCAATTCTTTAACAGATTGTTAACTCATTTTTTTTAACCAAAAAGTATTAGACATCAACAGATTGGCTGCTTAGTTGGTTGGTTGGATTTTACGGCATGTCAACCCTTGTTGGGTTATTTTATGCCAAAGACGTTTTGTTTTATTCATTCTTGTTGGGTATTTAACAGATTTTTAACTCATTTTTTTTAACTCATTTTTCTCTACATGAATAAGAAATAACCAAAAAGTATTAAACATCAACAGTAATAGTCAAGTTGGTGGAATAGCTTACTGTTGGTATCAGCTGGATAGTGAGGGAGTCTATCCCTTTTTCACTGAATACACGTTATTTATGGCCTTTTACGAGAATTAAGGTAAACAAACGGCATAAATATGCACACATGGATATATCGACAAAAACGCAGAGAGAGACAGACAGACAGACAGACAGAGAGACAGAGACACAGACACAGACAGACAGACAGACAGACAGACAGAAAGAGAGATACAGACTGGTAATTAGAGAGATAATAAATTCATTGAGATAGAAATATGGATTGATATGAATTGAAATAGATAGATAGATTGATAGATATGAAGTAATTGAGATAGATAGATAGATAGATAGATAGATAGGCACATGGACAGTATGTAAAGCCATTTAAAGTCACATTAAACGGAAGAAAAATAAAATAAGGAATAATAATAAAATAATTACAGTTAGACTAAAACACAGAATAAGATATTGAATTAAGTTTTTCGTTCTGGCGAGGGTATGACTCGTGGAAAAAATTGTTTTGGTTTGGTTTGGTTTTGAAATAAATCAATTCTTAATGGATAATACAATTTTGTTTATCAACTCATGTTTTTCTATTTAACCCATAGATGGGACCGTAACAGGTGCTACCACTCCGGGTCAGAGTGGACCAGGGAGCAATGGTGATGAATGGGGTGCTCCACATTCCCCAAACATCCAAAACTGGAACCTCACCATCAGAGAGTTTAACATCATTCCCAGGAAATGTAAACCCTCAGCCACCGCCTTCTAGCACCCATATGATAAAAAGGGTTTGGGAAAATCATAAAAGTGTTAGGGCTTGACGTGACCAGCCGATTGATCGGAGGGGGTCTCTCCGACCGCACGTCTAGCCCAAGATAGGGTCAAAGTGGAGTATTGCAAGTCATGAACTGCTGATCCACCTGGGTTCTATCCTTAAGAATCACGGGTCGCCACCCACGGCCAACAGGTGGCCCCATTGGGGGAGTCTTACCCCTCTGCAGAGGTGCAGTCGGTGCATTCTAACGCCCCAGCCGACAGGTCGGAAAAAAACTTTAGGTTCTGTAAATAAATTTACTCAAGTAGGAAAGCCCATGTGGTCAATATTTTCTAATCAAGTGCTGCTATGGAATGAAGGATGCCAACAATAGATAGATAGATAGATAGATAGATAAAAGAAAAGTTGGCGGAATGGCCTATCAGCCGGACAGTGAGGGAGTCTCTCCCCTTTTCACTAGCGCAAAGCCACAGGGAGTGGAGATTTTATTCACCTGAGAACTTATTCTATTAAAATAAATTCCTATTATTATAATCTGAGTCTTTCTTTTCAATTACTAACCATGAGATTTAATAATTTAAAGGAATAAACAAAATAGAGAAATGAAGAAAGAAAGTATAAACAAATGGAAGAACGTAAAAAAGGATAAATGAATGAAGAAAGAAAGAAAGAAAGAAACAATGAATTAATGAACGAATGAATAAAAAATGAAAGAAAGAAACAAACAAACAAACCAAAAAAGAATGAACAATTAAAAGAAAGAAAGAGAGACAGAAAGAAAGTAAAAAGAAACAAAGAATTAATGAGCAAAAAAGAAAGAAAGAAGCAATGATTGAAAGTAAAAAAAGAAAGAAAGAAAGGGAAGAAGGAAGGAAAAAAGAAAAAAAGAAAAAAGTATGAGAGAAAGGAAGAAAGGAAGGAAGAAAGAAAAAAGCTATGAATGAAAGAAAGTATCAAAGAAAGAAAGAAAGAAAGAATTAATGAAAGAAAGAAAGAAAGAAAGAAAGAGAGAAAATAAGAAAAAAAGAGAGAAGATAAGAAAGAAAGAATGAATAAATGAATAAATGAAAGAAAGAAAATAGAAAGAAAAAAGAATTAATGAACAAAATAAAGAAAAAAGGAATGATTAAAAATAAAAAAAGAAAGAAAGAAAGAAAGTATGAAAGAAAGGAAGAAAGGAAAGAAGAAAGAAAAAAGCTAAGAATGAAAGAAAGTATCAAAGAAAGAAAGAATTTAAGAAAGAAAGAAAGAAATTAGGATGAATGAATGAAAGAAAGAAAGAAAGAAAATCAGAAGAAAAGAAATCAAAGAAAGAAAGAAGGAATGAATGAATGAAAGAAAGAAAGAAAATATGAAATAAATTAAAAAAGAATAAAAGAAAGAATGAATGAAAGAAAGAAATGAATGAATGAATGAAAGAAAGAAAATAAGAAAGAAAGTAAAAAAGAATGAAAGAAAGAATGAATAAATGAATGAAAAAAATGAATGAAAAAAATGAATGAAAGAAAGAAAGAAAAATGTATTCAAAGAAAGTAATGTACTAAACTTGAACGGAAGATATTTCTTTTAAAAATTGGTCTGTCCTCGACTTCCTCTTACTCCCCCCAAGCGGACCGGTTCATTGTCGGACTGACTGACCACTGTCCGGATAGGTGACTAATCTGCTCGTTCAGGTCATTATGATTGACCATTGTTTGTCAGAATTGAGTTGAGAATAGAAAAATCTAACCAGAGGTGCTATTTGACTGACATTATTCTTAAATACCCGCAGAAATCTCTCTCTCTCTCTCTCTCTCTCTCTCTCTCTCTCTCTCTCTCTCTCTCTCTCTCTCTCTCAATCACTCACTTTTCCTCCTTCACCTATCTCTCTTTCTCCCCCCTCTCTCTCACATACACACACTCTCTCTTTCTCCCATTTTCTCTCTCTCTTTCTCAACTAACGTTGCCGTAGAAGTGTCGATAAGGTCTGTGATATAGTGTTTCACTAGTGTTTCACTGTGTCTGCTGAAGTCCCGGTTTCGATTTCTGTCGGAGGGAAATCGTTAGTATATACCGCTGATGAGACTTAATAAAGTCGAAACAGTCTGTACGGTATTCTACACATCGAGCCATCCTTTGCTGGGATTACACTTGTCAAGTTCATTTTCTATAAGAAAAAGTATCGAATTTTATGTGATACATGCGTTGTAAGTGCCTTCAAGTAAAAATTTAATATATATATATATATATATATATATATATCTTATTATAATGGAGATTATGTGTTTGTTTGTCTGTAACCGAAACTATATCACTGCTCAAGTCACTATCCATGTTGTTATTATACATCACATTCTCCATGAATCATTTTTATTCAAGCCTCAATTATTAATAAAATTGTTTTCATTATTAATACTGCTGGCCATATCTACGTACTAATAATATGCAATTGTATTTATATATACAACAAAATAGCAGTTTACAGTGTGAACGGCAAGCCTAATTTGCATATTGATATTTAAAATTTGATTTTAATAAATATGTGCTTAGTATTATTGATTTCTAATTATTTGATCTTATCTTAATGAATATGAGCAAAAATCTCGGAGATAAATCTTTAAAAAATCAATTAACAAAAATAAATAACTGTAATTTTATTCTTTACTTCCTGATTTAACTAAATAGTTAAATTAGAAAAATTTAGCAAGGAAAGACGGAGGTGATGGAAGAGGAAGCTACAGCTGTTATATTTTTCGATTATACCCATCTCTGTTTCAAATCTTTTCATCTGCATTCTTATTTAGTTTCTTTAGACTTTCTAATTTAATATAATATTTTATGACATTAATACTTGCACCTGGAGGGTGCATATATTTGCTAGTATATATAAGCATGTTATGTGTGTAAATTAAAGAATTTTTTAATCTTTGAGATTTTTTCATTCTTTTTATATAATCGTAAAAGCATCTCTTTTCATTAAAAAAACAGAATTTAATAAACCAGGAAAATAATTTAATAAATAGCAGATTCCCTGGAGTTTATTCTATCAAGTTTTCGAATGTCGAATATAATTTGTATAATAAACATTAAACATCCGATTTAAAATGCAAAGTACCTTTCGGCTATTTTAGAAAGACATCATCATTTTTTGCGGCCGCAAGATATATATTCAAGGCATCCCGTAATTAAATGATACTCTTATTCTATCATATTTACCATCATAATAGCAAACTTACTCCAGATGCCCTGTATAAAACTCGGATTATTCTAGAAGGTGACATGATGGTGGTTTTTGCACTGGAGACTAAGCGACAGCAAATCTCTGTAATATATTACTTGGTCGACAAGTTTGCAGTATTCTCCAGGCGTTTCATGAGATTCAAGGTAATGCAGCCATACAGCAGCACTGATACGAGCACAGATTGGAAAAATTGTCGTTTTAATTTGTCAGTGTAATCGGATTTTATAGATGATGAATCTGTTTATAAGCGATCATGCCTTCGCTATTCGTACATTAACATCACTTTCTGTAGATGAGATATTACTACCTAAGAACCAAAAATCTTATTAATCAGCATTCTTAACGGTCATTTCATATTTAATCAATATTCTCGGGGACTTTGTGGATACAAACAGACCATTAAATTCCGACCAGATAACCAAATATTGTGTTAATTAATAAGAACATGAATTGTTATCTAGGGAATTTTGGCGTTTGGTTGGTCATGTGGATTTTACGGCATGTCAACCCTTGTTGTGTTATTTTATACCGAAGATGTTTTTTTTTTAATTTTTAAAAATTCTTGATGTGTATTCAATTTTTAAAAAAATCAATGTTGTTTTTTTCTTTCAGATAGATAGATGCCATTCACTGGAAAAGAAAAGGCCTTTGAATATTAATTCCACTTTATAAAGTTTAAAGTAATATCCATTATACTCTATGTGAAACTATAGATGCACACATACCACATGGGATACTATGTTGGCCACGGTACCAAATGTGATACATGTCACATACGCACGTTGAAATTTCTTATTGGTGAGAGTGAGAGATCTTTGATAAGAAAGTTCTTTAAGGATATAGAGATATTAGAGAGACAAAGAGAGAGAGAGACAGAAAGAGAGAGAGAGAGAGAGAGAGAGAGATTAGATTAGACTTACTTGGAGAGAAGATCTTACTTGCTTTTTACTGATCCTTCTAGCAATCTCTGGTTGCCATCTTGTTGCTTAGTTGGGTTGACTTCTAACTAAAGGAGTTGAGTTCTTCTAGGAGTCGTTTCTTCTGACTAAGGGCTGTGCTTGTTTAAATTAAATGAATTACAAAGACATCTTCTGGGTATCAAGTAGTTTTTATTTTATCTCTATGATTGCCGCAGTGGGGAAGACCAAGCCTCAGCCTGTCTTAACCCACCGGCGGCCAAGCTGAATCTCCTAAACTATCACCTCTCACTCTTCCTTTCTCCCCTTCGCCACGTCATCATTCCTCTTCCAACCAAAAACAATTGTCACCCGTCTCCTCTGACATTATCCCTCAAACTTTTCCGTTACCTATACTCAAACCTTTCCCTAACTAATGATTAAACCACCATCACGGTTCCACGTCATTAGTTATTGTGTCACACCTATTTGTGGTGGCCTCACTCCTCTGTAGTGGATACAGTCAGTGTATTCTACGGCCCATGAACAGGATGGCCATGTCCAATGAGACACACTTACACAATAATCAAGTGAATCACAAGAGAAATGGGTACCATTATTTTGGAGAAGGGATGGAATGAGGGATAGACAAACAATATATGGAAGGTTATTTTGTTACATCCCAGACTCATTAAGAAATATAAAGAGGTTTTTTTTTTACCTCATTTCATAATCTAATAACTTGACTAATTCTAATTGTAAGATTCTCCTGGTATAATATGTACGCAAAATCGTCACTTTTATCTATGAACTTTCTCAACAACAGCAGGCACATCCGGAAAAATTGGCCAATGAGAAACGAGAACAGAAAGCACTTAAGATTGTTTGCAACCGTCTTCAAATCAACTACACGTTGGATTTTATAAATTAACGACAGAGGAACACAACAGACTTGGACTTAGACATATTACAAGGAACCCTACTGTCTAGGATTACCAACTAAGTACACACCTGGACTTATATATTACAGAGGAAACCTGCAGTTTAGAATTACCAACTCACTACAGACATGGGCTTATATATTACAGAGGAAACCTACAGACTAGGATTACCAACTCACTATAGATTTTGACTTATATTTTATAGAGGAAACCTAGAGACTAGGATTACCAACTCACTATAGATTTTGACTTATATTTTATAGAGGAAACCTTCAGACTAGAATTACCAACTCACTACAGACTTGAACTTCTTATTATAATGGAGATTGTGTGTTTGTCTGTCTGTAACCGAAACTATATTATTATACAAGTCACAATTCCTTTCGTTATTTACATCATATTCTCCATGATTTTATTTTTATTTAAACCTCAATTATTAAAATTGCTTTACATTATTAAGACTGTTGACCATATCTACATACTAATAACATACAATTGTATTTATATATACAACAAAATAGCGGTTTACAGTATGAATGGGAAGACTAATTTGCATATTGATCTTAAAAAATTGATTTTAATAAATATATGCTTAGTATTATTGATTTCTAATTGTTTCGTTTTATCTATTGAATATGAGCAAAAATCTCAGGGATAAATCTTAAAATAAATCCTTAACAAGAAGAAATAACTGTAATATTATTCTTTACTTCCTATTTTAACTAAACAGTTTAATTAGGAAAATTTACCAATGAAAGACGGGAGTAACGGAAAATGATGGAAGAGTTAGTTTCAAAGCTGTTCTCTTTTTCGATAATACCCCCTCTGTTCAAAATCTTTTTATCTGCATTCTTATTCAGTTTCATTAGCCTTTCTAATTTAATATGATATTTTATTATAAAATTTAACTAAAATACTTGCACCCGGAGGGTGCATATATTTGCTAGTACATATAACATACGAAATCTACAGACTAGAATTACCAACTCACTACACATGGACTTATATATTACAGGGGAAACTTACAGACTAGGATTAAGAAAGTGGATTCTCTGAACAACAGAATAACTGACGCCTACAATGGCAACAAGGATTCAAATTATATCAAATTTTAACAGGATACAAATTTTCCATATCAGCTAATAAATCTTCTTTACGCATGACTCTTATAGAGTTATAAACAAATATATTTCTAAGCAAATATCTAATTCAATACAATATTGAAACAATGAGATAAATATTAAAGCTATAAGCACATCATTTGGGAGAGTGATTTCAATTTATTCGAATTTTGCCCCAGGGTGCACCCATATGCCATGAGATGCCATGAGGATAATCACAAAAATAAAATCTCTAAAATATTTGGAAATCACATAAAAGTTTATGGTTGAGTTTGAGTTTGTTTGAGTTTTGTTTAACGGCACATCAACCCCTGTGGGTCATTTAATGCCAAAAAGGTTATTTTGGATTTCAGACTTTAAGGTAGTGGTTCTATGGAGATAATTGGTTATGTTCTGTTATATTTTGTTGAAAAGGTTGCATTTTTTTATAAAATTTAAAATGTTTTCAGGGTTTGTATTCTTGAAGATGTCTTTCAGGTTTCTAGCTTGATAGTAATTTGCGCGGATATGTTTAAGTCTGTTACAATTTAGAAGGATATGCTTGGTTTTAAGTTGTACTTTGCATGTTGGGCACACTGGGGCACCCTCCCCTTTTAACAGGTACGAATGGGTAATGTGGGTGTGCCCAATACGCAATCTGGCGAGTATTACTTCTTCTCTTCTAATACTTCTGTGGGCTATCGGCCACTCTCCAATAACTTCCTGTATTTCATGGAGCTTGTTTTGAGTCAGATTGTCCCATGATTTCTGCCATTTGTCTAATATAAATTTGTTTATGGTTGGTTTCAGATCTGTATATGGGAAAGTTTATGGTTGATAGTCAATAATGTTCCCATCATTTTAAAGTTTGAACATGTATTTTTTCTACATAATCTCCATTTGGGTCGTTGCATGTTTGCATCGTTGCAATCTCCTTGTACCACTTTCGAACGTTTTCAAATCCATGCACGACTCGCCATACAATTTTCTTAATTGGCGATGAATTTTAATCAATTATTTCAAAATCGAATAACTGTGCACATTTCACACAATTCGGAGAGTAATTTCAATTTATTCAAATTTCGCCCGAGTGTATGCCCATATTGGGCATTGATTAATCTTTAAAAAATATTCTTTAATCTAAAAATATCGTAATTAAATGGAATTATGGAACATATTATTCCTGGAAGTTTCATGAGACATGATGAAACAAAACAAAAAAACCCAAAAAAACAAATAGACTTTGCAGCAACATTTCTACGTGTTTGACGAGTGAATATCATAAACACATAAACACATACGAGGTGTGTCTGAAAAGTAATGAGACTGTTGTCACAAACAATTCATTTAAAACCCAAACAATAAACTAAATGTTTTCTCCTCCAAAGTAGCCCCCCTCTTGAATCTAATGCACTTTCATATCCTTCTCTGTCACGCTTCTCTGCCCTGCTGGAAGGATTCTTCTGGTATGTCTCTCAGCTCCGTTGTTATGGACCTCTTGATGGCCGCAACGCATTCAAAATGGGTCCTTTTTATGAGCCCCTTCAGCTTGGGAAGTGCGCGGGGGAGGATGATAGTTGTGGCAGGACTGATGGAATATTTTTGTATTAAAGGTGTGCTCCAGTTCCCCACCTGGATTTATAGACTAGCCTAAGTCACGTGGTTTATTACTCCGGCCAATCACCAACGATACTGCTTGGCCGATCCACTTCTTACCCCCCCCCCACATTGGCCAAAATTCTAACTGCACTCACTGAGGAGGGACACAGGATTACCAATACTCAGGACTCATTACCAAAGATCCAATTCCACTGGACAAGCGCTCTGGCTTAAGGACAACTGGAATCTTTACCAAGGGATTACCAAGGTTTACCAGACGATTATCAACACTCAGGAATCTTTACCAAAGGATTACCAAGGAAGGCCCAAATGATGTCCCATAAAAACTTAACACTTGTTCATGACTTTTTTCTTTTTCCCAAGGTGAAGGGGTTCATCAAATGACCCATTTTGAAACCCTTCCAGCAGGGCAGAGAAGCGTGACAGAGAAGGGTGTGAAAGTGCATTAGATTCAAGAGGGGACTACTTTGGAGGAGAAACCATTTAGTTTGTTGTTTGGGTTTTAAATGAATTGTTTATGACTACACACAGACCTACGCTTCAAAATGTTCAGGTTTGTTTCATCTCAACTAATAATCTCGGACTGGCACATTAGTGTATTTAAAAAGAAACTTGCTTCTAGTCAAAACACTACTTAGATGCCAGGCCTTTAATATGTGAATGTTCAGACTTTATTTCAACGTGTCTGGTTCTGTAGACTGTGTAATGTTCAGCTAATAATAATGATTTTAATAAATATTACCGGTTTCTATGTGATTGAAAATGACAGACTGAAGTCGTCTTGTCAAGTTAATGTGCAGCGTTATAAAACTCAACTTAAACGTGTAAAAGGAATATAGATACGTGTAAACAGAAATGGCTGAAATGTGATGTCGCTAAATAACATTTGGGGGGGATGTGTGCGGGAAGGGACAATAGTTGTGGCAGGACAAACCGTGGCATTTCTTTTTCCAAAACTGAAGGGGCTCATCCAGGGGGGGGGCATTCTGAATGTGTTGAGGCCATCCGTAACGACGGAGCTGAGAGACATACCAGAAGAATCCTTCCAGCAGGGTAGAGAAGCCTGACAGAGAAGGATGGTAAAGTGCATTAGATTCAAGAGGGGACTACTTTGGAGGAGAAAACATTTAATATGTTGTTTGGATTTGAAATGAATTGTTTGTGACAAGTCTCATTACTTTTCAGACACACCTCGTATATTCATTGCCCGAGTGTGTGCCCATATTCGCCACCCCGATGACTTTACTCTTTTTCTTATCATTACTGCAAGTTTCATGAGAAATGATGAAACAAAACAAGAAACATCAAAAAACAAATAAACTTTGCAGCATCATTTGTACGTGTTTTTTTTTTTCTGACGAGTAACTGTAATAAACACATATATTCATCTTTGGAGAAAAACATTTAGTTTGTTGTGTGGATTTGAAATGAATTGTTTGTGACAACGGACTCATTATTTTTCAGATACACCTCGTATTTATTCACACGATAATACATGGAACTACACACAGGCCTACGCTTCAAAATGTTCAGCTTGGTTTCATCTCAACTAATAATTGTTAGCGGCAAGTTGTGGTATTCAAAACCATCAACACGCAAAGACCTGCCCTCAGTAGTCGAGAAAATAGACCAGGTGACCCATTCTGAATGTGTTGAGGCCATCCGTAACGACGGAGCTGAGAGACATACCAGAAGAATCCTTTCAGCAGAACAGTGAAGCGTGACAGAGAAGGATGGTAAAGTGTATTAGATTCAAGAGAGGATTACTTTGGAGGAGAAAACATTTAGTGCGTTGTATGGATTTGAAATAAATTGTTTGTGACAACAGTCTCAGTACATTTCAGACACACCTCGTATATTCATTGCCCCAGTGTGTGCTCATATTCGCCCCCCCCCGATGATTTTACTTTTTTACTCATCATTACTGCAAGTTTCATGAGACATGATGAAACAAAACAAGAAACAGCAAAAAAACAAACTTTGCAGCATCATTTGTACGTGTTTTTCTGACGAGTAAGTGTAATAAAAACATATATTCATCAGTAGTTAAATTACATGCAAAATGATAAATAAATAAGGGAAGAAAACGTTTCCATGTGAAATAGTCGAAGCAAACAAGACTACAGAAGATAAAAAAGGTACTTTTCTATTCCTTTTATTTGGTTGTTTGTTTGTTTCAATTTTTTTTTTAATTCTTTTTTTTTTATCTCATTAGTACGAAACAGCGGCCTGATAAATTTTAAAAATCTAATTCCTGACTTCAATGCAAAAATGATTAGAAACAGAAATTTTCTAACTAGAGATAGTCGAGATAAAACAAGAAAGAAAGAAAAACAAATGGTAAAGAACCAAACATATTCGTGATCACATTTCTTTTTGTGTTTTTTTTCTTGTTTTTTTTTTATTTATTTATTTAACTATTTTTATTTTTTTTCTCTGGCAATTTTAATAATTAAACGCTTTAATTTAGCGGTTGCATTCGGTTAGTTGAAGTCTTGGAAAATTAGAGTTTGGAAACTTTTTTTGTTTTTTTTTTATACTTTCTTTTTTTGTGTGTGTGTGTGGTGGGAGGGTGATGGAGGGTGATTTGTTTTTTGTTGGCTCTTAAGTACTTTTGCTTGTTCACAGCTGTGGACGTCGGGTAATGAAATAAGGTCAGGCAAAGCAATTACTCGGTCGGTAATAATTCCTTCACAGAGAATATAAATTAGACACAGCTCTTCTATTTTCCTTTTTCACTCCCTCCAGCTATTCCCATATATATATATATATATATATATATATATATATATATATATATATATATATATATATATATATATATATACGTATTTATATATATATATATATATATATACATATATACGTATATGTATATATATATATATATATATATATATATATATATATATATATATATATATATATATGTCTATGATATATATTGTTTGGGATTTAGTGTGAAGCATTGGGTGTAAAATATAAGAAACTCAGTTTTTGAATGTTAAGTTTTGTTTTATTTCGTAATATTTCGGGGATGTTTATAGGCCTTCTTCAGAACGAATAGATTGGCTGATCTGTTCTTTTTGGCATATCTCTCTCTCTCTCTCTATATATATATATATATATATATATATATATATATATAATAGAGAGAGAGAGAGAGAGAGAGACAGTCAGACAGACAGACAGACAGACAGAGATGTATTTGCGTTTATGTGTCTTTATGTAATATATATATATATATATATATATATATATATATATATATATATATATATATGTGTACAAGGTATGTCAAAAAGTATGGGGATTTTAGTACTTTATGGCACACCTTGTATTCTGAAAAATTAACGTTCCATTCATTCCTCCTTTCTATCTTGGTAAATAAAAGTTGTGGCAAAAATGTATGGAGATTTTCTGTACTTTTTGACACATTGTATTCTGAAAAAATAACGTTCCATTCATTTTTCATTTTTATCTTGGTAAATACTGTACTTTTTAAAAATCTGTCCTTTTTGACACACCTTGTATCCTGAAAAAAATTAACGATATACTTATTGTTCATTCCTGTCTTGGTAAATACAACTTCAATCTTGATACTTTTTGACACACCTTGTATATATATATATATATATATAATATAATATATATATATATATATATATGAAGATAGGAGGGTTGGGAGTAAAGTCCGACAGTATGAGGTAAGGTAAAAGGTTAGTCAACAAAATCAATCACTCAATCCAGTCTGAGAGGGGGAGAAATATTTCGTCCTTACTAAACGCGAGGGACTTCTTCAGTCATATGACATAATATATATATATATATATATATATATATATATATATATAGAGAGAGAGAGAGAGGGGGGAGAGACAGAGACAGAGAGAGACAGAAAGACAGACATGGAGCCACCGGGCGAGTAGGGAGGTTGCTCCAGCACAGTGATGTTCTTCTGGCCAGGAACTCACGGATACTGCAATGTGGGCAGTTGCGTTGTCCTGGTGAAGCACCCACGAGTTGTCCTGATACATATCTCACCTCTTCTCACGCACTGAACGAAGCAAACGCCGCAGTATCTCTTTGTAGACATGTTGATTGTTCGTCTCGACCTGTGGCAAGAACTCGCAATGGACGATGCTCCTCACATCGAAGTTTTCTGACATACTGGAACTTTTCTGACATACCTCGTATATACTCAGCTTATTCTAAGCCCCACCGACAAGGCGTTAAGTAACAGCGGAAGAAAACCCTATGCTTAGAGCCCAATAAAGTGGATAATAATTCAATCCAGCCTTATACAATAATCGTAACCCTCAGAACCCCCATTAGGTAAATGTCAAAATTTAGCGAGTGGATTCCTCATAATCTGACCTGTCCTCAACTTAATTAGTTAGGTGACATCTGTCCTTCATTAAGGAAATCACACGCAGGCAGGAAAGGGTCGTAACAGTTGGTGACAAGTTCGGCCGTTTATTATCCTATTTAGTGAAAGGTTGTGACCCAAGGGAAAGCCCACACCTGAACCGAAACCCTCAGATTGTAATGGTCCGTGTATCATTAAATCTGTATCGTAATTAAAGAAAAACTTCTCGTCGACTCGAAGCTCTGAACTCTCCTTTTATCCATGTCTAATTCTGTGCAGCCCTGTTGGTTGGGGCTTTAGAATACACCGACTGCACCTCTGCAGAGGGGTAAGACACCCCCAATGGGGCCATCTGTTGGCTGTGGGTGGCGACCTGTGATGCTTGAGGACAGAATCCTGGAGGATGAGCAGTCCATGACATGCAACAGTTCCCTTAGACCATTACTTGGGCTAGGCGGTCGGTCGGTCGGTCGGTCGGAGAGGCCCCCTCCGATTAATCGGCTGGATATGTCAAGCCCTAGCACCTATATTTTTGCCCCAACCTTATCTTTATGGCAATCTCACAACACTCTTTATCATATGAGTGCTAGAAGGCTGTAATTGAGGGTCTTCATGCCCTGGGTATGACGTTAAACTTCATCTGATGGTGAGGTTCCAGTTCTGGAGGTCTGGGGAATGTGGAGCACAACTTCATTACCATTGCTTCCTGTTCTACTCTGACCCGTAGTAAATTAGGAAAATTAAACAATGAAAGACGGGGGTAAAGGAAGAGTAAGTTTGGTTTGGCATATCAACCTCAGTGGGTCATTTAATGCCGATAAAGTTTTGAAATAAAATTTATTCTTAATGATGAGGGATCTGTGCGGTAAAGTAAGGAGCTGATGGTAGGCGTGGTGCTCCACCTCAGATGCTAAAACAATCTCCTCGGTCTAGCGCTATTGAAAAGGGGATAGACTCCCTCGCTGACTGGCTGATACCGACTTTAGGCCGCCCCGTCGACTTTACTTTATTAGTGCCATATGAATCCTTTCAGCTTCGTCCAGGATTTGAACTCGTGCCATTACACCATCGGCACCTCCACTTTTTATTATATATCTACATCTACATCTACATATATATATATATATATATATATATATATATATATATATATAAAAGATTTTTTTGATTTTTTTTTATAAGCATTGTTGAATAAAGTATATATATGTATATTATATTATCATTGACAGGTTAATTTCGCAAAGGATTGTACCATGCTGTATCGTGGCCGCAGCAGTATGGTTTCTGACTATCCTGCTGAAGTTTCGATTTCTGTTGGAGGGAAATCGTTAGTATACATCGCTGATGAGACTTAATAAAGTTGAAACAGTCTGTACGATATTCTACACACCGAATAATTCTTTACCGAAATTCACTTATTATTATCTTCTATAATTATCGAATTGTATGTGATATACGCATTGTAATTACCTTCAAGCAAAAATATAAATAATAATAATATATATATATATATATATATATATATATATATTAATAAGTCATCCACAGACACGTGTTTCGGCGTTTCATGCATCTTCAGTGTGGCTAGAAACAGCTATCCTTGTCTAGGGTCGAACTCAGACTGACCAGTTGGCAGCCTGATATCTTATACCCTCGGCTACTGACAGCTGTAGCGGGACTGGTGTTTTTAAATTATTAAGTACATAGGTTTGTTTATGTATTTTACGGTCACAGAGAGATCAAATTTCCGGGGAAACGATCATTGTTTATATGCTTAGTAGTGAGAATTAATTTAGATTACCAGTTAGAGAGCTCATACCAAATTTAGGTAAAATATGAGGAATGAAAGAACAAAACTAAGAAAAAAATGTGTAGTATATTTCGCTGGAGAGTTGAACTAGGCGTCTTCACCTTTTACGCCGAATTCAATACTCCAGCGAAATATACTACACATTTTTGTCTGAGTTTTGTTCTTTCATTCCTCATATTTTACCTCATTCTGTCGGATTCATTCCAAGCCCCTTTTCCTCATATATATATATATATAATATATATATATATATATGTATATATATATATATATATATATTATATATATATATATATATATTTAAAAGTTTGTAGAAAAAAACACAAGATGTTAAAAGTTTTTGCTGACAGAAAATTTGTTTCGACCATATGAAGAGGTCTTTATCAAGCAACATTGTAAACGGAAAAACGAAATAATATATTCATTAATCACGAGGCACAGAACGCTCTCGATCAGTACCGGTACTGATCGAGAGCGTTCTGTGCCTCGTGTTGTTTTTTCTACAAACTTTCTACACATATTGTCGGATTCATATCCATTTTACCTTTCATATATATATATATATATATATATATATATATATCAAACCCTCCGCAGGAGCAGGATGTGACATAAGGTCAATTTCTTAAGAGTATTAGCCCCATGTGAAATGTGAAATGTGAACAGCCGTGTCCAGGATTTGAACTCGGGTCCACGAATCTATTTCCTACGACACTAACCATTACACCACGCAACACTTTTTGTCGTTAAACTGGATCTAGTGGTGAGGCTCCACTTCTGAATCTCTGGGGAGTTTAGAGTACATTTTCATTGCCATTGGAACTACAATTCTTATATTACAAAAATATTAATAATTAATCGCTTGGTTATCTCCTTTCAGGAATAAGAGCGGCCTCATTTAGAGCTAACAGATACGTTTTACAAGTGTTACATAATCTATGCGGTTGCATAAGATTATTGTCAATCCCCTGTATTTCTAAAGGGATGGCCCTTTTCATATCACGGGCGGGACTTTCCATGGAATAGTACATAAAGCCGGCGAACTACGTGAAGTCACGTGGGACCTGGTTGAGTCCTCAGTTTTCAGTTGGACGTCGGGCAGAGAGGATGTCCTGCCTTAACTTGAACTCACACTGCATACGTGCGATATGTTAGTCAGATATTTAGTTACATGAAATTTTAGTTAAGTAAATAAAAGTTTAAGGAAAATAACACGGTCTTGTGATTAATGAATGTCTTGGTAACAAGACTGATTAGAAAAAGAAGATGAGTTAAGTGCGACCGACGCACCCAAGACGAAGTCACCAAGACGAAGTCCAGATGTTTGAAGAAGACGCTAGAAGATGAACATAAAGAAAAATAAGAGAGAAAGTAAGAAAAGGGTATACAACACAAGTTTTAACATGTAAAATTTCATCATGATCGGATCGGATCCTAATCTGATCACAGGTTCGTTGGTTGGTTGAATTTTACGGCATGTCAACCCTTGTTGGGTTATTTTATGCCGAATGCATTTTTTTTATTTAGTTTTATACATTCTTGTTGGGTACTTTTTTTCTTTCTATCTTTCTTTGTAACTTATTTCTTATTCTTTCTCTCTTCCTTTCTTTCTTTTTTTTCTTCCTTTCTTTATTTCTTTCTTCCTTTCTTCTTTCTTTCTTTCTAACTTTCACTCCTTTCATTCACTATCTGGCTTCCTTTCTTTCTTTCTATCTTTCTTTCTTTCTTATGTTATGTTTCTTTTTCTTTTCTTTCTTTCTTTTCCTATTTCTCTCGTCTCTCTTATATTTTCTTATTTATCTATTTCTCTTTCTTTTTCCCTACTTTCTCTTTCTCTTATATTGCTCTTCTTTCTTTTTTCTTTCTTTTCCTATTTTCTCTTTCTTTCTAATATATTCTTAGTTTTTCTTATACTTTCTTTGTTTCGCTTTCTTTACTCATATTTTCCTATTTGACTCTCGGATAGAACCCTAACAGGTACAACCACTCCGGGTCAAATTGGACCTTGAAATAAAGGTTGAGAAGATGTATTCCACATTTTCTAAAGCTTCAGAATTGAGACCTCACCATCGGATTGATTTTAACATCGTATCAAGGACACTATAAAAAAAGAATGTTCCACAAAATGGATTATGTTTTTAGAAAAAAAAATTTTTTATTTATTTTTTTATCTTACATTTGCGACACGTGTTTCAGAACTTCTGATATCTTCTTCAGGCATTGATTAATAATGAAAAAAACATAATCCATTCGTTTTTATAAAAATATTTAATTTTCTCCCGTTGGACCCAAAACAACACTTTATATATATATAATATATATATATATATATATATAATATATATCATTTTCTTCACCCCAAGATACATCCTGATGAAGGTTCAATGTAACCGAAACATCGATAATTAAATTCATCCCATTTTCGGAACACTTGTTTTTTCAAATTTTCTTTATATTGTTGAATTTTTTTCCATATTTACTCCCATATATATATATATATATATAATATATATATATATATATATATATATATATATATATATACGTTTATTGTTAATTGAAAACTGATGTGTAAACATTGACGTTAAAATGAAGATTCTATTCCTTGCAGGATGGGAATCATATTTTGTGAGTGCGAAGCAAAAATATAGATAATTTTTCTCTTTCTTGAAATTTCCAAGAATTACATCCCAGAGCACTTTAGCATTTCAAAATTTCCAACATGTCTTCGTTGACTTTCACTTATTAATGGAATACAGCGAGAAATAATGCATCGTAAGTGGAGGAAAAATTGATATTTTTGCTTATTAATATATATATATATATATAATTATATATATATATATATATATATATATTATACATATATATATATATAAAATTTCCTAATAGCTTGAATATTAATTACATAACTTCGTGTATCAATGTCTGTAAACGTAATTATATATATATATATATATATATATATATATATATATATATATATATATATTTATTTATTTATTTATTTATATATATATATTTATATGTGTGTGTGTATGTCTGTGTCTGTGTCCGTGTGTTGTGTGTTTTTGTGTGTGTGTATGTGTGTGGAGAGAGAGAGAGGGAGAGAGAGTGAGTGAGAGAAATAAAGAGAGAGATGTATGTTCATATTACACTTGAGTGGTCGATGTGTTGTGTGTGTGTGTGTGTGTGTGTGTCTGTGTCTGTCTGTGTGTGTGTGCGTGGAGAGAGAGTGATAGTGAGTGAGAGGGATTAGAGAAAGAGAGATATGTATGTTCATATTACATTTGTTGTGTGTGTATGTGTGGTTGTTTGGTGTGTGTTTGTTTGTGTGTGGTGTGTGTGTGTGTGTGCGTACGTGTGGGGAGAGAGAGTGTGTGGTGTGTGTGTGTGAGAGAGAGAGTGTGAGAGAGAGAGTGAGTGAGAGAGATAGAGAAAGAGAGATATGTATGTTCATATTACATTTGTGTGTGTGTGTATATGTGTGTGGTGTGTTTGTGTTTGTGTGTGTTATTTGTGTGTGTGCGTATGTGTGGAGAGAGAGGAGAGTGAGAGAGAGAGAGAGTGAGAGAGAGAGAGTGAGTGAGAGAGAGAGAGTGAGTGAAGAGAGATAGACAAAGAGAGATATGTATGTTCATATTACATTTGTGTGTGTGTGTATGTGTGTGGTGTGTTTTGTGTTTGTGTGTGTGTGTGTGTGTGCGTGTGGAGAGAGAGTGAGAGAGAGCGAGAGAGTGAGAGAGAGAGAGAGATCGATTGATAGAGAAAGACAGAGATGTATGTTTATATTACATTTGAGTGTCTATTTTAAAGTCTCAAAATTAGAGAAAATACAATTAGTCTGCGAAAGTTGCAAACTGCTAAATAAATGAGATACTTATATAACTTTTTCGTATTCGTATCTCGTAGAAACTACTGACACCTATATTCTCAAAATGCCTTCTGCTATTAAAAATCGTCTGGTCGGACTAGAACTTTATTTCAATAAGCCTGTATTAACTTGTTAATTCTTTTGCATAAACATTGTAATTTTTTGTCTATTTCCTTAATTTCAACTGGGCTTTTGATCTTGCGTAGTATTTCCAAGACTCACGTAGCCAGCCATATAAAAATGTATTGCGTTATCTAAACTCGTATGCCCGAGTTAGAAATTCATTTCTATAAGCCTGTATAAACTTGTTAATTTTTTTGTTTGTTTCCTTAATTTAGACTGAGCATTTGGTCTTGTGTAGTATTTTCGAGACAAGTTAAGACAACGATGTTCTTATTCAGTACATAGATGTGGGACCACTTGGGAAAACTTAGCTATCGTAATAGACCTTAAGCACGTGTGATGAATCGATCGGGTTTCCATCTCGGCTGGGGGTAGCCATTGAAGAGACGTGACAGGTATATTGGACCGTGAACAGTGTGGTGCAGTTATATTTGTCTAACATAGAGCATACGCTCAAACATTACACGAGAAATTGCAAAATCTTTGCAAGTGCCAAATAAAAACTGGGAAAATAAATTTTCTAAAGGTGTACAAAGGAAATAATTGTAAAGGAAACGTGAAAAAAAAGAAAGAAAGAGAAAGAATGAAAGAAAGAATGAATGAAAGAAAGAAGAAAGAAAGGAAGGAAGAAAGAAAGAATTAAGAAAGAAAGAAGAAAGAAAGAAAGAAAAAAGTAGAAAAACGAAG
>CM042164.1:68435788-68440788 GCA_023376005.1 Doryteuthis pealeii | reverse complement strand
TCAAAAAAAATATATATATACTTTTAGATTTTCAAAATATATATATATATATATATATATATATATATATATATATATATATATATATATATATATCGTTTATTTGTTTACTTATTGAATCAACTTATTCATTTGTTTGCTGACTAGGTTATTCATTTGTTACCTAAAGATTCCAAGTCCTATGGGCAAATCTTGTCGAAACTTTTCATCACACCCAGCCTCAAAGTATGGGAAGACAAGTTGCATGGTTGAGAACTCTCAAAAGAAAAATGATCACAAATTATACAGAAAGTTTGTTATGCGCAGATGCGGAAGTGAAGATGAATCCAGGAAACACAAAGGAATTCTTCTAACAAACAAATTTAGGAAACACTTAGGGCGTGTCACCCTGTGCCTGAGAACAGGAAGCAAATATTTAGTGAAATCTCACATCATAATATATATATATATATATATATATATATATATATATATATATATATATTTATGATGTATATATTCTTGTATGTCTGCTTGTTTCCATCTTTTCCTGATGTCTCTCTTCTCTCTCTCTCTATATATATATATATATATATATATATATATATATATATATATATATATAGAGAGAGAGAGAGAGAGAGAGAGAGAGAGAGAGAGAGAGAGAGAGAGAGACATCAGGAAAAGATGGAAACAGCCAGACATAAAGAATATATACAAAGACGCATTTAGATAAATAGATACTACTATTGAGATTGATATATATATATATATATATATATATATATATAGATAGATAGATAGATAGATAGATAGATAGATAGATGGAGAGATAGAGAGACAGAGAGAGACAGACAGACACATATGCAGAGAGAATACATGAATATACTCATAAAGATAGATAGGTAGATAGATAGGTAGGTAGATAGATAGATATGAAATAATATTATATATATATATATATATATATATATATATATATATATATATATATAGCAATAGCATAATTTACAGATCACTGCCGTCCCTCACAATCTTATAACCCCACCACCAGAACATTTCCTCTCGTGAGCCCTCAGATGACTCATTAAACCCACTGCAGATCTACAAGTTTTGATGCAAATATGACATAGGAAGGGCGTCCTGCCCATTATTATGAGATGGATCAGATGATAAAATCTGATGCTACTGCTCCACCTTATGTCTCTTAAGACAGAAGCTGACTAACAGACTTTGTTACAGACTGCACAAGACACATTGTTTGTTCCTTGGGTTTGCATGAATTGTCCCTGAGGAGATTTCCTATGATTGACGAATCCTGCCTCAGAAAGGTGAATCTGACCACATGTTTGACATTTCCAACTCTCCATGTTCTCTCTAATATTACTGGTGTGTACCTTTCGAAGTTGACGCTTGAGGTTTTCATGCTCAAGTTCTTTCACTCTCAAAACTGGTACAGCCACCATCCACATGAATTCTGTCAATTCTTTCAATGCCAACTTTTCCCAGTTGTTAGAATCTATTTTTATTTTTACAAGGTTGCTTTTTAAGCAATCTTATACCTCTTCCAAGGCTTATGCTGTGCTATTTTGCCATCAGGCAGCTGACCGTAAATGAGTTGCTTTGGCATCCTAACATCACTCATACGCACATCGGATTTGGGCCGTTATGATGAGAGTTCCAATGCTTGTGCATCCTGCGCTTGTAAAGGGTATTTGCCTCATACCCCACTAGTATGGGCTGGGCACAAGGCCTCGTTTTAACGTGGGCCCACCCACAAGCCGAAGCTCATGGGTGGGAAAGAACAAAAATTGCGTCGATCCTTTCGACATTCCCCTCAAGGGGGCGCCTCAGGCGCTGGGCAATAACCCAGCCCGGGATGGATGGCCCCCTGGTATCGACGCTATTAATTGTACTCTACCGGTCCAGAGGCCGAAGCGCACTGGACCCCCAGCCGAGGCCGAGTATAGAAGGTAAGGGTCAAAGCACTGTAACTGGAACACATACTACACTTTGATTCCCCCCCCCAATAATAGGTAAGTATCCTGCACTTGTAAAGACTTCTGTGTGGTGTGCTGGAATTCCAATTGATGTTTAGAATGCGTGTAAAACATTTCTGATGAAAGTGTTCAAGATTTTTCAAATGTCTTCGAAACAAAGTCCATGTTTCCAAGGAGTACAATAGAACACTCAGCAAGCAGGACCTATAAACCTTCAATTTTTTTCATGGGTAATGCTGGTATTAGACCATAACCGTTTTCGAGCCTTCCATACTCAGATGCGCAGGTAGAAATCTCAGCATCCAAAGATTCATCACAAGTCAGTGTACTTCCCAAGTATGTGAAAGATTCAACAACATCCAAACGAGTACCATGAATGGGTATAGTTGGTTTGATATACGGTTCACATTTTACCGGGGTGAACATTACTTTTGTCTTCGTTAAGCTAATTTTAAATCCCAAAACAGTGCACGAGGATGCAAATAGGTTCACAATATTTTTAATATCCTTCTCAGTATGAGGCAGAAAGACAATTTCGTCGGCGTAAAGGAACTCTCTAATGAGTGTGTAAGATATCTTTGTCTTGAAGTTAAATCTTCTCAAGTCGAAAATGTACGTATATATATATAATATATATATATATATATATATAATATATATATATATATATATATGGTAAGTTAAAAAGTAATGCTATTTTGTTTAGAACAGGGATAATTACCAACACAGAAACATGTATCATACATCAAAATTAAGATGTTCATCTGTGGATCACATCCCTACTTTCTCTCCATAGTCACTGTTTCTCTCAATAGCAATGTTCCACCTTCGAATGAGAGCATGTATCCCTACCAGGTAAAATTCTGTTGACTGTTCTTTGAGACACTTCTTCACGACAGATTTAATTTCCTCGTCACTGGAGTAATATTTGCCTCTTAAACATTCTTTCATGGGGCCGAAGAGAGAATAGTTTGAAGGCAAACATTATTTTCAAAAAATAGTCTACTGTCGGTCTTACTGATGTGATGATGTGATTTAAAAAAAATCCATCAGTAAACCGACGGTATAATAATAAAGACAAAAATCAACAAAAGCAGAACTGATGAAACGATATATATATGTATATATATATATATATATATATATATATATATACGATAATAAATCTAATGAGTCAGACGAACCTACTATTAGTTTCACTTAATGCTCTTCAGGGCTAAGATCTGACTTTTTACTTATTAGCTATTCTCCTACGGTTATATGAATATATATATCTTATATACATATATATATACATATAAATTGTTTTTTCTTTTGGCCAAATACTGTACCAGTAGATCATTTTTTGTTGGTACGACTATCTTGGTCTTTTCTTTTTTCCAAAAATTTTTTCTCCGGTTGATGTTTGGTATTATATTTTTACAATCAAACTATTTGCTGTTTTTTTTTCTCACCGCAAGGATTTACCAACACGCTTGGTAAATTAAATTATATATATATATATATATATATATATATATATATATATCTCTTATTATAATGGAGATTGTGTGTTTTTATGTCTGTAACCGAAACTATATTATTAATAGAGTCACAATTAACATAGTTATTTACATCACATTCTCCATGATTTTATTTATATTTAAACCTGAATTATTAATAAAATTGCTTCACCTTTTTATTAGTATTGTCCATATCTACATACTAATAACATGCTATTGTATTTATATATACAAAAAATAGCGGTTTGCAGTTTGAACTGGAAGGCTAATTTGCATATTGATATTAAAAATGTGATTTTATTAAATATGTGCTTAGTATTATTGATTTCTAATTGTTTGGTTTTATTTTAATGAATATAAGCAAAAATCTCTTCAATGAATCTTAAATGAAATCCATTAACAAGAAAAAATAACTGTCATTTTATTCTTTATTTCCTAATTTAACTAAATTGTTAAATACGTAAAATTCAGCAATGAAAGACGGGAGTGATGGAAGAGTAAGTTTCATTTCTATTTTTCTATTATAACCCCACTCTGTTACATATCTTTTTATCTGCCTTCTTATTAGACTTTCTAATTTAATACGATATTTCATTACATTAAAACCTAAATACTTGCACCCGGAGGGTGCATATATTTGCTAGTATATATAATATCTTATTTTGTTATAGTAGTAATCGATTATTTTCGGTTGGTAGGACCCTCTTTTTTTGTTGTTTTTTTTTGTTTTGTTTTTTTCATTTTCCCCAGGTGAAGTTTGGTAGTATATTTTTACTATAACACTTTTTGTCTGGGTTTTTTCTTACCGCAAGGGTTTGCCAATAAGTTTAATATATATATATATATATATATATATATATATATATATATATATATAAATGGATGATATCAAGAGTTACTTTGATAGGATTCAATCTAAATTAAGAACTCAAACGAACATATAAAGATTTGTGTATATATATTTTACACATACGAGTATTATAAATAATAAATAAAGGGATGATTTTAGTTTATATATATATATATATATATATATATATATATATGTGTGTGTGTGTGTGTGTGTGTGTGTGTGTGTGTGTGTATCAATAGTAATGGTATTATGGCTGATTTGGACTCATAACTTAAAGTTTCATGGTTATGCAATCCTCAGATGAGTCAAATGGTAGAGATCTTAAAAACCAATAAGTGTAGTATATATATATATATATATATATATATATATATATATATATATACATTAATGGATGATATCAAGAGTTACTTTGATAGGATTCAAACTTAATTAAGAACTCAAACGAACATATAAAGATTTGTGTATATATATTTTACACACACGTAGTATTATAAATAAAGAAATAAAGGGATGATTTTAGTTTATATATATATATATATATATATATATATATATATATATATATGTGTGTGTGTGTGTGTGTGTGTGTGTGTGTGTGTATCCCCTTACCCATTTATAGTCCAAGTCTTCTGATCATTTTCAGATCACTGATACACTGAAAGC
>CM042164.1:68415788-68430788 GCA_023376005.1 Doryteuthis pealeii | reverse complement strand
TGGCAGTAGTCCCCTCAGTATCAATGACAAGGTTAATTTCGCATGAGTTTCTCGGTGCTGTATCATGGCTGAAACAGTATAGTGTTTAACTATCCTGCTAGAGGTCACGGTTTCGATTCCTGTCGGAGGGGAGTCGTTAGTATATATCGCTGATGAGACTTAATAAAGTTGAAACAGTCTGTACGATATTCTACACACCGAGTGATTCTTTGCGGGATTCACTTGTCATTATTATTGTCTTCTATAATTATCGAATTTATGCGATATTCGCATTGTAGTTGCCTTCAAGCAAAAATATATATATATATATATATATATATATATATATATGTCTGTGTGTCTGTGTGAAGAAAAATTTGGAAGTGAATCCGACAGTATGAAATAATCCACGAACGGTAGAGTTTCATTTCAACAATTTTAAATAGACTGACCGACGATTAAGCAAAAGGAGCTCGCAGATTCCCTATTTTCTGTGATACATTTATTTGTAATGGTTAAAGTCATGGGAAATGGACTCGTCACCCCGAGTTCAAATCATGGACGTGGTAATTGCATTTTCACTTAGCGCTAATGCCCTTGGGAAAGGTACGAATTCTACTCTCCCTCCAGCTATGGTTAAATAGTAGGGCAAATTGGGCTCTTTAATCTTGGTTAGGCAACCAGTCTAGGAGAAGGAAAACGCTGAATTCAAACCTGTTGAACTCCGCTTAAGAAATTGACCTTGTGTCACATCATGCTCGTGCGGAGGGGTTGGTATATATATATATATATATATATATATATATATATATATATATATATATATAATCCAGAGAAGAAATCTTCCTTACGACATAGGTTTTTTTTAAACAACTTGTCGCAGTTTGAGAGCTCAATGTGTGCTCTTATTGTTAGAGTCACAGAGCAAATTTATATTTACATAAATAACAAAAGACTTAGAGATCTTGCATTATAGACTATTTCAGGGAGCTTAGACAAAAATGTCTAATTCTCCCGACTCATCAGATGCGAATGATGAATTCTTTATTTTTAAGGCATTTGAAAACAGATATTTTCCCCCTTCCTTTTAAATTGTCCTGTCCTGCTCAGCTGTAGAGTAATAAAAATAGGAATAAAAATACAAATAATAGTAAACAATAATAATAAAACCAAAGATATATGACCAAAGATATATATTATATATATATATTATATAATATATATATATATATATATATATATATCACGAGAGCTTCAAGGCATCACTGACGGTCAGCAGTGAGTGTTCAGAATTCACAAACTTGGAGACTCACGATTCAAGATAAATCCATTATGGCAAATTCATCATATGATAAATTTATCACCAGTAAATTAATCGAATGTTTAAATCTATCTCAGATATTCACTGTATCATTTTAATTACTCTTAATAATATTGAGTTTTCGAAACTGTTTTGCTTGTTTTAATTAAATTCTTAAAAGCAATAATTAAATTCTGATTCAGGCATGAATAATTTAACTGCAATAAATTTAAAATTCGATAAGTTTACCACATGATGAATTTACCGCACAATAAATATACAGCACGATGAATTTAGCAAATGATTAATTTACCTCAAGATGAATTTATTGGCGATTAATTTACCAAGCTTGAATTTACCACACGATCAATTTACCACACAATGAATTTACCACACGATCAATTTAGCACATGATTAATTTACCGCAAGAGGAATTTACCACATTATGAACTTACCACACGAAAAATTTACCAAATGATTAATTTAAAGCACAATGAAGTTACCATATGTTAAAATTACTACACGATGAATTTACAACACGATGAATTTACCGCGCAATGAATTTATCACAGGATAAATTTACAGCATGGTTAATTTACAACATGATGAATTTACCACTCGATCAATTTACCACCCAATCAATTTACCACAAGATGAATTTATTGGGGATTAATTTTCCATGCGATGAATTTACTATGTGATGAATTTACCACACGAGGAATTAAGCCCACGATGAATTAGCCACATGAAGAAATTACCGCGTGATAAATTTACCACACAATGAATTTACCGCGTGAGGAATTTACCACACGATCAATCTACCAAGGATAAATTTTCCACACGATGAATTTACCATACGATGAATTTACCGCGTGAGTAAAATACCACATGATGAATTTACCGCAAGATGAATTTACCATCGATTAATTTAATACGAATGAATTTACAGGAAACGTAGCCTCAGCATTGAATACACAGAACACACCACGAGTGGGGTAAGCTTAGAAACAAAACGAAAATTATTTACTGTATTTGTTTGGTGGTTGGTTTTGAAGGCTTTCACAATGCAAGTGTAAAGAAAAATAAGGTAACTATGATTATTCTTAATATTTCGAGATAAGATCTCTTCGTCAGAAGATTTCTGAATGTCTGGAGCTGTTGCTAGGAATTGTCCATTCAGTTTTGTGCCTTATATCTTCCAAATTCTCTGTGTGTATGTGTAAGTGTTGCATAGCGCCTTCTTTACCGGCACTAAATAGGTATATGTTATATACTGGTCTTTTCACGATACCAAATCATATAACGTTATATACCTTTCTTACTTCTTACTCTGTTCGTCTATTCTTCTGGCTGGCTTTAGTTCTGATTGTCTATCATCTATCTTGGTCTGGTATATCTTCTAAGGTCTCGTCTGGTCTTCTATTGAGGATTCTGGGTCTGGTTTCTGTTGGGGATCATTCCTTATCAGAAGCCCTGTGTCATTGTTGGTTTTTAGTAATAAACACAAGACTTCGATTTACGTTGATGTTACTTTATTCCAGATCCCCAACCCAGACAATCTGCGCAGATGAGGCTTACATGTTGCTAGCTCGGCTTCTAAGTTCTAACTGACCAAGTTACTTAGTATCCTTAAACCGGAAGAGGGCCTTCTATTTCCTTCCGGTTCTCACGATCATCCCGAGAACGCAAGGTCGGAGTGAGGTCAAACGCTGTCACTTACTCTCAAGGCCATCAGCTGTACTGATCGCCATAATGATTTCTACAATACCTTATATATGTATTAGGGATCCAATAATTATGTAACATAAGTCTGTGAGTGTGTTTATGTGTGTGTGTCTGTCCAACAATGTTTTATTATCATATCCAGTTTTGGCCTAGCCATTTCGGATTTATTTTTAAGCAGTAGTGTGTTTGTTTATGTGTGTGTGTTGTGTGTGTGTGTGTGTGTGTGTGTGTGTTCTCCAGTCACAGCTGATTTAATTTTTAATTTTTATTTCTTTTTCAATTTTATTATTTTCACGCGTTAGATTCTGTTAAGTCTGTGTGTAAGAGGTTTTGTGTATGTGTGTGTGTGTGTGTGCGTTCTTCAGACACAGCTGATTTTACTTTATTGTATATATATATATATATATATATATATAATATATATATATATACATATGAGAAGTAAACAAACAAACGATGTGTTTGATATGGCATTAGCCGACAATTTTTGGGAGAATATGTGCTTAATTGAAGTCATACCTAATTTTGAAATTAATTAATTGATAATTAATGAATTAGGCGGGCATACCTGTTCAAATATAAGGCTAAACAAATCGAGAAAAAGTCATTCTCTGTATGTACATTGCTGATGGGGCATAATAGGCCGAAATGTACATACAGATATTGACTTTTTCTCGATTTGTTTAGCCTTACATTTGAACAGGTATGCCCGCGTAATTCAATAATTATCAATTAATTAATTTTAAAAATGGAAGTGAATCCGACGGTATGTTGAAATGAAAAATAAAGGAAAAAAATGGTGAATGGATAAAGTAGAATTTATTTTATTTTATTTATTTTACTGACACGTGTTTCGGTCAGGAGTTTAACCATGTACACATGTATTCTATCTATTATTTTTTAATAGATACAAAATAGAATAAAATAACAATATTAGAAAAACTACAAAACACGTGTCAGTAAAATAAAATATAATAAAATAAATCCTATTTAAGCTATTCAACATTTTCTTTCCTTTATGTTTCATTTCAATATTATATATATATATATATATATATATAATATATATATATATATATATATATATATGACAATTACTTGTTTGCTAGTTATATGCTCGATGGTGAAATGTATGTTTTACTTACTGTGTATATTTTTGTCTGGACTATTATTTTTCTACGTTTCATTTGTGGTATTTATTTTTTAACAGATCAGTATGTTTCTGTTAAATAATCAGTTTAGTGCAACACCCTGTAAATTAAAGACAAGTGTGTTTATCGTAAAAATCGCCTTGAATGCGATCAAAGACAATTATAAAACCACAATTATTAGAGATGATTTAATAAATATCCTGGAAAGTGTGTTGTTTTTGTAATGGCGACGCTGAAGACAAAATAAGAATTTATCTCATTTGTTTTGGTTAACTCAGTGTGGTAAAGTGGATGTTTCCAAAAATCATATTTTCTTTTCGTTTTGTCTGAGCTGATGTTGTTGTTTTTATTTACATAAATCATTGATTTGGTCATTGTGTTTGTTTCGAACTTACTTCAGATTTGTTGGCATATTTCATCACACAATTTTAGCTCATATATATATATATATATATATATATATATATATATATATATATATATATATATTTATATGTATATTATATTATTATATGTATATATATTTATATATATATGTATATGTATATATTTTATATATATATGTATATATATATGTATATATATATATATATATATATATATATTATATATATTATATATATATATATATATATGTTATATATTTATATATATATATATTTATATATATATGTATATATTTTATATATATATGTATATATATATGTATATATTTTATATATATATATGTATATATATTTATATATAATATATATATATATATATGTGTATATATATGTATATATATATAAATGTATATGTGTATATAAATGTATATATATATGTATATGTGTGTGTGTATATATATGTATATATATATGTGTGTGTGTGTGTATATTATATTTGAAAAAAGAAAAAAACTTAGCAGAACTGGTAAACTGAAATATACACCACAAGGGTACCTTGCAACCCGGAAATAAAACGAGATGTTCGCAAGGGGAACGTTCATAAAGCAGTAGACGAGCAAGGGCTTCAAATTGGTCTACTATGTGAACAGTGCAGGAGACCGTGTCTGAGCTGAACTGGCCTGATGAATATTAGCGTAACAAATTTGGACCGTCAAGATTTCAACTGAAATATTTACCACAAGTTTACCAACATAACAAATTGGCTAGGATTTTCAAACACGTGGAAATTAAAAACACAAGCTAAAAAAAAACAAAAAAAACCCTCAAGATTTCAAGTGCGAGCTAATTAATTCACTTCTAGGGTAGAATCATTCTCTGCCCTTTGTTAAATAAAACCGTGTTAATTTCCAACAACCTGGTCTTGAATTTTCATTCAGTGCTCCATATTTTATTTGTAAAAAAAAAGAAATAAAATTAAAAAAAAACAAAAAAAACATATATCTATGTTTGCCACAATAACTTTATGACATTATTTATCTGAGTATTGCGATGCTTGATATGCATAATGTAAATTTTTCGGACTGTTATCCTTATCTTTATTGTTGTATATTTCTTAGAAACACCAATGATAGAAAGACGAAAGAAGTATAAATTGTCTGAATTTAGTATCATCAATCTTAAGTAAGAATCTTCATAGCGGCATTTAGCTACCAACTCCGATCTTTTATTTAATAAAATATTCGAATCCGGAGAAACATATTATATGGCATTTTTAAATGGTATGATATGTTTTATTATAAGGAACATTCTTATTTATATGAATCGACGACGTACCACGAATGTTAAAAGATCTGGCAAAAATATGCTCCATCAGTTGCAAGTATTTCAGTTTTAATAAATAGAAGTATATTAAATTAGAAGGACTAACGAAACTAAATAAGAACGCCTATAAAAATATTTTAACTTATTTCCTTTTAATTGATTTCTGTATATATGGTTGATTTAATATGTCTGAGAATAAAACAATGATATTCGAAATCATTAGCAGCAAGTAATTATTTATTAAAATCCATTTTGTTAAAACCAATATGCAAATTATACACATCATATACTATGTCAACGTTTATTTCTTAGAAAAAGGATTTTCAACACATTAAAAATATAGTTGTTGTTTTGAGGCAAAGCTAACTCGGCTAGACCGTCAGAAAGACATTGGTAATAGATAAGATTCTACTTAAGATTAAATAAGCATTATTTAATAATCGTTGATGACATGACGTAAACAACCGAGAGAATTCAGACTTTTTTGATGACGTAGTTTTGGTTACAGACAACAATACTGATAATCTCCATTATAATAACTAGCAAATATATGCACCCTCCGGGTGCAAGTATTTAAGTTTTAATGTAATAAAATATTGTATTAAATTAGAAAGGCTAATGAAACTAAATAAGAATACAGATAAAAAAGATTTGAAACAGAGGGAGTATAATAAAAGATTTGAATCAGAGGGAGTATAATAAAAAAATGGAACAACTGAAACTTACTCTTCCATCACTCTCGTCTTTCATTGTTATTTTTTCTAATTTAAGTATTTAGTTATAAGAGGAAGTAAAGAATAAAATGACAGTTATTTTATCTTATTAATGGATTTCATTTAAGATTCATTGAAGAGATTTTTGCTTATATTCACTAAAATAAAACCAAACAGTTAGAAATCAATAATACTAAGCACATATTTATTAAATTCGATTTTTTAATATTAATATGCAAATTAGCCTTCCCGTTCACACTGTAAACTGCTATTTTGTTGTATATATAAATATAATTGCATGTTGTCAGTATGTAGACATAGTTAACAGTATTAATAATGTAAGACAATTTTATTAATAATTGAGGTTTAAATAAGGATAAAATCATGGAGAATGTGATGTCAATAACTAAGAGAATTGTGACTTGCGTAGGAATATAGTTTCGGTTACAGACAGAAAAACACACAATCTCCATTATAATAAGATATGTCAGTATGAAAAAAAAGGCTTTACACTAAAAGAGGCAAGAAACATGCAATATCCCAGAGATACATTTACAAGTGCTTATCGCTAATATATCTGCACAAACCGAATCCCTACTGCATAGCTTAGAGAAGGCAGCAATAGGCTTTGGTCTTTTTAAGAAAAAAGATAAAATGGAGTTCTTGTTTTTAAACAAGATGGAGACATCTCCACTCTGAATGACCAAAGAATATACGCATAAATATGCCATTAGGCTATGGGCCAGTGGCTTAAAAAGGGCTTCGTTTATTTTTAGTTCCGTTGACATTTTATTCATATTAGTACAAAATAAAAAATATATATAGAAATAGATTTTTGAAACATATTGCCTCAGGGTGGGAATTAAAAATTCAATGTCAGCGAGTTTGTACCCTAAGTAAATAAAATCATCAAATTCATTAAAGGATTAAAAAATAAAACAATTTGAAATGTAAACTTTAAATATGTATTAAAATAAAACAAACTATGTATAGATATATAATACCAGACATGTATTTATTAAAACTTGTTTTAAAAACAATGAGGACTGCTAATGTTGCATGTTCAAATTTTGAGTGTATTTATTGAATAAATACACTAAAAATTTGAACATGTCAAAAATCGTAGAATACATTTTATTCTATGTTATGACGATTTTGGGTAATGTGATGTAAGTAGTGACGTAATTTTTTTACTGGAAAAAACCGGAAGCGAATCTCCATTATTAATAGACGAGAAGATTTTTATTCTTTCTCGAAGTAGTTTTTGTGCTGATTTCAAATCTGAAGATATCTCCACTGTAAGTATGCGTAGTGCTTCAGAAAAAGGGAGATAATACAGGGTGTGAAATTCTCAGAAAATATCAGCTTTTATGGTTTATTTTATGTAATATGAAGTTTAAACAAGATCTTTGACCCATTTCAATCTATTAACAAGAGTTTAATATGTCTATGATCTTATATCATATATATATTATATATATATATATATATATTATATATATTATATATATATATATAAGATAAATCTATTTGCTCTACTTAGGTATTGAGCACTTTTTACTTATTAGCTATTCTCCTAGCAGTTATATGAATATATATATATCTATCTTATATACATATATATACATATAAATTGTTTTTTCTTTTGGCCAAATACTATACCAATAGATTATTTTTTGTTGGTACGACTATCTTGGTCTTTTCCTTTTTTCAACAAATTTTTTCTCCCCGGTTGATGTTTGGTAGTATATTTTTACAATCAAACTATTTGCTGGGTTTTTTCTCACCGGAAGGATTTACCAACACGCTTGGTATATATATATATATATATATATATATATATATGTGTGTGTGTGTGTGTGGTGTGTGTGTGTGTGTGTGTTAATGTCCTGAATCAGGGATTTTCAGCAATTAAAATGAGTCGTGTAAAGCCTATAACAAGGAAAACATTACTTTGTATATACATTTCAGATTCTCAAATTGCAAATAGCCTCATAATAACACTGCAGTTTATGTTCCCTAAATGAAGAAGATGAAAAGCATTTACATATATATCCAAACCTTGTGCCTTTCAAAAACTGAACATGGAAAAACTGCCTTTGAATAATTGTAGTGATTAAATTCCTTTTCTTCCGTCTGCACTGCCATTTACTTTTTTACACACACACACACACACACACGCACACACACGCACACCCACACGCGCGCACACACACTGTTATGGTTTGGCGATCGTCGCATTAGTTTTGCACGGGAAGTTCGAAAAGACAAAGGAAAATTGAACAAAGAGACTGGAAAGGGAAGTAAAGACTTCCTGCTGACGGACAAAGAAAAAGATAAAAATGTGTAGGCGTGTTGTCAATACAAAAGCGAGAGGGTTAAGCATTCAGGGTCAGTGGGGACAGACAGTCAGGAGTGAGACAGCCGACGAGAACGTGCGTGACCGGAGCGGTCACGCACCATCGCAGCCAGCGGTCAGTGAGTTTCGTCCACCCCTCTTTGCCTCAGATCCCAACAGTAGTAGTAGTAGTAGTAGTAGTAGTAGTAGTAGTTCCCATTGTCAACGCTCGTCCACTCACACGCACCACGAGGGAATTAAATAAAAAGTAAAATCTCCTACTTCATACAGCATGCCTTGTGATTTCATTAAGCAGTATAACAGCAACGTATACGATTCAGCGTGAGTTTGAAGATGCCAGTATATAACATATACGATATAGTGCGAGCGAAGAGGGCTATGCAACAACACGCACACACACATACAAACACACATTGACTGATATAAAAAAAAATATGGATGTTTAACTTTGACTATATATAAAAGAATAAATCAAATAGGTTGAGCTTTCTTTCAGTTGAGATAATTGTTATCTTTGAACGCATCATTTTGAAAAAGAAGTAAAATTGGATTTACTGTCCTCTGAGCCTGCAAGCTCATCTTTACATATATTATTCATCCTCTGAGGAATCAGGATATTCCATATCATTATACTGTAGCATTTCATTATCCTTATTTTCTTTAAGAATATTAGAACAGACCACATATTGGCAAATGCCAGTAAAAAGCATGATTTAATGAACACATGAACAACACCTGAAGTCACAGCTGGTCTTTTTACAATTGCACTTTACAAGGTTCCTCAATGTAGATGGAGCAGCTGGAAGGCTGATCCATTGGATAATTAATCTCTGATATCCACATTCCCATCCACGATTTTTGGTTTCGGTTTTGGTTTGTTTTGTTTTACGGCATATCAACCTCAGTGGGTCATTTAATGCCGATAAAGTTTTGAAATAAATCAATTCTTAATGGATAATACAATTTTTTTATAAATACATTTTTCTATTTAACCCATAGATGGGACCCTAACAGGTACTACCACTCCGGGTCAGAGTGGACCAGAGCAATGGTGATGAAGGGGTGCTCCACATTCCCCAAACCTCCAGAACTGGAACTTCACCATCAGATAGAGTTTAACGTCATTCCCAGGACATGTAGACCCGCAGCCACCGCCTTCTAGCACCCATATGATAAAAAGGGGTTGGGGCTTGCCATAAGGGCAATAGGGTTTGGAAAATCATATAGGTGCTAGGGCTTGACGTGACCAGTCGATTGATCGGAGGGGGCCTCTCCGACCGCCCGTCTAGCCCAAGGTAGGGCCAAAGTGGAGTATTGCATGTCATGAACTGCTCATCCACCTGGGTTCTATCCTTAAGTATCACGGGTCGCCACCCACGGCCAACAGGTGGCCCCATTGGAGGAGTCTTACCCCTCTGCAGAGGTGCAGTCGGTGCATTCTAACGCCCCAGCCGACAGGGTGGCATCCACGCTTTGTCAAATGGGAGCCTGAGAATTTACTCTTGCAAATACTAAGATCACCAAACATTGCTGGAACATAATCTGCTAGCTGCTGAATTATGATACATAGCAACTTGCAAGTATGCTGTAAATGTGATCAATTTCTTGTGGTATTGAAATTAACATTACAATAGTTAACATAAATTCATTGCCAATAACATATTAGGAATAATGTGATGGATATCTCCAAGTTCATTAATGACCGTAAGAAGATTTAGATATAGATTTTTGAAAATGATAGCAAATCTATTAATTTTTTTAAAATGTGGATAAATATGTCACAATAATAACATTTTGTTTACAACAATATTAAAAACATTTGTAAATATTAAGAAAAAGAAGACATCAGTATGATTATATCAATTTGAAGAAAGTTATATATAAAACCATATTGAAACATTTTGCATATGTAACAATTTTCGGACTAGATATTACAGGATTTTTTCTACAAAATCCCAAACAAGGAGAAATAGAGTGAAATCTTTTAGAAACAACAAAGAAACCTATATATAATGTTTTGACATCTTCGGATTTTTTTTTTCAAAATGTCTTTTCTGAATTTTAGAGAGCTTTAAATTGCACTTTACAAGGTTCCTCAATGTAGATGGAGTTGTTGGAAGGCTGATCCATTGGACAATTAATCTCTGAGATCCACATTCCAATCCATGATTTGTCAAATAGGAGCCTGATAATTTGCTCTTGCAAGTTTGATTATATATCTAAAAATACAAATACTAAGATCACCAAACATTGCTGGAACATAATCTGCTAGCTGTTGAATTAGTACTGTCTGTGAATATTTAAGTTACCATTTTTTTTTCAACAGAAAGTGACTCTTAGTCATGTAGCATAGTTCTTGAGGTCCTTTTGTTTGATTTTTACCTTAACAGCTGCTACATCACATTAAGAAAAATGTTATTTTGCTTTTAATTTAAATTTGCTTGGAATAAAGAATTATATTTTTCATTAGATATGTTTGATTGAAAATATGTACAATTAAGCTAATTATGGAAATAATGATTTCCGCCGTTTTATGTTCTGTAAGCGTTTGTTTTTTTAACGTACAAATTTAAGTTTCCTACTAAAAAAATATTAGGGTTTTATTTCCAAGCCCAAGGCTGTGAATATTATTTCCTCATTTCTAACATTATATAAAGAAATGTCATATGTATGTATTAAGTTGTAAATGCAGCTTATCTTTAAAATATTTAAATGGAGAAAACGTTCATCTAAGATCAGTGCTGTATTTTGTGGAATTTTAATAATGTTCAGGTCTGGAAACTTTGTTTGAAGGTAATGAAACAAAATAGCTTTGTTGGTACACTGCAGGGTGGATGAGAACTTTTAAAGGTCAATTATTTGGGTTCTTGCTACTATACGAACCCTTGTGAGAAGATTTCTATCTACTTTCAAGCCATCTGTTTCCTACATACTCTTTTCAAGTGGATGCTTTTTCTGAAGATTAAAAATTTTCATCTTCATAGTATTTAAAGGAGAACTAAATCAACTTGTTTCTACACCACTTGTTAAACAAACTGACTGGAAACATTGCGGCCTTTTTATGTGCTCTCAAAATATCATCTTTAATTTCAGATGGTGCTACTTGGCAAATACAAGTTATTTTTCCTCATATGTATATGTGGCGGTCGGAAAGGCCCCCTCCGATCAATCGGCTGGTCACATCAAGCCCTAGCACCTATATGATTTTCCCAACCCTATTGCCCTTATGGCAAGCCCCAACCCTTTTTATCATATGGATGCTAGAAGGCGGTGGCTGCGGGTCTACATGTCCTGGGAATGACGTTAAACTCTATCTGATGGCGAGGTTCCAGTTCTGGAGGTTTGGGGAATGTGGAGCACCCCTTCATCACCATTGCTCCCTGTTCTACTCTGACCCGGAGTGGTATTACCTGTTAGGGTCCCATCTATGGGTTAAATAGAAAAATGTATTTATAAGAAAATTGTATTATCCATTAAGAATTGATTTATTTCAAAACTTTATCGGCATTAAATGACCCACTGAGGTTGATATGCCGTAAAACAAAACAAACCAAACCAAAAAATCATATGTATATGGATTATGCAGCGACTCAATTGTATGCATGACTTTATTAATATGTGCTTCATCCTTCTTATATCAGCACTTACTAAGGTATTTTTCTTCTTATGACAACCATTAGCTAGTCAGTATCGCTAGTTAAATAGCTAGCTAGCTCTGCCTGTTTATATTTATCTATTTATCTAGCTAGCTAGCTCTTCCCGTGTACATCAATCAATCTATCAATCTATCTATCTATATCTGTGCCCTGTTGACGAGTCTTATAATACACCGACTGTATTTCCTATAGAGGATCAAAAGCTTCCCAAAATATGGGTGTTCTGGGTATGAAACTAAAATGAATGGTGGTGCGGCTCCAGTTTTGTAAGTCTTGAAAATGTCGAGTCAGAAGTCCCCCACAGTACACGGGATTCCTTTACTTATCAGTACGGGTTAACAATAATAACGAAGTTTATCATCATTCTAAGGACACCCCTTTTTTAAGGGGTATCCTCAGCAGGGAAGATGGTCCTAGTTCGATTCCGGTCCTCGCCAACTCAGCGTATGAGTAGCACAGGTATCTGTGCGGTAAAGGAGCTGATGGTAGGTGTGGTGGTCCACCTCAGATGCCAAAACAATCTCCTTGGTCTAGCGCTAGTAAAAAAAGGGGATAAACTCCCTCGCTGATTGGCTGATACCCACTTTAGGCCGCCCCGACGACTTTACTTACGTCAGTGGTGAATTACTAACGTAAAGTTTGAGATGGGGCTTGAAGATTAGTATTATCTGCGTTATTCGGACTATTGTTCCCATCCTCATTGTTATTTGTACAACGTTTCGGTCGATATGCCCTCCGGCCTTCTTCAGATATTTCTTGTCGGACTCGGTAACCTTCTCGGACTCGGAATGGTTAGCGGAATGAGAACAGGATACCCCCGTGGACTAAATAAAGGGTTAGGTTCAAAGTTCCGTGATGGCTCCCGATTACGACAAGAAAGTTACTGAGTTCGAAAAGAAGGTTCCCGAGTCCGAGAAGGTTACCGAGTCCGAGTCCAACAAGAAATACCTGAAGAGGGCCGGGGGCATATCGACCGAAACGTTGTACAAATAACAATAAAGATAGGGATAATAGTCCGAATAGCGCAGATAGTACTACTAACGTAAACATCTGAAAAGCGAAAATACTGGCATTTCAGTGTAACATCTAGATATTTATGCACATTTGTTGAACGATAAAATAGCATTAGAATTATTAGAGTATCAAATCTGCTCATCTCTGGTATTGGAATCTCTTTTCATGGTCTGTTCAATTGTCTGGTCCATGTTTTACTGAAGGAATACTGGTTTTGTTGCTGGACTACAGAATCCCCAGCAGCAAGATGTTCTGTTACTGGATATACACAGAGAGATACATGTCATAGTTCAAATGATCATATGCAAAATACCAGGGGACGATTTATGCTGCAGATTGAAGATGAAGGGCCCATTCTTCTAACCGAAAAGAAAGAAAAGAAAGAGGAAAAGAAAGGAAGAAAGAAAATGATGAAAGACAGAAAGGAAGAAAAAAGGATAAGGAAAAAAGAAGACAGAAAAAGATGTGGAAACTAAAGAAAGAAAGAAAGGGATGGGGAAAAGAAAAAGAAAGAAAAGATAAGGAAAAGAAAGAAGGGAGAGAAAGAAATGATGAAGAAAAGAAAGAAAGAAAAGGATGATGAAAACGAAGAAAGAAAAAAAGAAAGAAAAGGATAAAGAAAATAAAAGAAAGAAAGAAAGAATGAAAAGTACGAGAAAGATAAAGAAAGAAGAAAGAAAGAAAGAACAGAATAAGGAAAAGAAAGAAAGAAAGAAAGAATTGGATAAGGAAAAGAAGGAAAGAAGAAAAGGATGAGGAAAATAAAGAAACAAAAGGATGAAGAAAGCAAAAGAAAGAAAGAAAGAAAGAAAGAAAGAAAAGGATGAGGAAGATAAAGAAAGAAAGAAAGAAAGAAAAGAAAAGGATGATGAAAATAAAGAAGAAAGAGAAGAAGAAAAAAGAAAGAAAGAAAGAAAGAAAGAAAGAAAGAAAGAAAGAAGAAAGAAAGAAAAGAAAGAAAAGGATGAAAAAAAGAAAGAAAAGATGAAAAGATGAAAGAAAAGAAAGAAAGAAGAAAGAAAGAAAGAAAGAAAGAAAAGGATGATGAAAATAAAGAAACAAAAGGATGAAGAAAACAAAAGAAAGAAAGAAAGAAAGAAAGAAAAGGATGAGGAAGATAAAGAAAGAAAGAAAGAAAGAAAGAAAAGGATGATGAAAATAAGAAAACAAAAGGATGAAGAAAAAAAGAAGAAAGAAAGAAAGAAAGAAAAGGATGAGGAAGATAAAGAAAGAAAGAAAAAAGAAAGAAAGAAAAAAGGATGATGAAAAAGAAACAAAGGATGAAGAAAACAAAAGAAAGAAAGAAAGAAAGAAATGGATGATGAAAATAAAGAAATGGAGAAAGAAAGAAAAGGAATAGGAAAAGAAAAAAGAACAGATAAAGATAATTTTCA
>CM042164.1:68408288-68410788 GCA_023376005.1 Doryteuthis pealeii | reverse complement strand
TTTCCAGACGGCATCTAGTGTCTGCACAGTGCTCATAAGTGTAAATATTTGTTGGTCGGTCAACACTTACCTAATTTTATGTATAATAAAATAGAGAGAGAGTGAGAGAGTCTTATAGATTTAAATAAAATATTATAGAGTCTTAAAGATTTAAAGCGTCGTGTCTATAGTTAGACAGATAGATAGATAGATAGATAGATAGATAGATTTGAAAATACTGATATAGCAATATATATTGAAATAGATATAGATTGACCGACAATTAACACGGATAGAGCTCTCCATTTTTAAATCATCAGTAGTATATTTTTGATTTTTTAAAAATGTTTCTTCTTTTGAATGGTCCAAACGTTTTGAAGATAATATTAACCTTTATTCAAGTTTCATTGTGTTAAATATAGGGGGGGGTACTCGTCAGATTTGGACGTCCCCACAGGACCAGATAATATCTTTGAAAATAATCATTTTTTGGGAAAATATTTCTGAGGAATTAGACAGCATTTAGACAAAACAAATTATATGTATCTTTTTAATCATTGATATCCATAGAGGCTTATTTTTTTTGTTTAATATTCTACGGTATATCAGCCATGTTCAGATCATTTAATGCCGAATCAAGTCATTTTGATATCAGGTTATTATATGTTGATTTCACTTGTTTTTTTTCAATGAATAAAAGAATAATATTAGGATGAAATATATGTACCTAAACAGATTTATACAGAGCAATGTTCTTTAACCCCGGCCCCGCCCCCCCCGCCAAAAAAAAAATCAGATTTTTTTGTCTGTTCTATTTTTCTTTTTTATCTCATTCTTGTTTTGTTGTTGTTTTAAGGCATATCAACCTCAGTGGGTCATTTAATGCCGATAAAATTTTAAAATGAATCAATTCTTAATGGATAATACAAAATTTTTTATTAGATACATTTTTCTATTAAACCCATAGATGGGACCCTAACAGTACTATTATTCCGGGTCAGAGTGGACCAGGTAGCAATGGGTGATGAAGGGGTGCTCCACATTCCCCAAACCTCCAAAACTGGAACCTCACCATCAGATATAGTTTAACTCATTCCCAGGACATGTATAGACCACAGCCACCGCCTTCTAGCACCATATGATAAAAAGGGGTTTGGGCTTGCCATAAGGGCAATAAGGTTAGGAAATCATATAAGTGCTAGGGCTTGACGTGACCAGCCGATTGATCGGAGGGGGCCTCTCCGACCGCCCGTCTATCCCAAGATAGGCAAAGTGGAGTATTGCATTGTCATGAACTGCTCATCCACCTGGGCTCTATCCTTAAGCACCACGGGGTCGCCACCCACGGCAAACAGGTGGCCCCATTGGGGAGTCTTACCCCTCTGCAGAGGTGCAGTCGGTGCATTTCTAACGCCCCAGCCGACAGGGCGGTACTCATTTCTCAATGCATGTGTGTGTATATATGTTGTCATGGATTCCATGTATGTTTTTGTTGGTCTATCTGGTGAGTGTAGTTCTCAGTGTATATATTATATTTGTACATATTTCTTATCTATATATTCACAAAAAATTTCTACCACGTTTTCATTGTAGTAGCATAAATAGTTAATCCAAAAGGGCTCAATATATCTTGTAAAATATAGGGCATTTATAGTTGTAGAAAGGTTTTTTTCTCTCTCTACCACGGTTTCAGTGTTTGAGATAAACGCATGCCTCATACATATTTATTTTTAACCATGTTTTATATATATATATATATATATATATATATATATAATATATATATATATATATATATATATATATATATATATATATATATCAATAAAGGGGAAGAACTCAATACAGTATTTCTATTATTTATTATTTTTTAATTTTATTATTCTATTAATTTATTTATTATTTATATCTTAACTAGTATTTTCTTTTATACATCATTATACTCTAATGTTTAAATTTAAAATCTTTTTATTTTACTTGTCTATTTATATTTTAATATACTACTCTGTTTTTTTCTGTCATGTCACCTTTTTTTCTGTCTGGACACCCTAGAAATCAACTTTGAGATGTATTCTCTTTTTTTCATTCACTTCCTGTTTCTATGGTTACAATCCCACATGTTAAAAATATATATAATTTTTTTTTTTATTATTTTTTGTTTTTGTTTGAATTTATATATATTCAGCTCTTTGGGTTTTTTGTGATATGCTTGTCCATATGTGAATTGAGACCCATCTGATGAGACGAAAATTTGGGGAGCCGGTTAAATCAACTTAGATTTTTATATGGGCCCCAATTTTCGTCGAAATAAATTTATTATGGGATTACTGTATTGAGTCCTTCCTTCCTTTATTGATAAAATTGCTCTGTATATAATCTAAAAGGTTATTTTACATTGAGCTCTCTTTAGTGATTTAATGATTCGCTGTATTTATACATACTGGATCATCAATATTAGTACAGATCTTTAGAAATCACATATAGAATCATCCCTTACTACCAAGTGGATACCATCTCTCCT
>CM042164.1:68383856-68408188 GCA_023376005.1 Doryteuthis pealeii | reverse complement strand
AGAAAGGCTGCAATTGTGAATAGTGCTTTTATAGCAACTCCTGGGCAAAATTCACTTATCTATTGAATGACCCTCATATATGAACACTAAAACTGAACACAAAACCAAAATGTTATATAATGAAAAGTGAGGCTTAAATATAATAAACTTCTGTTAAATATAAAACCTAAGTCAGTACAAAGTCCATTTTAGTTTGATATCCAAAATTGCAAGTCCAATGTCAATGCAGAAAGAAAAAAGGGGTTCCCAAAATATTACTTTCAAACTCTGCACAGAGCCAAAAAATACACACCTGCTGTTCAAAAAGCAACAGAAAAACTTGTGATGGGTCAGCAAACCAATTACCACTTTCTTCCAGCAAATGACACCACCCATACAGAAAAAGAGTCACAACCCCCTCCCCATGGCCCCAAATCCCCCAGTTGCTGTTGCTCTCCTACAGTCTGGTGCCCGCCTAAACTAAATCTTTCACTTTCATTAAAAAAAAACATTTTATTGTAAGGTAAAATTTATTTTGTAGTTAAGGTATGTTGTTATTATTTCAATTTCCCAATTGATTTCATAGATTTTAATCACATTTTGGAGATAGAACAATAATATAGAATCATATTGAGATATATATAGACACATTGAGGATTTTTTAAATGTATTTATAAATGGGCTGTTTTGAGGCCCCAAACCTATCTCAATTTTCATAGAGACATCATAATAAATAGCGATTTATATGTATAATGGAAAACGATTTTGACCTACAAATTAAATACTCATTGATAAACTTCTTTCAATTCCAGAGGATTTGTGACACAGTATGATTAGTCCATTAAAGACAGACACCAAAATCTCCATTAGTAATTAACTATATATATACTATATATATATTGTGCTTAATTGGAGTCGTACCTAATTTTGAAATTAATTTAATTAATAAATGAATTAGGCGGGAATGCCTATTTAAATTACTGGCTAAACAAATCGAGAAAAATTAATCTCTGTATGTACATGTCGGCCTATTAGGCCTCATCACGCAGGAACTATAGATAGAAGGCCACCCTGTGCATGATTTGAACCGGACTTGCCAAACTGACGAGGCGAATTCACAAACCCCTACACAAACCGCACTTCCTAGATTTTCATTGTTTTAGAGTAGGTTAATTTCCTCTCAGTGACTTTTATTACCCGACGATATGATACAGTTGTAAACACGGTATTTTTGGAATGGCTTTTTTGCCAACAATTTTTTGGGAGAATAAGTGCTTAATGAGTCGTACCTAAATTTGGAAATTAATCAATTAATAATTGAATTAGGGCAACCTTTGTGGTAAGAAAAAAAAACCTTGCGAAAATAGTTCATAAGGTAATATATATATATATATATATATATATACTATAGTATTTTATTAACGCTCACAGACAAGTTATAAAATCATTATCAAGATCAGATATTATATACCCTTCTCTACTATAAATGATATATACTCAGCCTCATAGAGGTCTTTGAGCTTCAAGCTTCCTCTCTCCATTTCGATATACCATAGCTGATTGGTGCACCATCTCTTTACTTTAATGACTAATTGTCTATTTCCTGCCACGACAAGAAACGCTTATAGTCTTTTAGTCTGTTGTTTTGTTTGCATCATGATAATCATAACACACAAATGTTTTTAAAGTTTGATTTATGAATAAACATCCCAGAAACAAACAAAAAACAAAAAACAACACCCACTTATAATCACAGCTGATTGTCCCTTAACGCTGATCTTGTACTAGATTGATGTCGTTGTGATATAAATAGCTTATAACGAAATACTGATCTTTAAGATAGTTGCTTAAGACAAAAACTATGATAATTTTTCAATACACTCATCATTTGGATACCCTGCATGGCTGTGTCTGGTTCAATCTCGATTAGGTGTAGATCTAAATGCGCCTATAGTAAAATAAAAAAAAAATAGCATCTTTGTATTGCCCATTTGGATAGTGTTTGCCTTGTTCGTCTTGGCTGTCTTCTGTTCCCGTTATCGCTGTTTGTCTTGCCTCCGTTGGTGTTCTTGTCTTGTCGTGTGTTGCTGGTGTCGTAGGAGATCCAAATGGTGCAATAATTTTTTTTTTTTTTACCATTAGCCATTTAAGTTCATTCCTATGATTGAACTTTGAGGTCAATGATGAGGTATTTTGGAAAATGATAAGTTGTGATCCAATATTTTTTTTTGTTAAGGCAACTTAGGATTTTGGGTGGTTGTTTGATAGCGTTGTTTATTTCAAGATCAATAGGCGTAATTGTTGTGAACAATTAGGCTGTGATTAAAGGTTTGAACCAAAATGTACAATGTTAGGTTGTGTATGTCCTGCTGTCTGTTGTTCTGACAGAACAAGACTGACAGAGAAAGACACAAGGAGTGAAACGTTAGGAGAGAAAAAAATCACACATGACTGAACGAAAAGAAAACTGAAATTAATTATATTGAAGAAGATTGAAAGCAAGACACTAAAATAAATTTACAGAAGCGGAGTAGAATAAAAAGAAAAAACAGAAAGAGAGAGAGAGAGAGAGAGAGAGAGCGAATAGAAAAAAATAGAACGTATGAGAGAGGGGGAAGAGGAAGAAAGTACAGAACAACTGCAAAAAAAGAGAGAAAGAGAAAGAGAGAGGAAGAGAAAGAAATTAAGAAAGAAGGCAACAAAAAGAGAAAGAAAGACAGAAAGGCAAGAGAAAGAAAGAGAAAGAAAAATAGAGAGACTGAAGAGAGAGAAAGAAAGTAAAAAAGAAAAAGTTTAAAAAAGAAAAGAAAAAAAAAATGAGTAAAAAAGCAATTGAATGACGCAGTGAGGAAGAAAGAAAAATTACAAAGAAAGACAAAGAGAGAAAGAGAGAGAGAGAGAGACAGACAGAAAGAGAGAGAGGGAGAGAGAGTGAGGAAGGGAGAAATAAATAAAATCAACAAAAAGAGAAAAAGAAAGAGAGAGCGAGAGGGGGGAGAAACAGAGGAAGAAAGAAAAAAGAAAAAAGAAAGACAAAGAGAGAAAGAGAGAGTGTGTGTGTGGGGAGGGAGAAATAAAGAAGATCATCAAAAAGAGAAAAAGAAAGAAAGAGAGAGAGAGAGAGAAAGAGAGAGAAAGAATGTAAGAAAAATGCCAAAAGAGAAAGTAAGAAATACAGATAGAGAGAATGAGAGAAACAAGAGAGAAAGAAATAAAAAACCCGCCATTTTGTTGTATATATAAATACAATTGCATGTTATTGGAATGTAGATTTTGTCAACAGTATTAATAATGTAAATCAATTTTATTAATAATTCAGGTCTAATTAAAAAATTAAATCATGGAGAATGTGATGTAAATAACTAAGGGAATTGTGACTTGAGATTTAATATAGTTTCGGTTACAGATGGAAAAACACACAATCTCCATTATAATAAGATTTTGTGCAAAATAAGATACTTCTGAGTTGTGACCTGTCATATATTAAATTTATATCTTAAAAAGAAAAAGGAAAAGAGAATAAAAAAGTAACGGAAAGACTCAGCCATAAGTTGATACACTTATCCCCCCCCCCTCCAAAACAAAAGATAAAACGAAAAGCAAGAAGGGAGACAGAGAGACAGCAGAAAAAGAGAACGTAAGAAATAAAGGTAAAAAGAGAAAGAAAGAGAAAGACAGACAGACAGAAGAGAGAATGAGAGAGTGAGAAGAGAGAGAAAGAAAGTAAGAAAGTAAAACGAATAATAGCCAAAGCAGAAAGTGAGAATGAGAGAAAGATAGATAGAGAGAGAGGGGGAGAAGAAAGAAAGAAAGACAGACAGACAGACAGAGACAGAAGAGAGAGAATGAGAGAGTGAGAAGAGAGAGAAAGAAAGTAAGAAAGTAAGAACGAATAATAGCCAAAGCAGAAAGTGAGAAAGAGAGAGAGAGAGAGAAGAGAGAGAGAGAGAGAGAGGAAGAGGAGAGGAGAGGGAGAAAGAAAGAAAGAGACGAGACAGAGACAGAAGAGGTGAATGAGAAAAGAGAGAAGAGAGAAAGAAAGTAAAAAGTAAGAACGAATGATAGCCAAAGCAGAAAGTGAGAATGAGAGAAAGATAGATAGAGAGAGAGGGGAGAAGAAAGAAAGAAAGAAAGACAGACAGACAGAGACAGAAGAGAGAATGAGAGAGTGAGAAGAGAGAGAAAGAAAGTAAGAACGAATAATAGCCAAAACAGAAAAGTGAGAGAGTGAGAGAGTGAGAGAGAGAGAGAGAAGAGAGAAGAGAAGGAAGAAAGAATGGAAGAAAGAGTCAGAGACAGAAACAGAATGAGAAAGAGAGAAGAGAGAGAAAGAAAGTAAAAAAGTAAGAACGAATAACAGCAAAAACAGAAAGTGAGAATGAGAGAGAGAGAGGGGGAGAAAGAAAGAAAGAGAGACAGAAGAGGGAATGAGAGAGAGAAGAGAGAGAATGAAAGTAAGAAAGTAAGAAAGAATAACGGCCAAAACAGAAAGAGAGAAAGAGAGAGAGACAGAAAAAAAAGAGAAAGGGAGAAAGAGAATGAGAGAGAAAGAGGAAAGAAGAAAGAGAGAAAAATATGAAAAAGAAAGAAGGAGAGAAATAAATAAATAAAGAAAAATAGCAAAAAGAGAAAGAGAGAGAGAGAGAGAGATAGAGAGAGAGAGAGAGAGCGATATAGAAAGAAGGAGATGTGAAAAGAGACAGAAAGTAAATAATAAAAACACAGAAAGAGACAGAGAGGAAGATAAAAATAAGGTTAGACAGAAAACAGCAAAAAGAGAGATAATGGGATAGATAGATAGATAGATAGATAGAGAGAGAGAGAGAGAGAGAGAGAGAGAGAGAGAGATAAAGAGAAATTAAGAGAGAGAGGGGGAGGTGTGTAATAAGCAAAAACCAACAGCAAAAAGAGAGAAGAGAAAAGAGAGAGGAAGAGAAGGAAAGTAAGAAAGAAAACAACAAAAAGAGACAGAACGAGAGTGAGAGAGAGAGAGAGAGAGAGAGAGAGAGAGAGAAAGAGAACAAAAAGAGAAACTAAGAGAGAGAGAGGGGAGTTGAAAAAAGCAAAAGACAACAGCAAAAAGAGAAAGAAAGAAAGAAAGAGAGAGAGAGAGAGAGGAAGAGAAGGAAAGTAAGAAAGAAAACAACAAAAGAAAGAAAGACAGAAAGACAGAAAGGAAGTACGAAAGAAAACACCGAAAAAAGATCAAGAAGAAAGAAGGGAAACAAGAGAGAGAGAGAGAGAGAGAGAGAGAGAGAGAGAGAGAGAGAGAGAGAGAGGGGAGAGAAAGGACGTAAGAAATAAAAGCAAAAAGAGAAAAAAAAGAGAAAAAAAAGAGAAAAAAGAGAAAAAGAAAGAGTAAAAAGCAATAGAGAGCGGTAGATATAAACTGATACACTTATTTTCAATCAAGAAAACTGGCGCATTTTCAATATCATTGTCAAATCCCGCGCGTTCAAAACTTCATCGTCTGCTTCCCTCCGATATGAAGCGAGATTCTCAATCGATATTCCGGCCTTACCTTTGGCCAACAATTAAATTTAGCTGCATTCTTGATGATAGGCATCTATTTCCGTCACCTAATTCTTTTCGATTGGCCAGAGAAATTCTTTTGCAAGGATTTTCGTTATCGTTTTAATCCCGCTACTATTTTTACTTTTTCGGCTTCTAACCTACCGTCCTTAAAAACACTTAACGGCACCGAAATCAAAATATAGACATTTCTGGTACAAGGCCGAATTTGAAAGAATGTTACGTACTGCCTTCAAATTCTATACGTTATATAGCAGCTACTTCAAACACACGCTGCTAAATCGTGTATCTGCATGCCTGGCGGGTATCGTCACTAACCCTAGACGATATATGTAGTAGTCAGCAACTACCGACTACTGGACTTCAATAAACAACAGATACGTATGTACAAAGATAGGACCCTTCTTTATTTTCTTCGGTGTGTGGGTGGTGAAGGCGCAGAGCTTACAATGAGCGCCGAGGGTTGACGATGACTACTACTACAGTTTGGATGGTCTGGCCATGTTGAGGTAAAGGAGTGGACAAACCTCACTGCCCGCTGGCAGAGATCGACCGCTCCTTGTGCTCTGTTCGCCGTCCGTCCGCTGTCTGACTGAATAACTGACCCTGTCGGCTCGACCCTCTGGCTTGTGTATTGACAAAACGCTTACGCATCTTTATCTTTTGATCTGATAACGGACGTTTGTTTTATCTTCTCCCTGCTTCCTTGACCGGAAAGCCTCGCTTTCGTTTTCCACTTTTTTAAATATATATTTTTATATTTTTCTTTGTCTTTTTGCCGGAAGCTTCGTTTTCCGGCCGAGGACAATACAACGAGAATACAAGGGTGTCTCACATTGCATTAGGCTTTGCGGACCGTTGAATCCACATTGTGTGTACTAGTATTCTCTATCATATACCCTATCTATGAATGTTAATGGGTATGTCCCAATCCTCATAGATGCGGGAGTATTATACTGACTGAGGAGTCTTATATCACTAGTAGTGGTTTACCTTTTTCACGCCGCTGGCGAGTATTGTATTTTGTTAATGATATAAAGATCCATTTAATTTCCAAAATCCGTTTGGTTATTTCTTATTTAGTAACCTTTGTTATGTTACAACATATTCTAGTTTCATCTGTCTCCGCTATCCTAAGCTAGATCCCTTTCTCTTTCTCTTTCTCTTCTCTCTCTCTCTCTCTCTCTCTATATATATATATATATATATATATATATATATATATATATATATATATATATATATAGGTGGATGTTACCAAGTGTTTCCCTGATAGGATTCAACAAAAATTGAGAGACTCAAACGTACATATTTGACTGAAGAAATGCTGAAATAAATTCATATCTACATCAAGGTATCTATTAATTCATTATATATATTATATATATATATATATATATATATATATATATATATATTGAAATTAATCCGATGGTATATGTGTAAAATAATGAGACGTGGAAGTCAGTGTGTAACTTTATCGGTAGGTTGACGTTGAAGTAATGTGGAAAATAAGCCAGACGTGTCAATAACTGACCTTGGATTCTGATTGGACAAAACAAGGCAAGGACGACAGAGAGAGAGAGTGAAAAAATGAGAGTCGGACGCAAGAGGAGAGAGTTAGCTGGATGTTTGCAGAAGACAGACGCAAGATGAGAGTCTGTCCTCCTTTATCATAATATATGCTAGAAGGCGGTGATGATGAATGATCTTAATGTCCCGGTCATGAACGTTACACTCTATCTGATAGTGGAGTTCCAATTCTGGAACTCTGGTAAATGTGGAGTAGCCCTTCATCACCATTACTCCCGGGTACACCCTGACCCGGAGTACCTAGGTGTAATATCTATGAGTTCAATAGTAAAGATGAGCTTTTAAAATGTTTTTTAAAAGATTGAGTTAAAAAGAAATGAAATTTCACTACCCATTAAGAATGAATAAAACAAAATGTCTTGGGCATAAAATGACCCAACAAGGGTTGTCATGTCGTAAAATCCAACTATCCAACTATTGCTCTTGGTTAGTATTATTTGTATTATTCGGACTATTGGATGAGCCTCATTGTTAACTGTACAACGTTTTAGCCGATGTTACCTCCGGCCTTCTTCAGGTATTTCTAGTAGACTCGGAACCTTCTCGGAATCGGGAACCATCTCGGACTTCCGGAGTCCGACAAGAAATACCTGAAGAAGGCCGGAGGGCACATTGGCTGAAACGTTGTGCTCTTGCTTTCAACAACAATATTGTAATAATGGTTATACCAATAATAGCAATATCAATAATACTATTAGAGATATTGCTATTTCAATGTAAAATGTTAGCTATTAAAGAGTATGGTGATAAGTATAGTTACCATGGTGATTATCTTATTATAATGGAGATTGTGTGTTTTTCTGTCTGTAACCGAAACTATATTACTACTCAAGTCACAATTCCCTTTGTTATTGACATCACAATCTCAATGATTTTATTTTTATTTAAATCTCAATCATTAATAAAATTGTTTTACATTATTAACACTGTTGACCATATCTACATACTAATAACATGCAATTGTGTTTATATATACAATAAAAAAGCGGACTACAGTGTGAATGGGAGGCTAATTTGCATATTAAAAATGTGATTTTAATAAATATGTGTTTAGTACTATTGATTTCTAATTGTTTGGTTTTATTTTAATGAATATAAGCAAACATCTCTTCAATAAATCTTAAAAGAAATCCATTAACAAGAAGAAATAACTGTAATATTATTATTTACTTCCTATTTTAACCAAATAGTTAAATTAGGAAAATTTAACAATGAAAGATGGGAGTAATGGAAAATGATGGAAGAGTTAGTTTCAAAGTTGTTCTATTTTTCAATCATACCCCCTCTGTTCCAAATCTTTTTATCTGCATTCTTATTCAGTTTCATTAGCCTTTCTAATTTAAAATGATATTTCATCTTATTAAAACTTAAATACTTGCACCCGGAGGGTGCATATATTTGCTAGTATTTTTAATGAGAGTGGGGATAAAGGTATTAAGTTTCATATTAATAATGGGGCTGTAAGAATGGTTCAAAGTTATATATACTGGATACAAAACTCCGACGAAGGTTAACAGACAAAACATTTAATATAGCACAGCACATGGATATGACGAGATACAAAGTACAAGGTAAAACAAGGTAGATGCAAAGCACATAGGTAAAAAGATAACACATTCATGAATGGTACAAGATAATATATAAAAATACAGACATGAGACTAGGGATAGTCCATGCTGTGTGAAGAACTTACAGTAATGTAAGTGGGGCCAAAAGCCCCAACGAGAAGGGATAGACAGTATCTAGCCCATGTGTCTTGTGGTTACTGGAACAGGAAAAGAGGGAGAAGCCTTTTGAACGAGCCGCTTAAATACTAATTCCCCTAGCGGGCACCAGCAAACTAAACCGGGCAGACAACTCTCCCAGGCAAATACGAAACTAACGCTACAGGGCCAATAATAATTATAACCATAAAGGATCTACTACCTAGTAAACATACTTGAGTACCAGTAGCATTTGACACTGTATCCTTGTGTTATCTCATGTGATATGTATATTTAATATATATATATATATATATATATATATAAAGATAAATCTAATGAGTCAGACGAACCTACTAAAAGTTTCGCTTAATGCTCTTCAGGGCTAAGATCTTAGCCCTGAAGAGCGTTACGCGAAACTAATAGTAGGTTCGTCTGACTCATTAGATTTATCTTTATTATTTGCTCTACTTAGGTATTGATCACTTTTTACTTATTAGCTATTCTCCTAGCGGTTATATGAATATATATATCTTATATACATATATATACATATAAATTGTTTTTTCTTTTGGCCAAATACTGTACCAATAGATTATTTTTGTTGGTACGACTATCTTGGTCTTTTCTTTTTTTCAAAATTTTTTTTCTCCCCGGTTGATGTTTGGTAGTATATTTTTACAATCAAACTATTTGCTGGTTTTTTTTCTCACCGTGAGATTTACCAACACGCTTGGTATATTAAATCATATATATATATATATATATATATATATATATATAATATATATATATAAACTAAAGCGAAAATGCAATGCTCTCCTATAAAAATGGAATGGAGCATTCTATGGCTGCCTTTAGATACAAACAGATGTGTGTATTAAACAGTTAAAATCCCCTTTCAATTCTGTAGGTGACGATGACCAAGCGGTTAAGAGCCTGATTAATGATGAATCGATCGGCTTTCTATCCTGGCTTCAGGTAGCTTACAAATGTATAGCCACTCTAAAGAGACGTGATACGTTGAAACATGGTGTCTGTGGATGACTATATTATATATATATATATATAATATATATATATATATATATATAAAAGTAAGTCGTCTGAACGGCCTAAAGTCGGTATCAGCCATACAGCGAGTGAGTCTTTCCCCTTTTCACTAGCTCTAGGTTGTTTTAGCATTTGAGATGGAGCGCCCCACCTACCATCAGTTCCTCACTTTACCGCACAGATCTCTGTGCTACTCATACGCTGATTAGCGAGGGTCGGTATCGAACACATAACCTTGTGGCTCCTAGTCGGATGCTCTACCGACTGAACTATCTATATTATATATATTATATATATTATATATATATATATATATATATATATATATATGTGTGTGTGTGTGTGTGTGTGTGTGTGTGTGTGTGTGTGTGTTCATTGGGAATTTGACAGCTGTTCACCGATTCCTGTTTCCATACCCATGACCGTTACGCCATTTCCACAGAAATAAAAGCATCGATCAAAAACAGTAATAGATGAACGAGATTGAATCGTTTCCTTCCACGTGGCAAGCGTTAATTGGTTAGTCGGAATTACTAGGAAAGACGTTCATTATGGCGTCTCATAACACCTCTTTAGTGGTTGAGACGCATTTTTCTCTCGGAAACCGCCTAATTGAAATTATCTCTCTAGAGATTTTTAAGCCCATTCCGCTTAAATAGTATTTGGCACTCAACATGGTCTTCGAATTAGATTAGAAAATGGCGTCACAATGATATTAAATAACACATATTCGATGCTCTGAAAAAACAATTCCAAGGAATGGATTTTGCCAAGGTTTGCCTCCCCAATAATCGGGGGGTTCATCATATTTCACAATATTACAGCTCACTATCAAATACATCCTCGTAAACTGCAATACATATATTGAACGTTTTTTCACTTTGAAATATCTTATTATAATGGAGATTGTGTGTTTTTCTTTCTGTAACCGAAACTATATTACTACTCAAGTCACAATTTCCTTAGTTATTGACATCACATTCTCCATGATATTATTTTCATTTAAATCTCAATTATTAATACCATTGGTGCACATTAGTAATACTGTTAAGCATATCTACATATTAAAAACATGCAATTATATTTATATATACAACAGAATAACGGTTTATAGTGTAAACGGGAATGCTAATTTGCATATTGATATTAAAAATGTGATTTTAATAAATATGTGCTTAGTATTATTGATTTCTAATTGTTTGGTTTTATTTTAATGAATATAAGCAAAAGTCTCTTCAATGAATCTTAAATGAAATCCATTAACAAGAAAATATGAATGTCATATTATTCTTTACTTCCTCTTTTAACTAAATACTTAAATTAGAAAAAATAACAATGAAAGACGAGAGTGATGGAAGAGTAAGTTTCAGTTGTTTTATTCTTCGATTATACTCCCTCTGTTTCAAATCTTTTTATCTGCATTCTTATTTAGTTTAATTAGCCTTTCTAATTTAATAAAATATTTTATTATATTAAAACTTAAATACTTGCACCCGGAGGGTGCATATATTTGCTAGTTATATTAATTAAATAAATTCTACTTCAATTTTTTCAATTTTTTTACCATAATAATTTCATATTCGATCGGCTATGCTTTGAATTAATAATGTTTTTTTTTTGTTTTTTTATTTATCTATTATTGAATTTTACATATTACAAAAAAATTAAAATTAAAGAATTATTTTAAATTTAAATATTGTATCTATTCAATTTTTTGTATGTATCTTTTTTAAATATCAGTTTAACAAATCGCCACATTTATATCTTTTTTTAATTTCATTTTAAATATATCTAATTATTCAATCAAAATGTCTAACTATATCGTTATATGTGATGTCATACATCTGCAAACGATTATTAAACCATGTTTATATATATATATAAGTCAAACCTTATTGGGTTTTATGCCGAAGACGTTCTGTTTTATTCATTCTTGTTGAGTATTCACATTTTTAAAAATATCATTTTTTTTAGCTATTTAACCTAAGAGTTACTACCACTCCCGGTCAGAGTGGACCTGGGAGTAATGGCAATGAAGGGGTCTCAGACAAACCCGCACCAAATATTATCAGACAAAATCCCTAAAAGACGTTTTTGAAAATTCAAACCCAGAAAACCCTTTATATTTTCTAAAAAAAAAGCAACCTTTTCAACAAGATCTAACATAAGAATCGAATACCTCCATGAAATCCCTACTTTAAATCCATATGTAAAAAATTCTATATAACCTTCTCTGTCATTAAATGACATTTATATTTACTAGCAAATATATGCACCCTCCGGGTGCAAGTATTTAAGTTCTAATGTAATAATATATTAATATATTATATTAAATTAGAAAGGCTAATGAAACTAAATAAGAATGCAGATAAAAAGATTTGAAACAGAGGGAGTATAATAAAAAATGGAACAACTGAAACTTACTCTTCCATCACTCTCGTCTTTCATTGTTATTTTTTCTAATCTAAGTTTTTAGTTAAAATAGGAAGTGAAGAATAAAATGACAGTTATTTTTTCTTGTTAACGGATTTCATTTAAGATTCATTGAAGAAATGTTTGCTTATATTCATTAAAATAAAACCAAAAAGTTAGAAATCAATAATACTAAGCACATATTTATTAAAATCACATTTTTAATATCAATATGCAAATTAGCATTCCTGTTCACACTGTAAACCGCTATTTTGTTGTATATATAAATATAATTGCATGTTGTTAGTATGTAGATATGGTCAACAGTGGCTTCGGCCTCTGGACCATTGATATAATTAACGTCGTCGATCCCAGGGGGCTATCCCCCCACGCAACACCTGCCCCCTTGATTTAAAGGGGCAGGGCTGGGTTTATTGCCCAGCGCCTGAGGCGCCCCCCCTGAGGGGGAATGCCGACGGGATCGACGCAATTTTTCACCCGCCACCCATGAGTCTCGGCTTGTGGGTGGTCCTACATAAATAGGGCCTTTGTGCCTGACCCGTACAAGTGGGGTTCGTGGAAAAAATCATGTAGATATGGTTAACAGTATTAATAATGTAAAACAATTTTAATAATAATTGAGGTTTAAATAAAAATAAAATCATTGAGAATGTTATATAAATAACTAAGAGAATTGTGACTTGAGTAGTAATATAGTTTCGGTTACAGACGGAAAAACACACAATCTCCATTATAATAAGATATTTTAGGCTCTGATAGAGAGATGTACACTGTTTTTAGCTATTTATGTTTCTCGATATAAAATGAGGGATCATTTTTGATATTTTAGGCTCTGATAGAGGAATGCACATTACCTTTTGATCAGCAATTGTAGGGATATTGTTTATAGATGTTTATCTTGCAGCAGAAGTAAATAATGACTTAGTAATATCTTCACTTCGAACATGGCGCGTTATCCCAAATCATTCTCCCTTTCACACTCTGCCTTGCTGTGTCTCATGCTGACTCGTCCCTCTTTGTAAGATTATCTTCCCTATTTCTCATGAGTTATCTGTTATTTCCTTGAAGGCATCTACCACCAGATGTCGCTACAGGCGATTGGATCATTAATAGATTTCCTTGGACACTTCTTAGTTTTCCACGAGGCAAAAATCTTGATTAAAACTTACCTCCGTTTTCCTATATATATATATATATATATATATATATATATATATATATATATATATATATATATATATAGTGTATGTGTGTGTGTGGGGGGGGTTGTGTGTTTGTTTGTGTATGTGTGTTCGATGTGCTGGTATGCATGTATATATATGTGTGTGTGTGTTTTCTCTGAGCCTCTATGAATACAAATAGTCTCTCATATGCGCATATATATATGTGTGTGTATTCTGTGACCTTGTTTGTGCATCTATCTATCTATCTCTCTCTCTATCTCTCTCTCTCTCTATATATATATATATATATATATATATATATATATATACATACACAATATATATATATATATATATATATACACAAATACACACATAAATATGTGTAAATGCATAGAAACTCACAGAAGACACACAAACACAAAAAACACACACATATATATATGCATATATATATATATATATATATATATATATATATATATATATATATATGAACACAGTATACATGCATATATATCATATATATATATCACAGCGTATACATGCATATATGTATTTCCATATAAACACACACACAAACAAATACACACACACATACCCACATTATATATATATATATATATATATATATATATATATATATATATATATATCAACCATGTGATAAACAGAAGAACCTATACTGCAAATACCTGAATCAACAAAAGCATTCACTAGCTTCACATCTAAAAAAACTCACCACGAATATAATTGCAAAAGCAAGAATGCATTTCATTTACTGAACTGTAAACGCTGCTAAAAACGATACATTCGAATGTCAGTATAGAAATTCTACTTTTGAGTAAATAACTGCAGTTACAGAATCAAATGTATGGATTACAACAAACTGATACTTGTCAAACAACATTTATGCTCAAAAAGTCACGATTTTAACAGAAATGCGAAGTTCACTATCAGAGAACAAATAGCAAACACATTAGACAGTAACAGATTGATGATAAAAACATCCGAATATCCCTTCTTCTTCTTCTTCTTCTTCTTCTTCTTCTTCTTCTTCTTCTTCTTCTTCTTCTTCTTCTTGCTGTGAATTAAGTTAATCATGGTGAGATGTGGGGAGGAGAAAAAGGTATTTTAATGTGAAAATAAATTTACTATTTAAAGGCGTTGATAAATTGTCATACAATTGCTTGCTGGATGTACAGACGAGGATTATACAACTCTTAAACCACGGACCGACTGGCAAGGTCTATACAACTTCTTAACACGGGTTAGCTGATAATGATTAAAACTGATACTACATCTTTCTACTTCAAGAAAGGGTAAAACCTTATGCCCCAAGGGATATCCACTGTTAAGACTGCATCACCCACAGCCACAAAAATGGCCATACGAATCGTAACATTAAGTAACACGCGTATTAATGAGACTGACCAAATACACCGACACACACACACAACAGGATTACAGACCACCTGATAGACAGTAAATTTACACACCCGCACCCATAAACAATCAAGCAATATCTGGAATGTTAGTCTCAGACACATATCAATAAAAAAAAGAGATCAGATGATCCTGTTGATAAACAAACAAACAAAAAAAAAAAAATAAAACCTGGCTTAGAGGCGAATCAAATCTGGAATAATAATTAAAATAAAATAAAAAGAAATGATCAGACACACAGACATAAGCACCACGCACACACACATACGCTTACATTTACACACACAAGCACGCATACACACACTTACACACAAAAACACACACATAAGCAAGCACCCCAACCATACACATACACACACAGAATTTGGAAGACCCAAGACAGAACGAATTTAGCAGCCGCTAAGACAACTTCAGTTCCAGTATTCTTCTGATGATGGGGATTTTCATCCCGAAATATTAAAAGAATAAAATGACAGGTTAACAAAAAACATCATAGTTACCTTCTTTTTTCTTTACACTCGCATTGTGATAGCCTTCGAAACCAACCAACAAACCAATGTATACACAATGCTTCAAGCAAATTACAAAACCCTTTTATATATATATATATATATATATATATAAATATATATATATATATATATATATATATTAATACGCGTGTATTCTATATCCAGAAACATAAAAAGCTAAAAACAGTGTGCATTTCTCTATCAGAGCCTAAAATATCAAAAATGATCCCTCACTTTATATCCAGAAACATAAATAGCTAAAAACAGTTGAGCTATCTGAGAAGAAGAAAGAAGACTGGTATATTTCCATACATTACACAATATATATATATATATTTACCAACCCCTCTGCACGGGCAGGATGTGACACAAGGTCAATTTATTAAACGGAGTTCAACAGGTTTTAAATTCAGAGTTTTCCTTCTCCTAGACCGGTTGCCTAACCTAGGTTAAAGAGCCCAGTCTGCACTACTATTTATCCATAGCTGGTGAGAGAGCAGGATTCATACCTTTCCAAAGGGTATTAGCGCTAAGTGAAATGCACTTACCACGCCCAGGATTTGAACTCGGGGCGACGAATCCGTTTACCACGACTTTAACCTTTACACCACACGCTTCCATACATTACACAATATAAACAATGTCACGCAAAACCAAAAAACGTAATATTAGTTGTTGTAGTAATGTGTGGATGGTCACTAATTAGTACTGAGCCTATTCTAGTAGTGACAACCTCAGTTTTTTGTTTTGTTTTTGCTTTGTTTTCCGGTTTTTTCTTTACCTAGTTTGAAAGTTGATTATTAGTTTACTTATACGTACCAATAATTTCTATTTTGATAAATAATTTGAGTTGGTAAGCAGAAATGTTGGTGAAATCAATGTTTGGAACTTTTTTGTTAGTGTATTCCAATCGTTGATGCAGGATCCTGTGATAGATTTAAGGCCAAATTGATTTATTTGTTGAAAAGGGGTTAGGGAGAGTTATCTCCCCTAGTGATTCACACCGGATATACTCACCGACAAGCAGAGAGACACAAAACAGACAAGGACGCGGTTGCATGTGATGAACACACACATGATAAACAGTTGAATTTTATCCAAACTCATACCACTGTATTCCCGGTCAGTGAAAATAAATAAAACAAATATTGTTATATGTTAAACATATTTTACTGTTTTTATCATCGTTTGTTATTCCCACATCTAGGGATATAACAAAAAGGTTTGCTGGTTGTTTTGTTTAACGGCATATCAACCCTTTTCGGGTCATTTAATGGCAAATCAAGTCATTTTGATAAAGAAAGGACACAACTGCTCACAATATCTGCTTCTAATTACCCAAGTAAGCATTGAACTGGCTCATCGCTGCTTTAACTTCAATGATCAAGCGGAAAAACCGGTGTTTTCATCGTGACTTGACCGTAATCCATACGTCAAATTAGATGTTAGATCAGGGGTCACCAACTTACAGCCCGTGGGCCGGATCCGGCTCGTGAAGTCATTTTATTAGGCCCGCCGAAAGTATTTGAATTTGTTTGTTAAAACGTACGTAACGCGAAACCTTCTGATACCATTTAAATCTAAATATGTTAAGCTTACTAGATCTCTATGGCCGTGAGTACGGAATCAACCCATCAAACGAAATTGACTGATAAACATTTGAAAGCAATTATCCTGGTTGGATGTAGCAATTCCAAACCAAACATTGATTCTTCGGTTTCACAAATCTCACTAAACATTTCTGCGAATGTTGCGTTCTTTGATAATATTTTAAAAATATGTTGGTTAAATTTCTTTTTGTGCACCTTTCGCCATTCATCCATGAATATAACATGGAAAGATAAATTTTGTTTTACACCTTTTTCTCAGAGCTTTCGTTCTTGCTAGCAAGTATTGAACACAATAATAATGTAGCCCGCTTTCGTTATTTTTTCAATTATCCGACCCACCGTGAAAAAAAAGTTCGGTGGCCCCTGATTTAAGTTAATGGAAAAATTTTTGCAGGCTATGCAGAGGAAAATATGGAATAACCCAATGTTGAGGAAAAACTATGGAGGGATCTTCTAATTTGTATTCCAAAAACAAATACCAGCCTCAACCTGGATATTTAAATCTGTATACAGTTAAAATGTTGTATAGTCATTCTCATACGTATATTGTCGTTTTATAGAGGCGCGTGGTTAGAGTCGTGGGAAATGGACTAGTCGACCCGAGTTCAATTCCTGGACGAAGCAATTCAAAACCAAACATTGACAATATATTGAAAGATAAAATATCAGTTTCACAAATCTCACTAAACCTTTCTACTAATATTGCATTCTTTGATAATATTTTTTCAAAATTAATATGCTGGTTAAATTTGTTTTTGTGCATCTTGCACCACTCATCCATGAATATAACATGGAAAGATAAATTTTGATTTGATAATTGAAAAAAATAACGAGCGCGGGCCACATTATTATTGTGTTCAATACTTACTTGCCAGAAAAAAAGCTCTGAGAAAAATCAGAGCTTTTTTTCTGGCAAGTAAGTATTGAACACAATAATAATGTGGCCCGCGCTCGTTATTTTTTTTTTTCAATTATCCGGCCCACCGCAAAAGAAGTTTGGTGATCTCTGTGTTAGATATTAGATCCATCATCATCACCACCAAGTGCCGACAGCATCGATCTCTATTACTTTTCTTCGCCACTCGTCATTATCGGTCGTCAATCTTGGAAGATCCTCATCTCAGCATCCAATGCTGATCGATATAGAATTCTGCTGGCTGAGACACACTAGGATTTTACTATTACTTGTGGATCATTATATTATCAAAACGAATATTATTAGGTATTATTTAATTGCTCTGCCAGTCAATCAAATTCTTTTAAATTCGTGATGTAACATAAGAGCGATCGAATGAGAGAGAGAGAGAGAGAGAGAGAGAGAGAGAGAGAGAGAGAGAGAGAGAGAGAGAGAAATGAAAGAGCCAGTAGGTTAGCATGGAAATTTTAAATGATATATCAACTTAATTCCACATGGTATATTTTACTTGCTGGCTGAGACACACTAGTATCTTAGTATACCTTGTGAACTATTATACTATCAAAACGAATATAATTAGGTATTATTTATTACCTCTGCCATTCTATCCAATTCTTTTAAATTCATGACGTAACATAATAGAGAGAGATCTTAGTATACCTTGTGAACCATTTACTATCAAAACGAATATTATTAGGTATTATTTATTACCTCTGCCATTCAATCAAATTCTTTTAAATTCATGACGTATTTTAGAGAGAGAAAGAAATATATATAAAGAGAGACAGACAGACAGACAGAGAATGGAAAGAGCCAGTAGGTTACCATGGAAATGATAAATCAGCATAATGCCACATGGTCGAGAAGTACCACATGACGAAGTGGGATATGGAAGGGGGTGAGAGGTGAGTATGTTAGGATAGTTTGGAACTATGTCGTGACTGAGTGAGACGTGGGCTCTTGCTCAGGGCAGTTTTGACGTAGGAATGTCCTTGCTTCTCCATCAGTTTCCAGTGTGTATTGTTCGTCGTACCCGGGTGGTTTGTGTGACTGGAGGCAAGTGGCCGCACAGCTGTTCTTTTGTAGAGTGCTGTTTCTAGGATTTGTTCAAGACAGCACGAAAGGAATAGTTTATTTCTATCATTGACAGCAGATGAATATCATCTACGAGAGTGGGTTAAAAAGTGATGCCATTTTTTAGGACAGGTATAATTACCAACACAGGAACAAGTATCGTGCATCAAAATGAAGCTGATCCTCTGTGGTTCACATCCATACTTCTCCACTTAGGTGAGTCAAAAAGTAATGCCATTTTTAGGACAGGTATAATTATCAATACAGGAACATGTATCATACATCAGAATGAAGCTCTGTGGATCATGTAGTTCTCCACATAGGTGAGTAAAAAAGTAATACCATTTTGTTTAGGACAGGTATAGGAACACGTATCATACATCAACTGATCCTCTGTGGATCACATCCGTACTTCTCCACATAGGTGAGTAAAAATGTAATACCATTTTGTTTAGGGCAGGTATAAATACCAACACAGGAACATGTATCATACATCAAAATGAAGCTGATCTTTTATGGATCACATCCCTACTTCTCCCCAGTCACCATTTCTCTCCATTGCATGTTCCACCTTTGAATGAGAGCAAGTAACACTCCCCCGTAAGATTCTGTTGAGTGTTCCTCTTCAATAAAGATTTCACTTACTTGTCACTGAAATAATGTTTGCCTCTCAAACCCTCTTTCATGGGGCGGAAGAGATGATAGTCTGAAGGCACTAAATGTGGTGAGTATGGAGGATGCGGTAAAGTTGTCCTATAAAAAAAATAATAATAAAGAACTGAGACCATCCAAACTACAGCATTATTGGGATCGGCCAGAATATTCAGAAGCGTCCTGGAGACCTGAGGAGACTTGCTGTCATTCATCCTCTGGTGAACCACCAGCTACGACTGGTGTGAAAAACTAAATAATAATAATAATAATAATAATAATAATAATAATAATAATAATAATTACATTTTTTTTTCAATGGGGAATATTAATTTGATATACGAGGAAATTGAGTTACGAATGAAGTGAATTGAATACGTATATCAGGGTACCACTTTATATTTATGTATACGCATATGTAATAATCTCTGCTGGCCCAAACTGCTAAAATTATTCCAGAATGTTTCACACCGTGTGGTGATTTCCAGACAATTATCTTTAATCAACTGAAGATTATCTTGTGATTAGATTTCCCAATCGCTAATCGATATTAAAACCATTTTAGTTTTTGAATAACACAGTCCAGTTCATTTAATTTAATGTTCTAATTGACAGTAAACATTGCAGTCTCATACTATTAGGAATGACGCCTTCTTCTTTAGATTTAAATTGTTTCTTCTTCTTCTTCTTCTTCTTCTTCTTCTTCTTCTTCTTCTTCTTCTTCTTCTTCTTCTTCTTCTTTCCTTCAAATTTAAATGGTTTCTTTTTCTTCTTCAAATTTAAATGGTTTCTTCTTCTTCTTCTTCTTCTTCTTCTTCTTCTTCTTCTTCTTCTTCTTCTTCTTCTTCTTCTTCTTCTATTATACATTTTTTTCTTCTTCTTCATCTTCTTCAAATGTAAATTGTTACTACTAATTTTCCTCTTCTTTAATTTTAAATTTCTTCTTCTTCTTCTTCTTCTTCTTCTTCTTCTTCTTCTTCTTCTTCTTCTTATTATTATTATTATTATTATTATTATTATTATTATTATTATTATTATTATTCTCTCACGCATCTTGTTGTTGTTTTTGTTGTTGTTCTTCTTCTTTTTCTTCTTCTTCTTCTACTTATTATTATTATTCTCTCACGCATCATCATCTTCTTCTTCTTCTTCTTCTTCTTCTTCTTCTTCTTCTTCTTCCAATTAGGTTCCTACTTCTAATTTGAGCTTCATCTTCTTCTATAGACGTGACAATTGGTGATATTGATTATAATCATTATAATCATCCTTATTTCCTATCAAATCAAAATCCCTTCACTACAACAAAATATTTTACATCAAGTCAAAATTAGCTACCATACTTTCTAAACCGAAAACCACCACTAAGAGGTTACTGTATACATATCATTAAACAAGTATTAGTTACACGATTAATCCCAACGAAACACCCATATTACTTAAATATTAACCCATTTGAATTATTAGTTTCACTATTTTTAGTTTCATTATTCTTACATAATTAAAGAACAGAACATTTGTTTTTATAACCTTCTCATCAAATACAAGAAGCATACGGGAACCCATTAGAATATTAAATATATATATATATATATATATATATATATATATATATATATATATATATCTTAGAAAGGAAGGAAAAACTCAACACCGTAATTCCATAATAAATTTATTTCGACCAAAATTGGGGCCTATATAAATCTAAGTTGATTTAATATAGCTCCCCAAAATCCAGTCTCATCAGATGAAAGATCAAGTTATTTGAATTGCACAACTGAAAAATTTTACTTCTCAAAAAATAAATTATAAATAAAATAAATAAAAAAATATATTTTTACATTGTAAGACTGTCACCATGGTGGCAGGAAGTCAAATGAGAAAAAATGATACACTTTGAGTTTTGGCTTCTTGGGTGGATGGTAGTCAGACAAAATTAAACTATGAATTAAACTATTGAATGAATCTGAACAAGCATAGAGAAGAAAAAAAAACTAAAAATTATATAAAAAAATAATGAAATATATATATATATATATATATAATATATATATATATATATATATAAAAGTAATTTGAAAAACGAAGTGTTCCAAAAATAAGACGAATTTATTTATCGACGCTTAAACGTTTCGGTTTATTTAAACCTTCATCAGGATAGATGATGGGACACCAGGACAGATTTCTAAAACCAGTGCAATTTCGCTTTTGCCCTACCTTAATAATCGACCTGGATTTTTCAACATATCACCGTTTTTAGCTAAAATAGTTTTAAATAGCTACAAAATACCAGGCTTTATTCAATTATTAATTATCAGTCCCACTTTGTTCCCTTTGTTCTCATAAAATCAGTCCATTAATACTTTTTCTCGTCTTTTGTTGAATGCATTTCTTCGAGTTACGTCATGCGTCATGACCTCTTCACGTGTGCGGATCGTGGCTCGTCTTTCAAAAAATATAACGCTGAACAAATACAGTTACAAACTTTTTATAAACATTTTTCTAACTCCTGTCATCTAGAAGACATCCATCAATTTCTTCACCCCATAATCTATCCTGATGAAGGTTTGAATAAACCGAAACGTTTAAGCGTCGATAAATAAATTCATCTTATTTTTGGAACACTTTGTTTTGCAAATTTCTTAATATTGTCGGATTTATTTCCATACTTACTCCCATATATATATATATATATATATATATATATATATATATATATATATATATATATATATATATATAATATAAGATAAATATAAAAGGTTTACATATCTATTTATTAGGTGACAAAGGAACATTCACAACCATATTGGTTACATGCGATGCAATCCTCAGATTTCAAATGAAACATCTTCACCTGATGATTGCATCGCATGAAACCAATATGGTTGTGAATGTTCCTTTGTCACCTAATAAATAGATATGTAAAACCTTTATATATTTATCTTATTATATTATATAACAGCTCTATTTTATATTGAGCACTCTACCAATAATACTGCCTTTGGTACGCCATTCCAGCAAAAGCTGAAACAGTGACCATCTCACACTATAGTAATATATATATATATATATATATATATATATATATATATATATATATCACATCTATGACATCACATACATACGCACAAACAAAAATACGCACACACCGCGCGTGGACACAATCAATCATCACAGCCTTCACGCATTTCCATGCAAACGCGCATGACATCATACACATACGCACAAACAAAAATACGCACACGTAGAAGAAAAAAAAACATTCCGCATCACGTAAACACGCAAACACGAGAATACAGTTAAAAAAAACGCACACATTTGACCATTTACACAATTTCTGTCATTTTTAAAGGAACTTTTCGTATTACCCGATGAATGCTCTAAGCAAGAAACCGCTGGTCGTAATACCGTTCCCGTAATTAAATAAATAAAAGCAAAAACTTTTATTTGTTTTGATTTATCATTGAACTATATATATATATATATATATATCGGCTGTCTAATCGTGCACGAGTAAGACCATTTCCTGCACTTTCCTTCTTTTTATTTCATACTTGAGTACCAGTAGCGTTTGACACTGTATCCTTGTGTTTCAACCGATGACTCACCAGGCCAGCTACATAAACTACATGGAACTTCTCCACTTTATATGTTGACTGAAAATCACACTTCCTCATAGCTCGCTTCAATTTTTGGTGTTTAATTCGGTTGGACTTAAATTCTTTCACAGACCTGTAGATGGTGGCTATCCAGCCATGCCGCTTAACAGCTATATATATATATATATATATATATATATATATATATTTATATTTTTGCTTGAAGGCAACTACAATGCGAATATCGCATAAATTCGATAATTATAGAAGATAATAATAATGACAAGTGAATATCGTACAGACTGTACGATATTCTACACACCGAGTGATTCTTTGCGGGATTCACTTGTCATTATTATTATCTTCTATAATTATCGAATTTATGCGATATTCGCATTGTAGTTGCCTTCAAGCAAAAATATAAATATTATCGACAATGCTTCTAAAAAATAAACAAACATCCAAAAAAATATTATATATATATATATATATATATATATATATATATATATATATATATATATGAGTAAAGAAATAACAAAAGACTTAGAGATTTAGCGTTATAGTCTATTTCAGGGAGCTTAAACAAATTGTCTAACTCTCCCGACTCATCAGATGCGAATGATGAATTTTTTTATTACTTAAACATCTGTTTTCAAATGCCTTTGCATTTGAAAACAGATTTTTAATCATATATTTTTTAAATTTTTTAGAATTTTGTAATCCAGAAAAAAAAATTAAAAGATATATAAATAAAAATCTGTTTTCAAATGCCTTTAAAATAATAAAACATTTCACCATTCGCATCTGATGAGTCGGGAGAGTTAGACTATTTGTCTAAACTCCCTGAAATAGACTATAACGCTAAATCTCTAAGTCTTTTGTTATTTCTTTACTTATACATTTGCTCTGTGACTCTAACATTAAGAGCACACATTGAGCTCTCATTTGCGACTTGGTTTTGTTTAAATAAAACTCTTGTGTCGTAAGGAAGATTTCTTCTCTGGACTTTTGGATTATATATATATATATATATATATATATATATGTGTGTGTGTGTGTGTGTAT
>CM042164.1:68363997-68378756 GCA_023376005.1 Doryteuthis pealeii | reverse complement strand
AGAGAGATAGCATGATTAAGAAAGGAAAACATCAAAAGAAAAACTAAATCACTTATAATTGCTGCACAAAATAATGCCGATAAGGACAAACTACATCAAAGCGAAAATTTATAGGACCCAAGAAAATAGTAAATGTAGACTTTGCGGAAATAGAGATGAGACTGTAAACCATATACTCTGCGAATGTAGCAAACTAGCACAACGAGAATACAAAACTAGACACGACTGGGTTGGGAAGGTGATCCACTGGGAATTATGCAAAAGAATTTAATTTTGACCAAATGGTATATGCATAAACCAGAATCTGTTCTTGAGAACGAAACGCATAAAATTCTCTGGGACTTTGAAATTAAAACGGATCACCTTATCCCAGCAAGAAGACCAGATCTAGTGTTGGTAAACAAAAAGGAAAGAACTTGTCAACTGGTGGATTTTGCGGTGCCAGCAGATCACAGGGTGAAGCTAAAGGAAAATGAAAGAGTGGACAAATATCTGACCCTTGCCAGAGAACTAAAAAGTTAAGGAATATTAAAGTGAAGGTGATACCAATTGTAGTTGGTGCACTTGGAACAGTCCCAAAAGGATTGGAAAAGGGTCTGGAAAGTTTTGAAATCAGAGGAAGAATTGAAACCATTCAGAACACTGCACTGCTGCAACCTGCCAGAATACTCAGAAGAGTCCTGGAGACCTGAGGAGACTTGCTGTCACTCAGACTCCAGTGAAAGACCATCAGCCAATGCTGATGTGAAAACTCAAATGGAGTAAATAATAAAGAATTGACCATCCAAACTACAGCACTATTGGGTTCGGTCAGAATACTCAGAAGCGTCCTGGAGACCTGAGGAGACTTGCTGTCATTCATCCTTCGCTGAACCACCAGCTACGGCAGGTGTGAAAAACTAAATAATTATAATAATAATAATAATAATAATAATAATAATAATTACATTAGTTCTTTTCAGTGGGGAAAATTGATTTGATATACGAGGAAATTGAGTTACGAATGGAGTGAATTGAATACGTATGTAAAGGTACCACTTTATATTTATGTATACGCATATGTGATAATCTCTGCTGGCCCAAACTGCTAAAATTATTCCAGAATGTTTCACACCGTGTGGTGATTTCCAGACAATTATCTTTAATCAACTGAAGATTATCTTGTGATTAGATTTCCCAATCGCTAATCGATATTAAAACCATTTTAGTTTTTGAATAACACAGTCCAGTTCATTTAATTTAATGTTCTAATTGACAGTAAACATTGCAGTCTCATACTATTAGGAATGACGCCTTCTTTAGATTTAAATTGTTTCTTCTTCTTCTTCTTCTTCTTCTTCTTCTTCTTCTTCTTCTTCTTCTTCAATTTTACATTCTTCTTCTTCATCTTCTTCAAATTTAAATTGTTACTTCTTATTTTTCCCCTTCTCTAATTTTAAACTTCTTCTTCTTCTTCTTCTTCTTTTTCTTCTTCTTCTTCTTCTTCTTCTTCTTGCTTCTTCTTCTTCTTCTTCAATTTTACATTCTTCTTCTTCATCTTCTTCAAATTTAAATTGTTACTTCTTATTTTTCCCCTTTAATTTTAAACTTCTTCTTTTCTTCTTCTTCTTTCTTCTTCTTCTTCTTCTTCTTTCTTCTTCTTCTTCTTCTTCTCTTCTTCTTCAATTTTACATTCTTCTTCTTCATCTTCTTCAAATTTAAATTGTTACTTCTTATTTTTCCCCTTCTTTAATTTTAAACTTCTTCTTTTTTCTTTCTTCTTCTTCTCTTCCCTTCTTCTTCTTCTTCTTCTTCTTCTTCTTTCTTCTTCAATTTTCATTCTTCTTCTTCATCTTCTTCAAATTTAAAGTGTTACTCTTATTTTTTTCCCCTTCTTTAATTTTAAACTTCTTTCTTCTTCTTCTTCTTCTTCTTTCTTCTCTTCTTCTCTTCTTCTTCTTCTTCTTCTTCTTCTTCAATTTTACATTCTTCTTCTCATCTTCTTCAAATTTAAATTGTTACTTCTTATTTTTCCCCTTCTTTAATTTTAAACTTCTTCTGTTCTTCTTTCTTCTTCTTCTTCTTCTCTTCTTATTTTATTATTATTATTATTATTATTATTATTATTATTATTATTATTCTCTCACGCATCTTGTTCTTGTTCTTGTTCTTCTTGTTCTTCTTGTTCTTCTTGTTCTTCTTCTTCTTCTTCTTCTTCTTCTTCTTCCAATTAGGTTCCTACTTCTAATTTGAGCTTCATCTTCTTCTATAGACGTGACAATTGGTGATATTGATTATTATCATTATAATCATCCTTATTTCCTATCAAATCAAAATCCCTTCACTGCAACAAAATGTTTTACATCAAGTCAAAATTAGCTACCATACTTTCTAAACCGGAAACCACCTCTAAGATTGACTGTATACATATCATTAAACAAGTATTAGTTACACGATTAATCCCAACGAAACACCCATATTAGTTAAATATTAACCCATTTGAATTCTTAGTTTCACTATTTTTAGTTTCACTATTCTTACATACTTAAAGAACAGAACATTTGTTTTTATAACCTTCTCATCAAATACCTGAAGCATACGGGAACCCATTAGAATATATATATAATATATATATTATATATAATATATATATATATATATATATAAAGAAATTTGAAAAATGAAGAGTTCCAAAAATAAAATGAATTTATTTATCGACGCTTAAACGTTTCGGTTTATTTAAACCTTCATCAGGATAGATAATGGGACACCGGGACAGATTACTAAAACCAGTGCAATTTCGCTTTTGCCCTACCTTAATAATCGGCCTGGATTTTTCAACATATCACCGTTTTTAGCTAAAATAGTTTTAAATAGCTACAAAATACCAGGCTTTATTCAATTATTAATTATCATTCCCACTTTGTTCCCTTGGTAGCTAATTTTGACTTGATGTAAAATATTTTGTTGTAGTGAAGGGATTTTGATTTGATAGGAAATAAGGATGACGTAACTCGAAGAAATGCATTCAACAAAAGACGAGAAAAAGTATTAATGGACTGATTTTATGAGAACAAAGGGAATAAAGTGGGAATGATAACTAAATAATCAAATAAAGCCTGGTATTTATTATTATTATTAGGTTTTCACACCTGTCGTAGCCAGTGGTTCACTGAGGGCTGAGTGACAGCAAGTCTCCTCAGGTCTCCATGACTCTTCTGAGTGTTCTAGCCGATCTTAACAGTGCTGTAGTTTCGATGGTCTCGATTCTTCCTCAGATTTCCAATTCAACCAAATTCTTTTCAAGATTTTTGGGGACAGTTTCAAGGGCACCAATTACAATTGGTACGATCTTCACCTTCATGTTCCACAGTTTCCACAGTTCTCTGGCAAGGTCCAATTATTTGTTAATCTTTTCGCTTTCTTTCATTTTCTCTTGGGGGTCGACCGGGACGCCAAAATCCACGGTTCGCTTCTTCTTGTCGATAAATATTAGGTCCGGTCACCTGGACGAGATTAGGTGATCCGTCTGTATCTCGTAGTTCCAGAGAATTTCATGCGTCTCATTCCCCAGGACAGGTTCAGGCTTGTGCATATACCATTTAGTGGTATAGTGAAAATTGAATTTTTTGCACAATTCCCAGAGGATTAACTTTCCCACCGAGTCGTGTCTAATCTTGTACTCTCTTTGTGTTAGTGTGCAGCATTCGCTTATTATATGATTAATCGTTTCATCTCTGTCTCCACACATTCTGTACTTGCTATTTAGCTGCGTCTTATCTATTTTTGCCTTTATGCAGTTTGTTATTATGGAATTGTCTTGTGCTGTGATTATTAGCGATTCGGTTTCTCTCTTGAGGTTTCCTTTTCTTAGCCATGTCCATATTTTCTGATGTGATATCTTTTGAGTTTGACGCTTGAAGTACCCATGGAGTTGTTTTTCTTCCCATTTCTGTTTTTTAGTTTTTAATGTATTTCTGCTCGTCATTATTATTATTATTATTATCATTATTATTATTATTATTATTATTATTATTATTTAGTTGTTTAGGAGCCGCTGTGAACGGTTTAAATTTGCAAAGAGTTTAATAATCCATGAAGGTTTATATGTCATTAAACAAAGAAACCAAACCAAACCTACTCTCTCTCTCTCTCCCTCACATAAACATACACTCTCTCTTACACACACACACACTCTCTCTCTCACACACACACACACACACACACACTCTCTCTCTCTCTCTCTCTCTTTATTTCTCTCTGTCTCTCATCTGTCCACACACAACACACACATTCCCTCATTAATAATAGTTTTCGTAAATAATACTCTTGGGATGATTTGGCATTAAATAACCCATCCATGTTGTTATGCCATTAAACAATGAAAGCAACCTACCGCAACTCACTTACTCATCCTCCCCCCTCTCGTCACTCTCCTCTTCTCTCCTCTCTCTCTCTCTCTCTCTCTCCTCGCACGCACACACACACACACACACGCACTCATTCATTATATTTGTTTTTTTGGAACAATACTCTTGGGATTGATTTGGCAGTAAATAGCCCATCCCTGTTGATATCCATTAAACAAAGAGACGCAAAGCAAATACCATAATAGGCAAGCATTGGAGATGTTGAGATTATAGAATTCTACTGAAAATCAGCTGAATTATTCTATGTCTCAGTAATGGGACAATACTTGGCTGTCCCTTGGTCTATAAGAATTCGCCTCCAGATAGTGAGTGTGTGAAAATTCATTAAATATAATACTGTTATGGGCACAAAACCAAAACGTGTCGAAGAAAATTGGAAAACTAATGTGCTTAGGGGACTCTGAGATGCCGACAGTTACCCATATTCAGGTGAGCAGTCCCAATTGAGCTATATTTCTGCTAGATTTTTATTTTCTCTCTTTTTAAAAACGCCGTCTTTTCTTTCTTTCTCTCTCTCTCGCCTGCCGTCTCTCTGCGTCTCCTATCTCCCGCCGGGTCTCTCTCTCTCTTCTCTTCTCTCTCTCTCTATCTATCATCTCTTCTTGCTCTCTCTCTGCCTCTCTCTGCTCTTCTCTCTCCTCTCTGCTCTCGATCTCTCTCTCGTTATATATATATATATATATATTTATAATATATATATATAGTATAAGATATAGCACACACACTCTCTCAACATACACACATATTCTCTCTCTCTCGTCTCTCTGCTCTCCTCCTCCCTCCTCTCTCTAATCTCTATATATATATATATATATTATACACACACACACACACTCTCTCACATACACACATATTCTCTCTTCTCTCTCTTTCTCTCTCTCCTCTCTCTCTCTCTCCTCTCTCCTCTCTATATATATTAATATTATTACATATATATTATACACACACCACTCTCTCACATACACACATATTCTCTCTCTCTCTTTTCTCTCTCTCTCTCCCCCCTCGTCTCTCTCTCTCTCTCTCTCCTATATATATATATATATATATATATGATGATATACACCAACACTCTCTCACATACACACATATTCCTCTCTCTCTCTTTCTCTCTCTCTCTCTCCTCTCGTCTCCTCTTTCTCTCTCTCTCTTATATATATATATGATATAAAACACACACACTCTCTCACATACACACACATACTCTCTCTCTCTTCGCTCTCTCTCTCTCTTCCTCTCTCTCTCTCTCTGTCTTTTCTCTATCTTTCGCTCACTCATTCACTCACGCACAGGACACCCACGACGCACACATTCTTCTGTCTCTCTGTCATTTGCTCACATACATCCGTCTCTCTCTCTCTCTCTCTCTCTCTCTCTCTCTCTCTCTCTCTCTCTCTCTCTCTCTCCATTCTATACTTATCTCTCATTCACTCACATAAACAAATACACACTTTCACTCTCTCTCTCTCTGCCTTCTCCTTGTCTCCTGTCTGTCTGTCTCTGTCTCTGTCTCTCTCTCTCACGACACTTTCACTCTCTGCTCTCTTGTTACTCCTCCTTTCTTATCATTTGCTTCTGTCCTCTCTCTGCTCCTCCTCAACTTTGTCTCTCTCTTTGCTATCTCTATATCCCTTCTTCTCTCTCTCGTCTCTCTCTCATCAGCACACAACTTTTAGCTCTCTCTCAGTCTCTCTTCTCGGATCTCTCTCCTCTGCTCTGTCTCTCTCTCTTTCTTCTCTCTCTGCCTCTCATCATTCTCTCACTCCTTCTTGCTCTCTCTCTCTCTCTCGTTCGTCTCGTTTCTCTTCTCGCTCTCTCCTCTCTTTAAAATCAAATCTTGTTTTTTCTTATAGAAAAAGAAATAGTTTTTTATTGTTCCTTTTTAGTTTTAATTATTTCAATTTCATCTCATTTTTTTTTATTCGCTTCTTATTTTATTTTCAATTTTCATTTCTCTTCTCCCCTTCTCTTCTCTCTCTCGCTCTCTCTCGGTCTCTCTCTCGTCATCTCTCTCTTCCTCTCTCTCTCTCTCTCCTCTCTCTCTCGTCTCTCCTTCTTTTTATCTACCTATCTATCTTTAAAGCTTTGTTTTTCTTAACAGAAAAAAAAGCATGTTAGTTTTTTTTTTTTGTTCCTTCTTATCTTTTTTTGTCTTTCTTTTTTCTTTTTTTTTCTTTTTTTTTCTTTTCCTTTTTTTTTTTTTTTTTTTTGGTGTTAAGGAATCATTCTGCCATTTCGTTTCAGTATCATGTGATATTATCAACAGAGATGATGGAACACCCTGCTGCTTCCACTGTCCTTTGTGACATCCGCTTTCTTTTTCTTCTTCTTTTTTTTCTTCTTCTCTTTCTTTTTTTTTTTTTTTTTTTACTTTCTTTCATTTTTTTTTTTTTTTTTTACTTTCTTTCATTTTTTTTTTTTTTTTTTACTTTCTTTCATTTTTTTTTTTTTTTTTTTTTTTTTTACTTTCTTTCATTTTTTTTTTTGCATCTGAAGTAAAAAATCGATGGCAGAATCATTAAAATGGCGATTAAAAACAAGAAAACAAAACCAAAAAAACAGAAAAGGAGAGTAACGAAAATAGTGGTGAACAATGCCATACACAGACTCAAATAATAACACCTCAACTCAACAGGAAGTTGTAAATATCTCTTTTAACTCATATTAACCTGAAATCATCGACGCGCGAATACCGGAAGGAATGATTCTTCCGGAAGACAATATTTTTAAAAAAAGAAGCAAACCAAAAATAAAAATAAAATGATTATATGAACGTCTCAAGAAAAAAGAAACAATATCTTATTCAACGCTTTGTTACGGAATGTATAAAAATCAGAAAAAAATGATTCACTAATTTTGTCTGTTTTATTTTATTTGTTTTGTTTTTTGTTGTTGTGTTCTTATGATAAAACTAGTGAGAAGGTGTTCGTATGTAATGGTTATCGTCGTAAGAAACGTCAAATCAAGTCCAAAACCTGCATTTCATATAGTGCTAATACTTTGGGGAAAGGTGTGGGTCTAACTAATCTTCTACTTATGGATAAGGAGTAGGGTATATTACACTCTTTAGCCTTGTATGGCGACCAGTCTAGGAGAGTGAAAACACTGAATTAAGATCTGTTAAACGCCGCTTTAATATAAAAGGTTGGAGGAGCGTGGTTAGAGTCGTAGGAAATGGACTCATCGACCCGAGTTCAAATCCTGGACGAAGCTACAGTTCACATAGCGCTAATACCCTTGAGAAAGGTATGAATCCAACTACTCTCCCTCCAGCTATGGGTAAATAGTAGGCAGACTGGGCTCTTTAACCTTGGTTAGGCAACCGGTCTAGGAGAAGGAAAACGCTGGATTCAAACCTGTTAAACTCCGCTTAAGAAATTGATCTAGTGTCACATCCTGCTCGTACGGAGGGGTTGATAAATATATATATATATAAGCTGCTAGAGTTTGACGTGACCAGTCGATTGATCAGAGAGAGGCTCTTCGACCGTCTGGCCTAAGTAAGGGCCAAAGTAGAGTGCTGCATGTGATGGACTGCTCCGCCACCTGCTTAAGCATTACGGGTCGCCATCTACGACCAACAGTTGGCCGCATTGGGGGAATATGACCTTTTGCAGAGGTGCAGTCCATGTATTCTTCTGTTCCAGCAGACAGGGTGAGAGTCAACATGGGAGTAATGACAGACTTCTAGAAATGTAGACTCATTTGACAGAGTTTAGTGCTATAACATATATATCCGTTGTCGAGGGTCTTAAGCCACTACACGGGATTCTAAACCCCTCTGACAGGGTGGTCCAAAGATTAAGGAGTTGTATATTGTCGGAATATTTTGTTATATAAGGTGTGCCACCACTTAAATTATAGACTTATCGTGGTCGCGAGAATTCAATCAGCCTATCAATACGTGGTTGGTTAACTATTTAATGGCCGATCTTCAAGGGCATTCAGTTGTTCGTAGTTAACACGGACGAACGGATCAACAACCAAGGATTCTTCACTAAGTAATAACCAAGGATCCTGTCTACACACTAACTAACACGAGGATTCTGCCTAACACTAACGAACACAAGGAAACTCCACTGTAAAGTGCTCTCAGCTCTAGCCTAAAAATGGCCACAAAATCGTAAAAATTACTATAATAATTATTATAGGGACCGGGTTAGCTCAGTCGGTATAGCGTTCGGCTAGAAACCACAAGGTTCCTAGTTCGATACCGGTCCCCGCCAACTCAGCGTATGAGTAGCACAGGATCTGTGCGGTAAAGTAAGGAGCTGATGGTAGGTGTGGCGCTCCACCTCAGATGCTAAAACAATCTCCTTGGTCTAGCGCTATTGAAAATGGATAGACTCCCTCGCTGGCTGGCTGATACCGACTTTAGGCCGCCCCGTTGACTTTACTTTACTTACTATAACGGTATTAGCGCTTGGTGAAATGCAAACAGCCTCGTCCAGGATTTGAACTCGCCTCGTCGCGTCCACTTCCTACGACTTTAACCATTACACCACCGTTTCCCTCCTTCACGAAAACGTATATGTTTCACGGCTTTAATCTATCCGCTATCGAAACGCATTTCCTTTTCTTTATTTTTCTTTTCTTTCTCTCTTGATTTTCATTATTCAACATCCACTCTCATGATCTACTCATTGTTCTACTTCACCCTCTTGTAATGTCCTTTGAGATCTGTATCAGCTAGATTAATACATAATTAAAGCCGGTCGGCCATTTTATACCCGGTGACCAAGAGAGCATACTAAACTTCTTACATGACCCTGAGGTGAATTGTTTGTCAACCCACCACCTACAAACCGTAGCATTCTTACCGGAAGTCTATGATCTCATCCACCTTCGAACGTCACACACGCACAACCCCCCCTCCACACACACACACAACACACACACATATATATATATATATATATTATAATATATATATGTGGTGTGTGTGTTTATATAAATGATTTTCACACACACAAAACTCACAAAAACACACACACACGCGCATATGTATATCTGTTACATATATATGAAATATATATATATATGTATATATATATATATATAATATACTATATATATATGTTTATTATAAATGATCTTCACACACACAAACTCACAAAAACACACACATACACGCATATTTTACATCTGTGTTATATATATATATATATATAATATATATATATATATATATATATATATATATGAACTCACAACATCATCACTAATCACAAATCCACACAAATTCACAAAAAATAACATACACATACACGCACGCTCGCGCCCACATATATATGTATACATGCGTACATACATGCATATATATATATATATATATATATGTCTATATATGAACTCACAAACCTCAACACATACAAAATCACCAACACACACAAAAACACGGAAAGGCACACACAAAGACATACACCAACTCACTAACACACACACACATACACACACACATACGCATAAACACAGATATATATGTATATGTATATATATATATAATATATATATAATATATATGTGTGTGTATGTGTGTGTGTTTGTGTCTATATATCTATATAAGGACTCACAAACATCACCCACAAAATCACGCACACATACTCACACAACACTCGCAAAGTCACACATACACTCAAAGACACAAAAAGACACACACACAGGGACACACACCATGGACACACACATGTATCTATCTATCTATCTAATCTATCTATTCTATCTATATATATATATATATATATATATATATATATATATATATATATATATATAACATATGACCTACACAACACAACACCATTATGTATATAAAGTTATAAAATGAACACATCACAAAAGACACCATGCGACCTGATGCATGCCATGGCGCGAGGTTATTGAGTGTATATTATAGTGTCACGTTGAAGTAACTCACTGATGTCCCAAATCTAACACAGAAGACAACATAATAAAAAAATATAAAGAATTATCGCCTTATATACAATATGTCCCAACTACGTACAATGCAAATAGTTTTTCGATTATAAATTTACCGAATATTATAGATAATAATTCCATTCCCATAAATAGTAAAAAAACGCCCGATTGCGATGACTTGAGTATTTCCACCTCCAAGTAACTAACCATAGATACTCATCGAACACTACAAATATCACCTAAATGCTTATAAGATCTATATTAACGATTATGCCGTCTCAGATGTACTACTATTTCTCAATATTTATCCGTGACACTACAGGAACGTAGGATTATAGCGGTAAGACCAATCCTAGTATGTATCTATAATATAGCATCTCATAAAGTGTATATCATGAGCATGACAATATAAGGCATACATGTGAAGAGTTCATAAGATTCACATAAGACTTATGAGTAATGTCTCGATTGTAGAGTTGATCATCATTAGACGAACATACCATTCTGGTAAGTGTGGTCACTATTAACTAGTGATACAAGTAAAGTAAATGCGATATACGCCAGATCCGTTTAAGGTCCGAATGAAGTAGTTGTCTATTGTTCTACAAATTTAATTTCATATAATATGAAGGGTAATATATATATATATATATATTACGATATGGTACATATATATTATTATAGGAATTATATATCTATAATATAGTATATACATATATTAATATGTTGTGTGCTATATATATATATATACTGGTATTTGTGCGAAAAGGTACAATGGTAGTTGATTCAAATGTTTCACAATAAGACTACAGACCAGACAGATTATAACAATATTAGTAAAGTGCTCAATACTAAGTTAGAAGTCAGAACAAATTATTATAATATGATAATGCGTACAGTAAGCTAATAACCTACGTGAGTTACAACCTATTAAGATATATTCAGATGTGTAAATAACCACTAGAGATATCAATAAATTAAATAGTGGTATAATTGCAGGTCTGCGAATTGCACTCTGTAAGTATTTTCGAAGCTGAATAAACGATATTGCGTTATGAAATCAGTACTTTACAGAGTTACAATCAAGTGAGTCGTGTGATAATGTCGCGTAGGTGTGGGGGGGAGAGGTTTTACCGTGTCATGTCCCAAGTACTTGTATTGTGAGTGATGACTCTAGTTTTAGAACTATTATTACTCTCAGGAATAATTAGATCTCCATAAGCGGCATTAATGATAATATTAAGAACTGTGCGTCTAATATCAACGTATTGTAGCACCTAAAGATACGGATCTCACATTAGGATTAATCCTGGTCCTGCGTCGTACCTGTATAATCCTAACTGTTTATCTGGCGTATAAAATACACCACTAAAAAGTATGCAGGTATATACTAATATAAAGACATAATCTGTGTCGACATAATAATTTTACGCAAATACCAAGTCTTCAACCTACACATCTGAGGGTTATCACACGTGTGTACTCGGACCTATGTCAGAGGCATGATGGAAAACGAAGTACAAGTCCTATAAACATATTTAATCATCTATTGTAATGCGGTAAATATTTCATCTAATGTACTAATAATCTTAAGCACGTGAGACAAACAAGTGCCATACATTCATATCCTTAAATAAGATTGTCTGCCGACCGCCGCGGTGCGAGAAGAAATTGTGACGACTCCGCACATTAACCATCTATAATACGAATCATCACAAAGCAATGCATTTCGTTTCTATTTAATAAACCAGTCGAAAACTATTGCGAAATTTTCACGATTAAGAAAGTCCCAATGGCCTATCAGGTTCGAACGACTGGTTTTATATGTCCCCGGAACTGGTGCTGCGCATATCATTCTATAAGTGCCATTCTATTTATAACAATTCTCTATACTACGTATACTATTCAACAAATGAATATAAGGTAAATAAGCATAGCGTCCCTTGATTATTTGTCATCCTCACTATGTTGCTAAGTTAATATAAATTCATATAAAAATAAACCTTGAGTAAGTATATAAGTCCAACTTTTGTAAAGATAAATCTTAAGATACTGGAACATAACATATCATCTATATAAGTTGAAAATAATATGAAATCTAACGCAGATAACATAATATTCATCAACTCAACATTGTGCATTTTTACTAAATCTATTGGAACTTAAATTCCAGTCCACCAGAAAAAGATAATACATAAGCTAAAAGATCTATTGATTAAAACTCTAACCGAACCAGCGTGATACGGCCAATCCGACAGCTGTTGACATACAAATACCAACAAAATACCAACTGCTTATAAGTGTATCGTTTGAGATACAATTCTGAGCGTGAGGTCTTCGCTGGCGTGTGGTGCCGTAGTGTGTAACTGTATGGCTTCGGCCCTGAAGACGCTATGCGTTCTGAAGCTAGCGAGAGGCCATTCATGTGATGAAGGCCTTGTGTCCTGTGGTGTCGTGTTGCTGCAATTCGTACTGTGTAAACGACTAGCGTGTGCCTTACGAAGTTTGAAGAATACCGAAATATATTACGTCATAATGTTGTAGTAGTATAGTGTAGTTATATATTAATATGTGATATATGTGGTGAAGATGGTGTGGTTAATGTGTTCTAACTTGCGTCTGCAATGGGATCATAGGCAGAGAAACTATCTGATTACAAACCGACGATCTTTTACAATTCATTTGTGTGTGTGCCGCTACCCTATCTGATGTATGAATATATATATAAATATAAATTATTTAATATATCAACCTTGGGCGAGGTCGAGAGTGCCTTGCAAATTCAGAATATATTCTGTCATTGTAACACTGCCTGACATTACCTATACTTGAGCGAATACCACAATGATCATCATATCTAGCTCCTTGCCACTACACTGCAACAATGCATCCAGGAGTTCGGTGAAGGACTGAAATGATACTATTTAGAACAAATCCGCTATTGACCAATCACTCACCAGCTTCCAGCCGATATGGATATCATCCATTAGGCAACTTGGAATGAGAACAGAATAATAATTCTAAACAATAACTGTCTGCACTGTTCAAAATCTAAATTATAATTAAATAGATAGTTTAATACCTAATGTGATCATTAAGTATATTACCAATCCTATTAACATAGGTCCATCAATATATATCAAGTGAGGATTCTCTAAAGTTCCAGATAATGAGAAAAACAACATCAACCATGTCTTGATTAAATTGAAAAACGCCCAGTCTTAAATTGTTAGTATCATTTTTCAGCATATATAACAGCTCAAATAGTTTTTGTTTTCAGTATCCTTTATTCTCCAGTTCATCCACCGTAACCGTCAGGAGTCCTCATTTCCTTTCTCTTATAATTACCATTAATAATATAATATATAAAATATCTAATATATATATATTATAGTGTGTGTGTGCTGTGTGTGTGTGTATTGTGCTGTGATTATCACTACACTTTGTCTAATATTTGGATTAAATTCTGTTGTAATCTGTTTGTCATTAATATTATTCTAATATAAGGGTGCTATCAATATACACAACTATTAAATTTATTAGACCTAAAGCTGAACGTCACGTAATGAGTTGTTTTACGCCTTAACTCCAATCTACTCACAGAAGAGTGGCTGTTGCGCAACATTAAACTCACTGACTCACTTGAGAGGCGTCCATTTGCAATCATTGACGAAGGACTTGAATGACTGAGGAGCAGCCAGAGGAACAACCAAAGGACGAAATTATCAAGGATTTCGGCTAAGGACAAGCGCTATCTTGCCCTGAAGCCCTAATAAGGCGATTGAAGGGCCAATTAAAATCGTAAAAGCTATACTATTCATTTGAATCTCTTTCTTTCGAATCAATAACCTACTCTAATAAGTAGATCTTTGTAGATTCTCCCATGATATCTTACATTTCGTAATTTCTCACATGTTGTCTGACATATTCCTTAGTCACCTGGGTCTTAGGACCGTTGTGGTCCACCAATAGGAAATTTCTGACGCTATGTTTGCTGCGAGTTTCATCGATGACTATCTTCCAGTACACCTTGGATACTCTACCGGACATCGGAGTCGCGGTATATGCCAGCATTGCTTTCTACCGCGTGAGAAACACGCTTCTAAGAGCACAAGTAGGTGCAATAATCACCAGAGCATCCGACCCAAATCTAGTGCGCGTCACCTGTTGCGCGTGAGGGCGGAAACGCGGCACCCTGAGAGCTGAACCATGCCCCTAATGAAGGATATATTGCCCATTGGAGGAGCAGTTCATGATCCCAGCTGCCAATACTACAAACTTTGGACAGCCTATCTTGGCGCTAGTGACGGCCGCGGCTCTGGATGAGTCGCCAATCCTTAACCGAACCCAACTCCTCGGCCACTAGTCAAGCGTCAAGACCCTAAACCCTAAGCACACCCATATAATGTATTCTCGTCTAACTCCTATCCC
>CM042164.1:68348997-68351497 GCA_023376005.1 Doryteuthis pealeii | reverse complement strand
TGCTATAAACCAATTTTTAGGTGTAGAGCATAACTCTGCCTATTTTTGGAAATGGAAGCTCAAATTTTTGGGATTGTGTAATTTTATCATAATCCACACTTGGATAAAATTGAAGGGGTGGGTGACAAGGCCTGGATGGTTTGACATGGAATTACCCAATTTTGATTTTTTTAAATAAAAGTTTAAAGAAAGGGGTAGGTGCTGTCGTACCGAAATGTTGGCCATACTTACCCAATTCCGTACAGAAGGTCAGACCAAGTGTTAACAAGAAAAAAGAACTTGTCATCCAGTGGATTTTGTTCCACGTTCCGGGCGCACCATAGGGTGAGAATGAAAGAAAATAAAAAGATAGACAAACACTTGGATCTTGAGAAACAGCTATACTATCAAAACAAATATGGGGAAAAATCAAACTAAAACTCAACCGGAAATAACCTGGAAAAACGGAAAACACCACCAGCATACATCAAACCGGAAATGCAAACTTTGCATAGAAGAAAGATTTGCCATAATAACCTTCTTCGAGAAGAAAAAACAGTTAAGTATCTGGTCGGCATCCTTAGTTCCAGATGTAATAAGTAAGTAAGCAAGCCAGTAAGAATCCAGTGTTAACGTATTCCTTGTAAGTCCTTCGTCCAAGATAATCCAAGTATCAATGACATAAGCTCAGAATGTTGTCTCTATTAATACAGCAGAAGCAGCAGCAGCAGTGCCAGTGATTGGACAATAGAAATCCACCCCAGGTCACGTGGTAGTCAACGAGTCTATATTTAGGAGTGACCATTTGCCCCATGCCTTATATCATAATAATTCAACATAAACTACTCAACAAACGATCAGAAATTATATCAAAGTGTAGACACGAAAATAAATATTCACTAAGCCAACTAAAAACCAATGACTGCTACGTTTTAAAAAAATTAAAATTATAAAATAAAAAGCAAGCACAAAATCCAAATCCTAAACAGGAAAAAAAAAAAAAAAAGAAACAAATAGAAATACAAAAAAATCAACCGTTTAAGGGGAACGAAGTTAACAAAATATTCAGCCTAAATCGATAAAATAAAAGCATACCACATTAAACTTCGTGCTACATATAGCAACTGCCATGTAAATTTCATAACCGCCACCAGCAGATAAGAGAGCAGATAATAGAACACTCCGCTTAAATAAACAACTGTATCCGGGTAAAATTCGTGCTACACATGATAATTGACCATTCAAAATTCAGTCCACTCCCGCCAACATCACAGGGTACTTAAACAAACCACTAAATTATTTGATGATCTGAAAATTGCAGAGGTAAGAAACTATCTGTAACCAGATATTGACTCCAGGTCCACGCTACCTTAACTTTAATATATATATATATATATATATATATATATATATATATATATACTAATCTTATTATCAAACCTTTGCAGTAAGAAAAAAACGGCAAATGATTTGTTAGTAAAAATATACAACCAAATTTCACCTGAGGGTAAAAAATGAAAAAAAAAAGGAAAGACCACAGGGGTCACACCAACCGAAAATAATCAATTAACGCTATAACACTGGGCAAAAGAATATATATATATATATATTATATATATATATATATTATATATATAATATATAAACCGCTAAGATTGTCTAAATCTAAAATGTAAAAAGTGCTCGATACCTAAGTAGAGAAAATAATCAAGTTAATCCTAATGAGCCAGATATACCTACTAATATTTTCACTTAGTAGCTCATTAGGTTAAGAATCTGTCTTGAATTTTACGCCATGTCATATATATATATATACATATATATATATATAATATATATATATATTGGAAGGTTATGTGCTTAATTAAAGTCATACCTAATGTGTTGATTAATTAATTATAGTTAAATGAATTAGGCGTGTATGTCGGTTAAAAAGTAAAGCGTAAACAAATTGAGAAAATCGATCTCTATATGTACATTTCAGCCTAGCTATAGACAGGGCAGTTCTTTGTGCGTGATTCAAACCCTACCTGTCAAGCTGACAGGTGGACACTCTAACCATGACACTAGCGGACTTCCCCAGAATTTCTCATTTATTTTAAACTGATATGTATATCGCACTTTTTGGGTGACTTATGGCACGACAATATGAAGTTGACAAACAAACACATCGTTTGTCCACTTCATATATATATATATATATATATATATATATATATATATATATATATATATATTATTATTATTATTATTTTATTTTGCTTGAAGGCAATTATAAATGCATGTATCGCATAAAATTCGATAATTATAGAAAATAATCTTGACAAGTAAACCCGCAAAGGATGGCTCGCCATGTAGAACACCGTACAGACTGTTTCGACTTTATTAAGATCTCTTCAGCGATGTATTACTAACGACTCCCCAACAGGAATCGAAACCGGGACTTCACAGGCATAATCAGGAGACCATATCCGTTCGGCCGCCGGTACATAGCGAACAATCCCTGCGAAATTAACCTTGT
>CM042164.1:68331497-68343997 GCA_023376005.1 Doryteuthis pealeii | reverse complement strand
GATTATTTTTAAGAGAACAACGGGAACAAAGTGGGAATGATAACTAAATAAATAATTAAATGAAGCCTAATATTTAGTAATTACATCTTCGCATGTGTGGATCGCGACTTGCCTTTCAAAAATAAAAATATAACCTTGCTGATGAGACCTAATACGTCGAAATGTACATTTAGGATTGACATTTTCTCGATCATGTTTAGCCTTACATTTGAACATATATGCTCGCCTAAATTCATTAATTTTTAACTAATTAATTTTCAAGAATTAGGTATGACTTCAATTAAGCACATATCCTCCAAATATATATATATATATATATATATATATATATATATATATATATATGATAGAGATTACATATATATATGATAGAGAGATATGATAGAGATACATATATATATGATAGAGTTTACATATATATATATGACAGAGATGACTTATATATATATATGATAGATGATAGAGATGACATATATATATGATAGAGATATGATATATATATATATATATGATACTTATATATATATGATAGAGATTACATATATATATGATAGAGATTACATATATATATATGATAGAGATAACATATATATATGATAGAGACTTATATATATAAGATAAAGATTACATATATATATATATATATATGATAGAGATGACATATATATATATATATATGATAGAGACTTATATATATAAGATAAAGATTACATATATATATATATATGATAGAGATGACATATATATATGATAGAGACTTATATATAAAAGATAAAGATTACATATATATATATATATGATAGACATGACATATATATATATATATGATACTTATATATATATGATAGAGATTACATATATATATATGATAGAGATGACATATATATATGATAGAGATATGATAGAGATGATATATACATACATGATACTTATATATATATGATAGAGATTACATATATATATGATAGAGATTACATATATATATATTATAGAGATATGATAGAGATGACTTATATATATATGATAGAGACTTATCTTATTATAATGGAGATTGTGTGCTTTTCTGTCTGTAACCGAAACTATATTCCTACTCAAGTCACAATTCTCTTAGTTATTGACATCACATTCTCCATGATTTAATTTTTATCTTAACCTCAATTATTAATAAAATTGTCTTACATTATTAATACTCTTAACTATGTCTACATACTGACAACATGCAATTATATTTATATATACAACAAAATAGCGGTTTACAGTGTGAACGGGAAGGCTAATTTGCATATTAATATTAAAAAATCGAATTTAATAAATATGTGCTTAGTATTATTGATTTCTAACTATTTGGTTTTATTTTAATGAATATAAGCAAAAATCTCTTCAATGAATCTTAAATGAAATTCATTAACAAGATAAAATAACTGTCATTTTATTCTTTACTTCCTCTTATAACTAAATCCTTAAATTAGAAAAAATAACAATGAAAGACGAGAGTGATGGAAGAGTAAGTTTCAGTTGTTCCATTTTTTTTATTATGCTCCCTCTGTTTCAAATCTTTTATTATACTCCCTCTGTTTCAAATCTTTTTATCTGTATTCTTATTTAGTTTCATTAGCCTTTCTAATTTAAGACAATATTTTATTACATTAAAACTTAAATACTTGCACGGGGAGGGTGCATATATTTGCTAGTATATATAAGATAAAGATTATATATATATATATATATATATATATATATATATATATATATATATATATATAGAGATGACATATATATATGATAGAGATATGATAGAGATGACACATATAATATATATATATATATATATATATATATGTGTGTGTGTGTGTGTGTGTGATAGAGATGATTAATATATATATGATAGAGATGACTTACCGGGGAATAGAATATCGAGTTAATCGCAACATCGACGGTCGATACATATCTTTCTTTCTTTTCTTTTCGAATTCCGTCAGAGACGACGATGACGTCACACCATGTCTTCATTTGCGGACCCTACGGTGGCTCATTAGTCCAATTCTGGACTTGCAGATGCGGTCACCCATTGCAAGGGAAATCCCCATCTACATTTGGTTGTTCATGACGATGAAACCGTTGCCACTCTGCAGTCCTGTTTATCTCATTATTGGGCAGCTTAGCTCCTGTGCGGCAAGCGTCCCGCCAACCCTGTCTGTTGGAGACCAGATCTTCCACGCTTGAAGGTGTGATGATACATTTTTTCAGCATTGTCTTAATATGGTCTTTGAACCGCTTTTTTTTGGTGGGGGATCCTGTCCTCCGCGTGCTATCTGTGAGTCGATACTTATATTAACCGAATAAGTCAATAAGTTATAAAGAACGTGAAGGTTACTACTTTTCTTCATTCTTTCAACTATCAGGTAAGGTGTGCGGGCATGGGCCTTTGCTAGAAACAACAGTTGGAACGTTAATTTCATAGTTTTAAGGCGCCCGGCAAGGGTTTTTAAGTTGTTTTTTTTACTTGCATAAAAACATAATCAAAACAGGCCGATTTCAACGTGTTTTTCAAGGATTTTTGCGTTAGTTTTGAAGTATACGAATTTAAGCAAAATTTTCAAAGTTAACCAAAATTTTCAAAGTTCCAAACTTTCAGGCATTATTGACCCGTTGGAGGATTGCTAAAAATACCAAATTCAATGTTATTTTATTAATTTTCAATATTGCTACGTTCAATTTGTTGTATTTCTCTCTTTTATAAATTCTTGATTGTTTTTTCTCTTCTTTTTTTGAAAAGTCTTTTCCCTTTAAATTCGTCGTATCTTTTTATCAATTTTCTCCCCATTTTTCATTCTTTCTTCAGATTTGTTTTTCTTTCACTTTGTTACTTTTCGTTTTTATCTTTCGCCACTTTTTTTAAAAGTGTTTTTCTTTCAATTCGTTGCATTTCTTTCTTTTTTTCTTTAGTATTTTTTCTTCTTTAATTTTTTCGAGAGTGTTTTTCTTTCAGTTCGTCGCATTTTTAATCAATTTTCTTTAGTTTTCTTTTTTTTTCTTTTTTTTTTCTTCATACGTGTTTTTCATTCAATTTGATGCATTTCTTGTTTCGTTTTTTCTTTTTCATTTTTTTTTTTTTCTTCATATGTGTTTTTCATTCAATTTGATGCATTTCTTGTTCGTTTTTCTTTTTCCTTTTTTCATTTTTTTTTCTTCATATGTGTTTTTCATTCAATTTGATGCATTTCTTGTTTCGTTTTTCTTTTCTTTTTTTCATTTTTTTTCTTCATATGTGTTTTCATTCAATTTGATGCATTTCTTGTTTCGTTTTTTTTTTCCTTTTTTCCTTTTTTTTCTTCATATGTGTTTTTCATTCAATTTGATGCATTTCTTGTTTCGTTTTTCTTTTTCTTTTTTTCATTTTTTTTTCTTCATGTGTGTTTTTCATTCAATTTGATGCATTTCTTGTTTCGTTTTTTCTTTTTCTTTTTTTCATTTTTTTCTTCATATGTGTTTTTCATTCAATTTGATGCATTTCTTGTTTCGTTTTTTCTTTTTCCTTTTTTCATTTTTTTTCTTCATATGTGTTTTTCATTCAATTTGATGCATTTCTTGTTTCGTTTTTTCTTTTCTTTTTTTCATTTTTTTTCTTCATATGTGTTTTTCATTCAATTTGATGCATTCTTGTTTCGTTTTTTCTTTTTCCTTTTTTCATTTTTTTTTTCATATGTGTTTTTCATTCAATTTGATGCATTTCTTGTTTCGTTTTTTCTTTTTCCTTTTTTCATTTTTTTTCTTCATATGTGTTTTTCATTCAATTTGATGCATTTTATTGTTACGTTTTTTCTTTTTCCTTTTTCATTTTTTTTCTTCATATGTGTTTTTCATTCAATTTGATGCATTTTATTGTTACGTTTTTTCTTTTTCCTTTTTTTTCTTCATATGTGTTTTTCATTCAATTTGATGCATTTTATTGTTACGTTTTTTCTTTTTCCTTTTTTCATTTTTTTTCTTCATATGTGTTTTTCATTCAATTTGATGCATTTTATTGTTACGTTTTTTCTTTTCATTTTTTCATTTTTTTTCTTCATATGTGTTTTTCGTTCAATTTGATGCATTTCTTGTTTCGTTTTTTCTTTTTCCTTTTTTCATTTTTTAAACGTGTTTTTTCTTTCAACTAGTATTTTTTAACAGATTTTCTTTTTTTTTTCGTTTTCTCCATTTTTCCTTCTTTCTGGTTGACGTGTTTCTCAATCTATTTATTCTATTTTCATTCTTTTTTGTATTTAATTTGTTATTCTTTCTTTCTTTTGCAACGGTTTTCTTCGAATTTGATATACTTTCTTTCTTTCGATTTCTTCTTTTGTCAATAATTCTTCAGACATGAATGGCACTAAACTCCATCTAACGAGGCTCCAGATTTGGATATCTGGGGAGTGTGAAGTATCTCTTTATCGCCATAACTTCCAGTTCCACTTTGACTCGGACTGGTAGTACCTGCTAGGGTCCCATCTATAGTTTAAATAGATCAGAAATGCGTTTTTAAAAAATGTGTTTAAAAACATTGACAATCCAACAAGAATAAATCAAACAAATGTCATAAGGTTGACATGTTGTAAAATCAACTAACAACCAACCAACCAACCAACCAGTCAACCTAGTGTGTTAGACCTGCTTGAAACCCTATAACTGTAGGCTTGTATTTTGATATTCTTTGCTATTTTCTGGTGAATATTTGAACAATGTAATTTTTTAACCTTGTTCAAAATTACTCTAGTATATTTCAAAAAAAAAAATTTTAAAAAATTGTTTTTTTTCCTTCAATTTCTCCTTTTTCATTCTTTCTTCATATTTAAATTTCTTTCTTTATTAATTGTTTCTATTTTTTCTTTTTCTTTTAAAAAAAATTCTTTAAACGTGTTTTTCTTTCAATTTGTATTTTTAACCGATTTTCTTTTTTTTTCTTTTTTCTGTTACTCTCTTTTTTTTCATCTTTTCTGCTTGACCTGTGTGTCAATCTATTTGTTCTATTTTCATTTATTTAATTATTTCATTTTATTTATTTCATTCTTTTATTTCATCTGGTTTATTTTATTCATCTATTTCATTCTTTTAATCAATTTTATCTATTTATTTTATTTTTAATTATTCATCATTATCTATTTTATTTATTTCATTCGTTTTTTATTGAAAGAATAAAAAAAGAATCAAAATAAAATAAATAGATTGAAAAACAGCCCGACCAGAAGTAACTGGATAAAGAAAAAAGAAAGAAAGAAAAGAAAGAAAGAAAGAAAATCAAGGAAAGAAAGAAAGAAAGAAAGAAAATCAAGGAAAGACGAAAGGAAAGAAAAACAAATGAAAAGCATAGAACATTTTTTTAAAATCTCCAGTGTCAAAAAGAATTTTTATTTGTTTTCTTTTATTTTACGGCATATCAACCTCGGTGGGTCATTTAATGCCGGCAAAGTTTTGAAAGATTTGTAGCGATAGTTTGTAAGAAGATATTTATAATTGATTTATTTTTCTTGGGAAACAATTTTTTTATTAAACCTATAGATGGGAAAAAAGAAGTAGTAGTTGAAGAAATAAAGGGAACAGAAAAGTAAAAAAAGAAAAAAAAAGAAAAAAAATAAGGAAGGAAGAAAGACAGAAAAAAGAAATGAACCTTTTCTTTCTTTCTTTCTTTCTTCTTTCTTTCTTTCTTTCTTTCTTTTTCTAGCATGTTTTTCTTTAAAAATTTTCTTATTTTCTTTCTTTTTTTGTTCTTCCGATTTCTCTTTCTTTTTTTCTTTTCATTAATTCTTCGGACGTGGTTCCTCTTCAATTTGACGTATTTTATCATTTTCTTGCGTTTTTTTTTCTTCTTATTTCCATTTACCCCGGGGGAATTGATTTCAAACCAAAAATCTGGACGGTCATCTCCGCTACCCGGAAATCCGTAGCGTGACCCACAACACGACACATATAGACGTTTTCCATTTGGAAAATTGATACAGCATTCTCTGTCCAACCCACCTGCCTCTGATGTTAAATACTAAATTTAGTAACAATCAGTATTTTGTGGGGTCTGCATCCTCCCTGGAAGATTCCCTTATTTCCTAATGGCCCAAATAGTCAGTGTTTGATCCAAAACGTTCGAATATTGATTTTCTCAAAGAACCAGTAATTCTTCATCTGGAAAGTGTAACATACTTTTCCCTCTCATCCCATTTCGACTTGTTTCGTTTTAAGTTAAAAATGGTGTGACAAGATTCATTTTATCTTCCTGTGTTTCATTTCCCTTCTTTCACTGACGTATTTTTCCTTTAATGTTTTTATTTTTTAACTTGGAGATTTTTATTTAAAACTCCATTCCATTATTTCTTTCATCCATTTCCTTCCTTCACTATTATTATTATTATTATTATTATTATTATTATTATTATTATTATTATTATTATTATTATTTTCACTCCATTAGAGTTTTCAACACCCGCCTTAGCCGGTGGTTCACTGGAGACTGAGTGACAGCAAGTGTCCTCATGTCTCCAGGACACTTCTGAATATTCCAGCCGATCTCAACAATGTTGTAGTCTGGATGGTCTCGATTCTTCTTATTTCCAGTTCATCCAGACTCTTTTCCATTTTTTAATTTTTTTTTATTTACTCCTTTTGAGTTTTCACATCAGTGTTAGCTGATGGTCTTTCACTGGAGTCTGAGTGACAGCAAGTCTCCTCAGGTCTCCAGGATACTTCTGAGTATTCTGGCAGATTGCAGCAGTGTAGTGTTATGAATGGTATCAATCCTTCCTCTGATTTCCAAACTTTCCAGACCCTTTTCCAATCCTTTTGGGACTGTTCCATGTGTACCAACTTCAATTGGTATCACTTTCACATTCATATTCCATAACTTTTTCAGTTCTCTGGCAAGGTCCAGATATTTGTCCATTTTTTTCATTTTCCTTTATCTTCACCCTGTGATCTGCTGGAACTGCAAAATCCACCAGTTGACAAGTTCTTTCTTTTTTGTTTATCAACACTAGGTCTGGCCTTCTTGCTGGGATAAGGTGATCCGTTTTTTATCTCAAAGTCCCAGAGAATTTTGTGCGTTTCGTTCTCAAGAACAGATTCCGGTTTATGCATATACCATTTTGTTGTGTGGTCAAAATTTAATTTTTTGCATAATTCCCAGTGGATCACCTTCCCAACCCAGTCGGTTTTGTATTCTCGTTGTGCTAGTTTGCTACATTCGCAGAGTATATGGTTTACAGTCTCATCTCTATTACCGCAAAGTCTACATTTACTATTTTGTTGGGTCTTATCAATTTTCGCTTTGATATAGTTTGTCCTTATGGCATTATTTTGTGCAGCAATTATAAGTGATTCTATTTCTCTTTTGAGGTTTCCCTTTCTTAACCATGTCCAAGTCTTTTCATGTGCAACCTCTTCTATTTGTCGTTTGAAGCGTCCGTATAATTGTTTTTCTTCCCATTTTTGTTTTCTAGTCTTTGTCGTTTTTCTGTTTGTCCATCTGCCGTTTCTACTATTGTTGGCCGCCATAAGTAGTTTGTCTTTGCTCTTCCTTGTGTAATCTTCAAGTTGTTGGATTGTGGTTTCTAAGCATTCCTCTATGTTGGCAAGACCTTTTCCCCCTTCCTTTCTTGACACATACAATCTATCTCTATCATCTCTAGGGTGGAGAGCCTTGTGCATGGTCATTAATTTTCTCGTCCTTTGGTCTATCTGTCTGAGTTCTTCTTTTGTCCATTTTAAGAATGGTGCTGAGTATCTTATAATGGGGACAGCCCAGGTATTGATTCCTTTGATCAGATTTCTGCTGTTAAGTTTGGTTTCTAGAAGTTTTCTAGTTCTCCTGAGATATTCTTTTTTAACTTTCCCTTTCATTTCTGTTTGCTTAATATTGTCCGCTTCTAGAATTCCTAAGTATTTATAGCTTTCATTTTCATTAAGTGATTTTATAGTTTCCTGATTTGGTAGTTGTATTCCATTCATTAGTTTTCTTTCGCCCTTTTTCATTACTAGCATAGCACATTTTTCTATTCCAAATTCCATTCCTATATCTTGGCTATATATTCTAATAGTTTGTACCAGGGTTTCTAATTCTTTTTCATTTTTATTATTATTATTATTATTATTATTATTATTATTATTATCACTCCATTAGAGTTTTCCACACCCGCCTTAGCCGGTGGTTCACTGGAGGCTGAGTGACCGCAAGTGTCCTCATGTCTCCAGGACTCTTCTGAATATTCCAGCCGATCTCAACAATGTTGTAGTTTAAAATGGTCTCGATTCTTCTTATTACCAGTTCATCTAGACTCTTTTCCATTATTATTATTATTATTATTTGAGTTTTCACATCAGTGTTAGCTGATGGTCTTTCACTGGAGTCTGAGTGACAGCAAGTCTCCTCAGGTCTCCACGACTCTTCTGAGTATTCTGGCAGATTGCAGCAGTGCAGTGTTCTGAATGGTTTCAATCCTTCCTCTGATATCCAAACTTTCCAAACCCTTTTCTAATCCTTTTGGGACTGTTCCAAGTGCACCAACTACAATTGGTATAACTTTCACTTTCATATTCCATAACTTTTTCAGTTCTCTGGCAAGGTCCAGATATTTGTCAATTTTTTCATTTTCCTTTAACTTCACCCTGTGATCCGCTGGCACTGCAAAATCCACCAGTTGACAAGTTCTTTCTTTTTGTTAATCAACACTAGGTCTGGTCTTCTTGCTGGGATAAGGTGATTATTATTATTATTATTATTATTATTATTATTATTATTATTATTATTATTATTATTTATTATTATTATTATTATTATTATTCCTCGTTTTTTTTTTCTGTTATTTCTTCCATTTTCTTTTAGTTTCTCATATTTTATTTATTTCATTTATTATGCTCTTTCTTTCCCAATCATTTTTTTTTTGCTAATTCCTTCCGTCTACATTTGCTTTCTTTCTTTCTTTCTTTCTTTCATTCATTCTTTCATTCGAGATTTAATTTGCTTTCTTTCTTTCCTTCTTTCTTATTATTTCTTCTTTCTTTCTTCTTTCTTTCTTTCTTTCGAGATTGGTATCCGTTTTATTTTTCTTTCTTTCTTCTTTCTTTCTTTCCTTCTTTTTTTTCTTTCCTTTTCTTTATTTTTCTTTTAAAATCTTTTTATCTCAGAGTTTTTTTACTCATCCATTTCTTCTTTCTTCTTTCTCTTTTCCTTTTTTTTCTCTTAACTTCCTCCTTTAATTTTAGATCGGGACCCGAATTCAAATCCCGGACGACGCTGCAGTTCACATAGCGCTAACACCATGGGAAAGGTATGAATTCAACTAATCTCCCTCCAACTAAAGGTAAATAGTAGGGCAGACTGGGCTCTTTGATCTTGGTTAGGCAGCAAGTCTAGGAAAAGGAAAACTCTGAATTCAAACCTGTTAAATACGATTGGGGTGATGACTACTAGAATAGGTTCAGTCCTAATAAGTGATCTATTTCACTCATTTTAATGATCTATTTCACTCATTTAAATGATCTAATAAGTGATCTATTTCACTCATTTTAATGATCTCATAAGTGATCTATTTCACTCATTTTAATGATCTAATAGTGATCTATTTCACTCATTTTAATGATATCTATAATGATCTATTCACTCATTTAATGATCTATTTCACTCATTTAATGATCTATGATAATAAGTGATCTATTTCACTCATTGATCCTATTTCACTCATTTTAATGATCTATTTCACTCATTTTATGATCTATTTGATCTATTTCACTCATTTTAATGATCTAATATGTGATCTATTCACTCATTTTAATGATCTATTTCACTCATTTTAATGATCTAATAAGTGATCTATTTCACTCATTTTAATGATCTATTTCACTCATTTTAATGATCTTAATAAGTATCTATTTCACTCATTTTGATCTAATGATCTATTTCACTCATTTTAATGATCTAATAAGTGATCTATTTCACTCATTTAATGATTATTCACTCATTTTAATGATCTAATAAGATCTATTTCACTCATTTTAATGATCTATTTCACTCATTTTAATGATCTATTTCACTCATTTTAATTCACTCATTTTAATGATCTATTTCACTCTTTTAATGATCTAATAAGTGATCTATTTCACTCATTTAATGATCTATTTCACTCATTTTAATGATCTAATAAGTGATCTATTTCACTCATTTTAATGATCTATTTCACTCATTTTAATGATCTAATAAGTGATCTATTTCACTCATTTTAATGATCTATTCACTTCATTTTAATGATCTAATAATGATCTATTTCACTCGTTTTAATGATCTATTTCACTCATTTTAATGATCTAATAAGTGATCTATTTCACTCATTTTAATGATCTATTTCACTCATTTTTAAGTGATCTAATAAGTGATCTATTTCACTCATTTTAATGATCTATTTCACTCATTTATAAGTGATCTATCACTCATTTAATGATCTATTTCACTCATTTCACTAAATGATGATCTAATATCTATTTCACTCATTTTATGTAATCTTAATAAGATCTATTTCACTCATTTTAATGATCTATCTATTTCACTCATTTTAATTGATCTAATAAGTGATCATATTTCACTCATTTTAATGATCTATTTCACTCATTTTTAATGATCTAGTTCATCATTTTAATGATCTATTTCACTCATTTAATGATCTAATAAGTGATCTATTTTACTCATGTTAATGATCTATTTCACTCATTTTAATGATCTATTCATCTATTTCACTCATTTTAATGATCTAATACTGATTCTATTTCACTCATTTTTAATGATCTATTTCACTCATTTTTAATGCATCTATTTCACTCATTTTAATATCATAATAAGTGATCTATTTCACTCATTTTAATGATCTATTTCACTCATTTTAATGATCTATTTTCACTCATTTTAATGATCTAATTCAATTTCAATTTTTAATGATCTAATACGTGCATCTATTCACTCATTTAATGATCTATTTCACTCATTTTAATGATCTAATAAGTCATCTATTTCACTCATTTTAATGATCTAATTACGTGATCTATTTCAACTCATTTTAATGATCTATTATCACTCATTTTAATGATCTAATAAGTCATCTATTTCACTCATTTTAATGATCTAATTACGCTGATCTATTCACTCATTTTAATGATCTATTTCACTCATTTTAATGATCTATTTCACTCATTTAATGATCTTTTCCACTCATTTTAATGATCTATTTCACTCATTTTAATGATCTAAAAGTGATTTTTCACTCATTTTAATTGATCTATTTCACTCATTTTAATGATCTAATAAGTGATCTATTTCACTCATTTTTAATGATCTATTTCACTCATTTTAATGACTATTTCACTCATTTTAATGATCTATTCACTCATTTTAAATGATCTAATCAGTGATCTAATTCACGCATTTTAATGATCTATTTTACTCATTTTAATGATCTAATTTCATCATTTTAATGATCTAATATTGTATCTTTTCACTCATTTTAATGATCTATTTCACTCATTTTTTAATGATCTAATAAGTGATCTATTTCACTTATTTTAATGATCTATTTTCACTCATTTTAATGATCTATTTCACTCATTTTAATGATCTATTCACTCATTTTAGATATCTAATCAGTGATCTATTTTCACGCAATTTATGATCTATTTATACTCCCCATTAATGCATCTATTTCACTCATTTTAAAGGATCTTATATGTGATCTATTTCACTCATTTTAATGATCTATTTCACTCATGTTTAATGATTCTAATTAGTGATCTATTTTACTCATTTTAATGATCTATTTCACTCATTTGAATGAAATCTATTTCACTTCATTTTAATGATCTATTTCACTCATTTTAATGATCTAATAAGCTGATCTATTTTCACTTCATTTTTTAATTATCTATTTCACTCATTTAATGTCTAAGTAAGTGATTTATGTTCAACTTATTTTAATGATGTTAATAAATGATCTATTCACTAATTTCAAAAAATCTAATTTAACTTTATTCAATTTATCTTTTTTTCTTTCTTTTCATTTTTCTTTCTTACTTTCTTTCTCGATTCTTTATTTTAAGTCTTTTGCTTTCTTATTTAAAAAAAATCCCTCGTATTTGCCCTCTCTTTTTGTTAAAAGATGTATACATGGTTTTATATTTATTTTCCCCCTATCACTTTCTTACGTTATGCTTTTCTTTCTTTCTTTCTGTCTTTATCCTTTATTATTAGTGCTTTCTTTGTAAATATCTCTTGTAATCTAATATGATTCTTTTTCCCTTTCTCACATTCTACTTTCTCTCTTTTTCTTTTTCTTTTCTCTAATTTTTTTCGTTATCTTTTAATTGATTAGTCTCTTACTTTTCTCTTTTAAATAAAGGTGTTGTCAAAAATGTATCGGCAGATTTTTTGTTCAGTTTGGACACACCTTGTATTCTGAAAAAAAATAACGTTCATTTATTCCTCATTTTCAATCTCTCTC
>CM042164.1:68307225-68331397 GCA_023376005.1 Doryteuthis pealeii | reverse complement strand
GAGAGAATAAATAAGAATACAGATAATAAGATTTGGAAACAGAGGGAGTATAAATAAAAAGATTTGACAACAGAGGGAATATAAGAATAAAAATGGAACAACTGAAACTTACTTGCCATCACTTCGTCTTCATTGTTAATTTTTTCTATTTAAAGTTCTAGTTAAAAGAGGAAGTAAAGAATAAAATGACAGTTAATGTTTATCTTGTTATTGGATCATTTATGATTCATTGAAGGGTTTTATCTTATATTCATTTAAAATAAAACCAACAGTTAGAAATCAATATATACAAGCACATATTTAATTATTCGATTTTTAGATCACTATGCAAATTAGCCTTCTGTTCACACTGTAAACCGCTATTTTGTTGTGTATATAAATATTGTGCATGTTGTTAGTATGTAGATCATAGTTAAGTATTATAATGTAAGACATTTATTAATAATTGAGGTTTATAATAAAAAATAAAAGATCATGGAGAAGTGAATGTCAATAACTTAAGAGAATTGTGATCTTGAGTAGAATATATTTCGGTTACAGACGAAAAACACATAATTCCATTATTATAAGATATATAATATTATATCCATTATTAATATTATTATATATATCCATTATTAGTATATATATATATATATATATATATCTTATTATAATGGAGATTGTATGTTTTTCTGTTGTAACCGAAACTATGTACTAATCGAGTCACAATTAACATAGTTATTTACACACATTCTTCAGGATTTTATTTATATTTAAACCTCAATTATTAATAAAATTTCTTCAACTTTTTTATTAGTGTTGTCCATATCTACATGACAATTAACATGCAATTTGTATTTTTTATATACAAAAAATAGCGGTTTGCAGTGTGAATGGGAAGGCTTATTTGCATATTGATATTAAAAATGTGATTTATTAAAATATGTGCTTAGTATTATTGATTTCTAACTGTTTGGTTTATTTTAATGAATATAAGCAAAAATCTATTCAATGAATCTTAAATGAAATCCATTAACAAGAAAAAATAACTGTCATTTTATTCTTTACTTCCTCTTTTAACTAAATACTTAAATTATTATACTCCCTCTGTTTCAAATCTTTTTAACTGCATTCTTATTTAGTTTCATTTGCCTTTCTAATTTAATGTAATATTATTACATTAAAACTTAAATACTTGCACCCGGAGGGTGCATATATTTGCTAGTACTAATAATGGAGCTTCCGTCTCTATTTGTCTGTAACCTAAACAACGTCACTGTTCACGTCACAATACATAAAATCGTCAATAAATAGAATAAAGAACAATTAATATTAATAAAATAAATTAAAGCTGTTCCTTATAATCCATCATGTGAATCCTTTCCATTGTAATAATGACAATTCAAATAAATAAACTACATATTGTTTAAATAAATAAACTATATAAACTATGAAATTGGTTCAAAATTGTATTATTACTTTAAATGGAAAATTATTTGCGAAATTTGTAATCAATTTTTAAAATTATGTTTTACTCTCACCCTCTTTTCAATAAGAAGAAGTTAACTAAATTGTTTACAAATAAATAAATACTTACGATTGTGTGGTAAATTTATGTGCAAAATATTCAAAATGAATAATTGATAATTAATAGAAACACGCAACATTTTATTTGAGGTGGACAGAACTAAGTTTCTATTCCAAATTGTTTCATTTTTATTTTTACTAATTTAATAAATTTGATGATTTTATTTACTTATTATACAAACCCTCTGACATTGAATTTTTAACTTCCCCCGCCAGGCAATATCTTTCAAAGACAAATTTTTACACCACCCGGAATGCGTTTTTGTTTTTCTAGTATAATATAATGGAGAATATGAAAGGTATTTGAATACAAACGTGCTCAGTGCTAAAATAACAGAGCAGATTTCTAATTCCCAAATAAAAGATCATGGTGCTAATTTACGGGTTACTATAAAGTAAAGTCGTCAGCGCGGCCTAATGTCGGTATCGGCCATGCAGCGAGGGAGTCTATCCCCTTTTCACTAGCGCTAGACCAATGAGATTTGGTTTTTTGCGTCTGAGGTTGAGTGTCACACCTACCATCAGCTCCTTACTTTACCGCACAGATCCCTGTGCTACTCATACGCTGAGTTGGCGAGGGCGGGTATCGAACTAGGAACCTTGTGATTTCTAGCCGAACGCTCTACCGACTGAGCTAACCCGGCCCTCCAACGGTTAGATATTGAAAAAAGTAGCTTGTCCAGGGTTTTAGAACTTAATTCGTGCTCACGCGATAGAATATTGTTATGCAAGACTTATATTTAAAAACATAAACATGCTTAGCTCTTAATGAACAAGGTGTCCAAATTAAAAAATTAATAGAGGGGTATAAAATATGGGATTAATTAGGGTCAGGTGGTAAATGACATAAGAGAAATTTGTTTAAATGTCTACATTTGGAAATTAGTTAATTTATTTTGTTCAAAATACGAATGTAAATTTACTGAAGAATACACAATGTTTCTTCGATGGATATTCTACAGTTGAATTGGTCACCTTTGTATACTTGTAAGCATTAAACCTTTATAACACAGGAAACTATAGTAACGGTAAATTAGCATCATAATATCTTATTTGAGATTTATATATATATTATATATATATATATAATATATATACGAGGGTGAGTCAGAAAGTAATGCCATTTTTCTTTAACTATGGCCTACATCGAGACTCTAGCGTGGCTCAGAGCAATAATCCGACGAGTAAGACTCAACTCGCCAATCGACAATGTCCTCCTTCTGCATGACAATGCTGGACCACACACAAGCATCTGAACAAGGGAAAAACCCTCATTCGGATGGACAACTTTACCGCCTCCTCCATACTCACCAGATTTAGCGCCTTCATACTATATTTCTTAGGCCCCATGAAAAAGGATTTGAGAGGCAAATATTATTCCAGCGACGAGGAAGTGAAATCTGTAGTGAAGAATCGGCTCAAAGAACAGTCAACAAAATTTTAGCGGGAAAGGATACATGCTCTCATCCGAAGGTGCAATATTACTATTGAGAGAAAGGGTGACTATGTGGAGAAGTAAGGATGTGATCGACAAAGGACCAACTTCCTTTTGATGTACGATACATCTTCCTGTGTTGGTAATTATACCGGTCCTAAACAACTTGGCATTACATTTTGACACACTCGGGATATTGTTCGATTACCTTCACGCGCCGTTTATTTTAATTAATAGATTAAAAAAAAATTATTTTATACTTTTTTTTCTTTTTTTTGACCTGTATTTTTTGGATTATTGATTAAAATTTTAAAATTTAATTTTTTAAAATATATTTTAAAAGTGTAAGATAAATTGTTAACGACCCTCAATTTTAATTACGTCTAAACTTTATCTTTAATTTTGATTTTTTTTATCGGAACGCGCAGTGGTCATTAATTTACGACAACAAGGCAACAATGCTGATAACAAAAAAGAATAAATCGTAAACATTCCTTAAGAATGTCATTCATTAATTATTGATTCATTCTTGTTGTCGTAAATTTAAGTCCCGAGTGATTTTGCGGTAGAATTATCAAGCTGTACCATTGCGTGAAGGAATTCAGTGCAGTATGTCCGTTCAACTCACAAAGCTTTCATTGGAAAGTCTTAGTATTAGGGTTAGGTTTAGGGTTGGATTTCCTGACATTACCAGAAAAAATCCTAGTGAATTAAGGAAAATTGAAGAACGAAATAAGGAAAGTAAAAAGAATTTAGTTTAGGCGAAGGAAAATAAGCGGGAAAGAAAGAAAGGAAGAAAGAAAGATTGAATTTATTTAAGGTAAGGGAATTAAGCTGAATGAAAAAAGAAAAAAAGAATGATTGAAAGAATGAATTAATGAATGAAGTAAAGAAAGAAAGAAGAAAAGAAGAATGAAAGAAAGATTGAATTTAGTTCAGGTAAGGTAAAGAAGATGAACGCAAAGAAGAAAGAAAGAAAGAAAGAATGAATGAATGAAGTAAAGAAAGAAAAAGAAAGAAAGAAAGAAAGAAAGAATGAATGAATGAAGTAAAGAAAGAAAGAAAAAAGATTGAGTTTAGTTCAAGTAAGGGTATTAAGCTGAATGAAAAAAGAAAGAAAGAATGATTGAAAGAATGAATGAATGAAGTAAAGAAAGAAAGAAAGAAAGATTGAATTTAGTTCAGATAAGGTAAAGAAGATGAACGAAAAGAGAAAGAAAGAAAGAAAGAAAGAAAGAAAGAAAGAATGAATGAAGTAAAGAAAGAAAGAAAGAAAGAAAGAAATATTGAATTTAGTTCAGGTAAGAGAAAGAAGCTGAACGAAATAAGAAAGACAGAAAGAAAGAAAAAGAAATAATTTAGTTTAGGTAAGATAAGATAAGATAAGAAGAAAGAAAGAAAGACTGGGGAAAAGAAGGAAAGAATGATTGAATGAAAGAAAGAAAAATGAAATAATTATCTGGGTAAGAGAAGATAAACAGAAAAAAGAAAGAAAGAAGGAATGAATGTAGTAAAGAACGAAATAAAGAAAGAAGGATTGAATTTAGTTCAAGTAAGGGAAATAAGCTGAAGGAAAAAAGAAAGAAGAAAGAAAAAGGAAGAATTTGTTTATATAAGGAGATAAGATGAACAAAGAAAAGAAGGAGAAGAAAGATGAATGAAGAATGAATGATGAAAGAAAGAAAGAAAGATTGAATTTAGTTCAGGTAAAGGAAATAAGCTAAACGAATAATGAAAGAAAGAAAGAAGAAAGAATGAAATGATGAAATGAAAAGAAGAAGAAGAAAGAAGAGAAGAAAGAAAGAAAAGAAAGATTGAATTTAGTTCTGGTAAAGGAAATAGCTAAACGAATAATGAAAAGAAAGAAAGAAGAAAGAATGAATGGATGAATGAAAGAAGGAAAGAAAGAAAGAAAAATAAATATTAAGCGAAGCAAAAAGCATATTAAAGGAAGAAAGATAAAAAAAAAAAAAAAAAAAAAAAGAGAAAGAAAGAGAAGAGAGATTGAATTTAGTTTCAGGTAAAGGAATAGTAAGCTGAACGAATTAATAGAAGAAAGAAAGGAAGAAAGAAAGAATGAATGGATGAATGAAGACGAAGGAAGAAGATAAGAAAGAAAGAAGAAAGAAAGATGAAATTTTAGTTCAGGTAAGAATAAGCTAAACGAATAATGAAAGAAAGAAAGAAAGAATGAATGGATGAATGAAAGAAGGAAAGAAGAGAAAAGAAAGAAAAGAAAGAAAGAATGAATGGATGAATGAAAGAAGGAAAGAAAGAAAGAAAGAAGAAAGAAAGAAAGAAAGATGAATTTTTAGTTCAAAGGTAAATGGAAAATGAAGCTGAACGAATAATGAAAGAAAGAAAGAAAGAATGAATGGAATGAATGAAAGAAGGAAAGGAAGAAAGAAAGAAAGAAATGAAAGAAAGAAAGATTGAATTTAGTTCAGGTAAAGGAATAAGCTGAAACGAATAATGAAAGATAAGAAAGAAAGAAAGAAAGAAAGAAGAAGAAAAGAAAAATGAATGGAAGAAAGAAAGAAAGATAAGAAAGAAAGAAATAAATAAATAAATATTGAATTTAGTTCAGGTAAAGGAAATAAGCTGAACGAATAATGAAAGAAAGAAAGAAAGAAAGAAAGAAAGAATGAATGAATGGATGAATGAAAGAAAGAAGAAAAGAAAGAAAGAAAGATTGAATTTAGTTCTGGTAAAGGAAATAAGCTGAACGAATAATGAAAGAAAGAAAAAAGTTTAAAAGTAGCCAGACAAGCATGACGCATGAAGAAGGAGCCGAACACTCGTCAACCTCCACCACAGATGAGAAGGTACAGCAGACGCGAGTGGTGGTATGGGCGAACCGGCGATCTATCATCAATGAGGTAGCATGTTCTATGCAAATTAGTCATGGTTCTGCCTATCAAATTATCCACGAAACCGGCATCCATAATTTTTGTATCTTCTTCATATTTTCAATCCTATCGACTGGGGCTTTGAAATACTCTGACTGCACCTTTGCAAAGGGGTAAGACCTTTCCCCACAAAATGGGTCAACCTGTTGGTCGTGGGTTGCGACCCATCATGCTTATGGAATACTGGTACCATGACATGCAACACTCCAGTTACTTACGCTAGAGGGGCGGTCGGAGAGGGCCCAATCCGATCAATCGGCTGGTCACATTAAGCCCTAGCACCCAATACTACTGCCCTTATGGCAAGCCTCAACCCTTTTTATCATATATGTGCTTGAAGGAAGCGCGTGGTGTAATGGTTAAAGTTATGGGAAATGGACTCGTCGCCCCGAGTTCAAATCCTGGATGTGGTAATTGCATTTCACTTTGCGCTAATATCCTTGGCAAAGGTATGAATCCTACTCTCCCTCCAGCTATGGATATCTAGTAGGGCAGACTGGGCTCTTTAACCTTGGTTAGGTAACCAGTCTAGTAGAAGGAAAACTCTGAATTCAAACCTGTTGAACACCGCTTAAGAAATTGACCTGTGTTTGTGTAGCTCGAGGAATGTGGGGTACTCCTTCATCACTATAACTCCCAGTCTCCTCGGACACGGAGTGGTAGTACCTGTTAGGGTCCCATCTATGGGCTAAATAGAAAAATGTATTCATAAAAAAATTAAGTATCTATTAAGAATGAATTTATTTCAAAACTTTATCGGCATTAAATGACCCACTGAGGTTGATCTGCCGTAAAACAAAACAAACCAAACTAATCATACTCTCGCACATGTTTAAACTGAAAAATCACTACGGGAATACCCCTGCCATATTTCAGAACTCCTGAAGAAGCTATATCTTGAACACCGAAACCGTGACAGAGAGAAATACTTTTTTCCAACAACTATTAATGCTCTAGTATCATTTGTATTATTCTAACTATTGTCCTCATCTTCATTGTGTCCTCCGACCTTCTTCAGGTATTTCTTGTCGGACTCGGGAAACTTTTTGTCGTAATCGGGAGCAATCACGGAACTTTTAACTTAACCCTTTATTCAGTCCACGGACTGCACACCGGCAGAAACGTTGTACAGATAACAATGAAGATGAGGACAATAGTCCGAATAATTCAAATAATTCTAATTATCAAGCCTCATCCCAAAAATACAGAGAAATAGTATGGGTGCTAGAAGGCGGTGGCTGCGGGTCTACATGTCCTGGGAATGACGTTAAACTCTATCTGATGGTGAGGTTCCAGGTTTGGAGGTTTGGGGAATTTGGAGCACCCCTTCATCACCATTGCTCCCTGGTCCACTCTGACCCGGAGTGGTAGTACCTATTAGGGTCCTATCTATGGGTTAAATAGAAAAATGTATTTATAAAAAAAATGTATTATCCATTAAGAATTGATTTATTTCAGAACTTTATCGGCATTAAATGACCCACTGAGGTTGATCTGCCGTAAAACAAAACAAAACAAACTAATCATACTCTCGCACATGTTCACACTGAAAAATCACTACAGGAATAACCCTGCCATATTTCAAGAGAACTCCAGAAGAATCTATAGATTGAACACCGAATGTGTTTAAAAGATTGAGTTTTAAAAAATTGAGTACCAATCAGAAATTAATGTTGCATAGCCCTTCTTTACCGGCCCTAAATAGGTATATGTTATATACTTCTCTTACTTCTTATTCTATCGTCTATTCTTCTGGCCGGCTTGGTTCTGATCGTCTATCATCTATCTTGGTCTGGTATATCTTCTAAGGTCTCGTCTGGTCTTCTATTGAGGATTCCGGGTCTGGTTTCTCTTGGGGATCACTGCTTATCAGAAGCCTGTGCTATTGTTAGTTTTTTAGTAATAAACACACAGACTTGATTTACTTTTGATGTTACTTTATTCATAAACCCCCAGACCAGACATCTGTGCAGTGAGACTCACATCTTGCTATCTTCGCTCAACTAACTGTAACTGACTGAGTTGCTTACTCCTTAACCGGAAGAGCCTTCTATCGGGGTTCCCGGTTCTTACGGTTTATCCGCAAGGCAAGGTCAGAGTGAGGTCAAGCATTGTCACACTCTCAAAGCCATCAGCTGTACTAATATGATTTCTACACTATTGTCATAATCATTAGGTATCTTAATGATTATGTAACATTAATGGAACAAAACGTCTTCGGCATAAATAACCGAATTGATTGACATGCCGTAAAATCCACCAAAAACCAGTCCTCTTATTTTAAAGCGCTTCTTTCCTATGTAGGACACTTTTTAAATGTTAAATGGCTGGACACTTTTCATACAGACTTCGTATAGATGTATTAGGATTTCTATATCTTTGATTAGATTTTCAGAATTTATATCTTTTTCGTATTTTAAAGCGAACTAAGGCGCCTTTTTCCTAGGTGGGCCACTTTTTAAATCTTAAATGACTGGACACTTTTCATACAAATTTCGTATAGATATATTAGTATTTCTATTTCTTTGTTTAGATTTTTAGAATTTGTCAAGTTCTGATCAGGCAAACGAATTATTTTCGCCTTTCATTATAACAAGCTTGACCCATTGTGCCTGGTCGGCGAAAATGGTGAATCGGCCAACGTCCACAAAGGAAAAAGATGGTGACCACATTTGCGGCGATCGGACACCGAGTCGAATCAAAAGAAAGCAATACACCTAATTTCGTTTGGAAGTGTCCCCTGACATATTTAGTGCTATAATCAAATGAAGTCTTTTGGCCCGGGACTTTTGTGACAGCCACTTTTGCCTTACAATATTCAAGAGTTGTGATGTAGAGTCTATGATATTGTTCTTGCGTTTAGGATGAAAGTGCGTGTGGGGCGAGGGGTCGGCGCTGGGCGAGAAACGTCCGCTGACTGTCAGGTCAATTTACTAGCATGTCTTTGAATTGAAATACAAGCGCGAGGAATTGAGCTAAAAGCCAAAGTCTTGATGGGAATCTTCCCGAGTCCCAGAAGAAGGCCGCAGACTTAGAAGCTCAGACAGAGTAGACATTCGGTGTAACAAACCAGGAAGTTGTCCCCCCTTGATTTAAGCATTTATAATAATAATAATACAAACCGTCTGCAAGTCGTTGTCGGGACGGCCTAATGTCAGTATCAGCCAATCAGCGATGGAGTCTATCCCCTTTTCACTTGCACTAGACCAAGGAGATTATTTTAGCGTCTGAGGTGGAGCGCCACACCTATCATCAGCTCCTTTCTTTACTATCGACTGAGCTAACCCGGCCCTTCTGTAAAAATGGTTTATAGCCGTATACTCGAGTATATAATGGAGACAGACAGAGAGAGAGAGACAGAGAGAGAGACAGACAGACAGACAGACAGACAAACAAACAGAGACAGAGTCAGAGACAGACAGAGACAGAGTCAGAGACAGAGACATAGACAGAGAGAGAGACAGAGAGATAGAGACAGAGACATAGAGAGAGAGAGACAGACAGACAGGCAGAGAGACAGAGACATATACAGAGACAGAAACAGAGAGAGACAAACAGAGACATAGAGAGACCAGAGAGAGAGAGAGGGGGGGAGAGAGAAAGAGACAAACAGAGAGAGAGAGAGACAGAGACATAGACAGAGAGAGAGAGAGAGACAGGAGAGAGAGAGGACAGGCAGAGAGGAGAGAGAGACAGAGACATAGAGAGAGACAGAGACAGAGACATAGAGAGAAGATGCAGAGAGAGAGACAGACACACAACAGACAGGGACATAGACAGAGACACAGAGAGAGACAGAGACAGAGACAGAGACAGACAGAGACAGACAGACAGAGATACAGAGACATAGAGAGAGAGAGACAGACAGACAGACAGACAGACAGATAGAGAGGTGTAATAGAGATAGGGATGGTAGAGCTGACTTGGTACTCTGCTGGTTACTTACTTGCTTCTTCTTCTATCTAATTCGTCGGCCGCCATTGTTCTTTAGGCCGACTTTTATTTAAGGGCTTCTGCTGAGGGATGGAAGCTGTACAAGAATGCTGCGTGCGGTCTTGAACAAGTCGTGGAAACAACACTCCACAAGGAAGCAGTTGTACGGAAACCTGTCCCCTATCTCACAAACCATCCGAGTGAGACAGACAAGGCATACAGGACACTGCTGGAGGAGCGAGGACGAACTCATAAGCGACGTTCTCCTGTGGAAGCTAACACATGGACATGCTAATGTGGGCCGCCCAGCAAGGACGTACATTGACCAGCTCTGCGTGGATACTGGATGCTGCGCAGAGGACCTCCCTGGGACAATGAATGATATATATATATATATATATATATATTATATATTATATATATATATATATATATATATATAGCTAGACCAAGGAGATTTTTTGGTGTAAGAGATGAAGCGCCACACCTACCGTCAGCTCCTCAATTTACCGCACAGATCCTTGTGCTACTCATAAGCTGAGTTGTTGAGGGCCTGTATCGAAGAAGGAAACTTGTGGTTCTTAGGAGGACGCACTATCAACTGAGCTAAACTGTATAAAGTTTTTGAAAAAAACAAGAATATATATGACATTTTTGTATTCATTTGGCAAAAATGCTTTTATAATCCAATTTCTACTAGTAGGGAAGCTCTAGAACTTATTTTACTGACAAAAACAGATTACAAGTCACTAATTTTCGCCAACCCCACAAAATTTGGAGAGCCAAAAATCCATATACCTCTGCCAATTCTTGGAATTGAAAGCTCAAAGTTTGGGGATTGTCTAACTTTAACACAGTGCACAGCTGGAATAAATTTCAGAAAAATTGAACGGTGTGGATGAGAATTTTCCTTTCTTCTAGATGATTTGAAATGGAATTACCCATAATTCACTTGATACGATATTTCCATTGTGTGTGTGTATGTGTGTATGTGTGTGTGTGTTTGTGTGTGATTAAATATAGACAGTATTTAGGCAGTCACTTTTTATAGAAATGTTTCATTAAAGACTTAATATGATAACAGACAAATTAAATGTATTACACTTTTTAATAAGCTCATTCGGGTGTCTAATTTGATCTTTCAATATAGGATCGATAATATACTGAGATATTCACTTCAACAACGGGGAGTAAGCTTATTAAATCTGGGAATAGACTAAATCTCTCTCTCTCATCTTTAATACATGTCTATAGTTATATCTATAAATACATACATATATACGTATATATATATATATATATGGATATATATATATATATATATATATATATATATATACAGAGAGAGAGAAGAGAGGAGAGAGAGAGAGAGAGAGAGAGAGATGTGTGTGTGTGTGTGTGTGTGTGTGTGTGTGTTTACGTTTTCAATTATAATTTACATGTGTATTCACATACACATGAATATTATTACGTTTAATATATAGATACTTCAGTATGTCTATATACTCATGATGAAAAACAGAATAGATGCATATATACATATATATGCCATATATATATATATATATATATATATATATATATATATATGACATGGCCTATACATGGATAGATAGATATATGATATTATATATATATAATATATATATATATATTATATTATATATATATATATATATATATATAATTTAATATACCAAGCGTGTTGGTAGATCCTTGCGGAGAGAAAAAACCCGGCAGAGAGTTTGATTGTAAAAATATACTACCAAACATCAACTAGGAAGAAAAAAATTTTTTGAAAAAAAGAAAAGACCAAGATATTCGTACCAACAAAAAATAATCTATTGGTATAGTATTTGGCCAAAAGAAAAAACAATTTATATGTATATATATGTATATAAGATATATATATATTCATATAACCGCTAGGAGAAGCTAATTTGTAAAAAGTGCTCGATACCTAAGTAGAGCCAAGTAATAAAGATAATCTACTGAGTCAGATGAACCTACTATTAGTTTCGCATAAAGCTCTTCAGGGCTAAAATCTGACTCGGACTAATAGTAGGTTCGTCTGACTCAGTAGATTATCTTTATATATATATATATATATATATATAGATGTGTATGTGTGTATGTTTGTGTGAGTGTTTGTGTATATGAAAATCGAATAGAGAAAAATGTCCCCAATGAGAATTCTCTATTCTCATACGCCTACATAACAAAACTTTATTTATGATAATAATAACAACAATTCAATAAATAGTGATAAATAAGAATATATTCACCCTCCGTAGAGGGCAAGTATTTAAGTTTTAATGTAATAAAATATTATATTAAATTAGAAAGGCTAATGAAATTAAATAAGAATGCAGATAAAAAGATTTGAAACAGAGGGGGTCATATTCGAAAAATAGAACAACTGAAACTTACTCTTCCATCACTCCAGTCTTTCATTGCTAAATCTTCATAATTTAATTATTTAGCTAAAATAGGAAGTAAAGAATAATATGACAGTTATTTCATCTTGTTAATCGATTTCTTTTAAGATTTATCCCTGAGATTTTTGCTTGTATTAGAGTTGCGGTTGGTTTTGAATTTTCCATTACTCAAGTGATAATTTCAATAAAAGGGGATTTTCGAGGAAATTTCAAAAGCAAACTGGGAAAGCTTAATGGAGTATACAACATCACCCTAAGATCTGATGCAAAGCTGGGGTGCTTCAACACCCCACCCAAAATTGGTTACCCTCTCTTAATAAAAGTTGAAGTTAACTGCATGTGATTTCACCAGTCAAGGGACTTACCACACGGTGCCGTACAATAGTCCCAAAATCAAATAATTCAATAAGATTCAGAGCTGACCTCACACAACTGAAAAAAAAAACTATATGTATCAAGAAGGTGGAAAAGATCTTGCCAACATAGAGGACTATGTAGATGCCACAATCCAAGGACGCGATGAATACTTATAGCAGCCAACAACAACAGAAGTAATATATGGACAAACAGAAAAACAACGAAAACTAGAAAATAAAGATGGGAAGAAAAATAATTATATGGGCACTTCAAACGACAAATCGGAGAGGTTGCACATGAAAAGACTTTGACATGGTTAAGAAGAGGAAGACTCAAGAGAGAAACTGATTCACAAATAATTGCAGATCAAAATAATTCCATAAGAACAAATTATATCCAAGCAAAAGTTGATAAGACGTAACAAACTTGTAAATGTAGACTGTGTGGTGACAGAGAGGAGACTGTAAACCATGCATTAAGTGAATGTAGCAAACTAGCACAAATGGAATACAAAGCTATGCATGACTGGGAGATGAGGACGGATCACCCTATCCCAGCCAGGAGACCAGACCCAGTGTTAATTAAAAAAATATGATATAAAATGTTTTCACTTTAACAGCATATTGTGTTGTTTTCGTATCCTTTTATCTATACTCATACCGTCGGATTCATTTCCTTTCTCTTAACTTATATGTACATTTATATATACTATAAGCTGTTACCCAAGGTCGACTGGGTAGAGAGGAGAAACTTGGTATATTGATTTGGTTACTTTTGAGATTTACAAATGCTAGACATGGTAAGTATTCATATGTATATTGCAATTTTTAAATATCTTCTAATATATATCAGTTACGTAGCGCCTTCTTTACCTATCTATATGTTATATACTGGCTTCAAATTCACAGCCCTACTTCGTGTATCTGCATACGTAGCGGGTATCGTCACTAACTCTAGACGATATATGTAGTTGTCGTTTAATGAAATCTACAACACATGCGTATAGTAGGAGTTTTTACTTAATTTCTCTCCCTCGGCTGGTGGCAATAGGAATGCCCAAGGGTTGACGATGACTGGCGCTGGTGAGGTGGAAGGGGTGGACGAACCTCACTGCCCGCTGGCAGCGATGGACCGTATCGACGGTAGCTCCTTGTGCTCTGTTCGCCGTCCGCTGTCTGACTCTCTGCGATCCCTGACTTCCTTTTATATATATCAAATGGGTACACGTTTTCTTTTGTTATCTTTATCAGCGGACAAATCTATTTCCGAATTTATTGTTACCCATCCTTCTTTGTTCGCTTTACCCGGAAAAAGTCCTTTGTTACTCTTTTCGTCTTCTCCCTGCATCGATCCAACCGGAAGACCCTATTTCCGTTTTCACCTTCTTTTAAATATCTTCAATATACAACATATCGAATCTTCATAGTTTTGCACAAAAAACAAGAACTGGTAATATTTTATATGTACATATATTCACTCGGTCGTAAATTGTTTTATTTTCATAGTTTCATCGGGATAAACATACATACAGACCAACTGCCCTTTATCTATCTATATATCTATACATACATACATACATACATCAGTATCGAGATTTTTTTGTACTTTTTGACACACCTTGAATTCTGAAAAAAAATAACGTTCTATTCATTCTTCATTTCTATCTTGGTAAATACAGCTTTGAATTTGGTACTTTCTTTTACACATACTGAAAAAAATAAGGAATGGAACGTTAGTTTTTTTTTAAGTATATAAGGTGTGTCAAAAAGTACGAAAAATCTCGATACGTTTTTAACACATCTTATATATATATATATATATATATATATATATATATATATATATATATATATATATATAAATCTAATGAGTCAGACGAACCTACTAAAAGTTTCGCTTAATGCTCTTCAGGGCTAAGATCTGACTCTGAGTCAGATCTTAGCCCTGAAGAGCATTAAGCGAAACTTTTAGTAGATTCGTCTGACTCATTAGATTTATCTTTATTATTTGTTCTACTTAGGTATTGAGCACTTTTTACTTATTAGTTTTAGTCTCCTGGCGGGTTTGTATGAATATATATCTTATATATACTAGCAAATATATGCACCCTCCGGGTGCAAGTATTTAAGTTTAAATGTAATAAAATATTAGATTAAATCAGAAAGGCTAATGAAACTAATTAAGAATTCAGATAAAAAGATTTGAAACGGAGGGGGTATAATCGGAAAATAGAACAACTGAAACTTACTCTTTCATCACTTCCGTTTTTCAATGCTAAATTTTCCTAATTTAACTATTAAGTTAAAATAGGAAGTAAAGAATAAAATTACAGTTATTTCTTCTTGTTAATGAATTTCTTTTAGGATTTATTGAAGAGATTTTTACTCATATTCATTAAGATAAAACCAAACAATTAGAAATCAATAATACCAAGCACATTTTTATTAAAATCAGTTTTTTTTAATATCAATATGCAAATTAGCTTTACGTTTACACAGAAAACTGGTATTTTGTTGTATATATAAATACAATTGCATGTTATTAGAATTTAGGTAAGGCCAACAGTATTAATAATGTCAAACAGTTTTATTATTAATTGAGGTTTAAATAGAAATAGAATCATGGAGAATGTGACGTAAATAACTAAGGGAATTGTGACTTGAGTAGTGATATAGTTTCGGTTACAGACAGAAAAACACACAATCTCCATTATAATAAGATATATGAATATAAATTGTTTTTTCTTTTGACTAAAATATTGTACTAAGAGATTATTTTTTGTTGGTACGAATATCTTGGTCTTTTCTTTTTTACAAAACATTTTTTCTTCCCGGTTGATGTTTGGTAGTATATTTTTACAATCAAACTATTTGCTGTTTTTTTTTCTCACCGCGAGGATTTACCAACAAGTTTGGTATATTGAATTATATATATATATATGTATATATATATGAAACTCACGCTCTTTTGCAAGTAGTAGGTATGTGTTTGAGTATGTAGGTGTAGTGTACGTGGGTCTAAATGTCGATTTAAACAAAGGTATTCTTTTTCATAATTGAAACCGCGAATATACAAGTCTCAGGAAGAACAAATAATGTATTTTAGTTTCAACTGACGTTTATTACACATGAAAACAAAAATACAAAAAATCTCGATACGTTTTTGACACACCTTGTGTATATATATATAAATATATATATATATATAAGTTAAAAGAAAGGAAATGAATCCGACAGTATGAGTATAGATAAAAGGATATGAAAACAACACAATATGCTGTTAAAGGGAATATGTTATAAAATGTCTTCACTTTAGCAGCATATTCTGTTGTTTTTAAATATATATAAATATATATATATATATATATATATATATATATGTGTGTGTGTGTGTGTGTGTGTGTGTGTGTGTGTGAGGAAAATGGCATGGCCTATATATTTAAGAAATGTTGATAACTAAAAGAAATTGTTGAAAAAGTATAATGTACCAATTTTACAGGCCGTCGGAAATGAAACATGTTAACAAATAGATATATTTCAGGAATCCTATCCCTTCAAATTTATATAAAAGCGTACGTAGAACCCACACTTATATATATATATATATATATATATAATATATATATATATATATCTCTTAATTTGATATCATTTTTATCAGATGTTTTATGACACTCCAGATTTATGGAAGGAATTCTTTTCTTGTTAGAAAATTTCTTTTAAAAATTCCGCCTACGTTGTCATTCTTCAGCATTCGTTGAATTCCCACTTCAATATATATATATATATATATATATATATATATATATATATATATATATATATATATATATATTGAAGTATTAATATATATATATTCCTGATTTGTATATCTATTTTTAACATATTTCCTATCGACAAGATACCACTTCAGTTTTAAAGAAAGAATCCTTTTCTTGCAAGAAATCTTTGAAATTCAACCTACGCTTCCATTCTTCCGCCCTCCCCCAATCTATGTAGTGCAAATTACAGATACCACCTATAATCCTGGAATTAATTTATTACTGATTGTAATGACAAACGATAACACCGATAGACTTTGAAAAAGTTTATTCTATTTAGAATAATTGGTACACTTATTCAGAGTTTATATAGTCTAGTATTCAGTAATAAATTAATTGAACTTTTTTTAATTGATACACCCCTAGGAAACAAAGTTATGTAAAATCTTATTGTAACGACAAATGATAACACCAATAGACTTTGGAAAGCTTTATTCTACTTAGAATAATTGGTACACTTATTCAGAGTTTATATAGTCTAGTATTCAGTAATAAATTAATTGAACTTTTTTTAATTGATACACCCCTAGGAAACAAAGTTATGTAAAATCTTATTGTAACGACAAATGATAACACCAATAGACTTTGGAAAGCTTTATTCTACTTAGAATAATTGGTACACTTATTCAGAGTTTATATAGTCTAGTATTCAGTAATAAATTAATTGAACTTTTTTTAATTGATACACCCCTAGGAAACAAAGTTATGTAAAATCTTATTGTAACGACAAATGATAACACCAATAGACTTTGGAAAGCTTTATTCTACTTAGAATAATTGGTACACTTATTCAGAGTTTATATAGTCTATTATTCCCCAGAGAGTTCTCCAAAAGGGAGGTAATCATAAAGTATGGGAGGTAACTCTCAATTACTTATTACATTGATTTTTAATACAACTAGTATTAATGGAAGTTGGGAATAACAGCCAAGTCTATTTTTTAGTATTTTCTTTAAAGACTACATAAAACTGACAGTAAACAAACTGTCACATAAGGGTGTGTAAATTTAGATAGATATATAGATAAATTTAATAATGACCCAACAAGTGTTGACATGCCATAAAACAAGTTATGTTCCTGAGTTTGACCAGAAACACCTGAAGAAACACACATCAACCGAAACACACATCGGCCAAAACGGTATATATATATAACAATAAAGATTAAGACAACAGTCCGAAAAATCCAAATAGAAAAAATTCAAAAATTCTCCGCTTTTTCCAACGAATTTCATGTCAAATAAGGATTTACTCTGATGAAGGTCGAATTTTCTTTGTGTGCGGAACATTTCTACATTTTTTCTATTATTATTACTAGCACATATATGCACCCTCCGGGTGCAAGTATTAAAGTTTTAATATAATAAAATATCATGTTAAATTAGAAAAGCCAAAGAAACTGAATAAGAATGCAGATAAAAATATTTGAACAGAGGGGGTATGATTGAAAAATAGAACAACTTTGAAACTAACTCTTCCATCATTTTCCCTTACTCCCGTCTTTCATTGGTAAATTTTCCTAAATTAACTATTTAGTTAAAATAAGAAGTAAAGAATGAAATTACAGTTATTTCTTCTTTTTAATGAATTTTTTAAAAGATTTATCCCCGAGATTTTTGCTCATATTCATTGATATAAAACCAAACAATTAGAAATCAATAATACTAAGCATATATTTATTAAAATCAATTTTTTAAGATCAATATGCAAATTAGCCTTCCCATTCACACTGTAAACCGCTATTTTGTTGTATCTATAAATACAATTGCATGTTATTAGTATGTAGATATGGTCAACAGTCTTAATGAGGAAAAACAATTTTATTAATAATTGAGGTTTAGATAAAAAATAAAATCATGGAGAATATGATGAAAATAACTAAAGGAATTGTGACTTGTATAGTAATGTAGTTTCGGTTACAGACAGACAAACCCACAATCTCCATTATAATAAGATTTCATTTTGTTATTTAAAAATAATAATAGTTTGAATGATGTACACATGGATAAACTCCTGACCGAAACACGTGTAAGTAAATTGATTAAAATATCCTATATTATCCATTCTATACTTTCTTTCTTTTATTCTTTTTTTTTGCAACATATATATATATATATATATATATATATATATATATATATATATATATATAAGGAAACATTTGGTGCTATGTTTGATTTATGTCTGACATTACGAGTTGTGGTTAGCGTTATATCAACACTGAAATAATACTGCACTTTGTATTAGCGGTCAAGTGGCACCGCCTCTGACATTAGAAAACGAACGGTGCTTCCTTGAGTGAAACTTATGAATCTAGTTATATAATGATGGAAGCAAACTCGTGTTTGTAGGGACCGTGGTTGTTTGGTGAGTGTTTAGTCAAAGAGTTGAAGAAGATCCGAGTTATGGGTCCCCATAATTTAAATGTATAAGACTACGGAAATGAGGTTTCCATAGGTAACAAAAGAAGAAGACAAAATTGATAAAGGAAACACACTTTAAATACATTAATTTACAATTGGTATCTTCAATTGTTCTTTCAGTGGTGTTGCAGACTGTATGTGTCTGTACATAGTTGTGTGTGACAAGTATTGTTTATATTCGTGCGATTGGTTGTGTCAACATTGTAGTAGTTTTGTCTGTGATTGAAACTTGTGATTGAAATGTGTTGTTGTTGAGCGAGAGAGAGAGAGAGAGAGAGAGAAAATAAAAAACGAAAAAATAGACGGACCTGTTGAGTCGTATTTTATGTTTTCGGGCAGCGTATTCTCCCCACTGTGTCAAGTTGGGAGCATCAGCTCCAGCTCTGTCGAGTCGGGAAGAGCGTAAGCTCCCACTGTCTGTCTGGTCTTTCAGCTAAAAGGGTCTTTTTATAATTCTCTTTTGTAATTGTCTACGTGATCATTAAGCTAAAATATTCATCAAATATCAGGTGATTTGCAATGATGCAATATCGAATGATTTTGGTATCTGTGGAATTCTGGTGACATAAATTATCGGATGAATTTAGACCATTGTTTCTATTGTTCCTAAAATATTTCCAAACTAATATTATTTCGCTTATCTTTTGTTTACCTAATTCTAAACTCATGACATACCATTGTAAAACTAGTTATTTTAATCTATTCAATTCCACATGCCGTGAAAATATAGGGGACAAATCCCTATATGTTCAAGTATTGCCATTGCTTGATAAAATAAATAAATAAATAAAAGTTCAACAGTTCAAAGAATATAACGGTGAGCTTCAAAAAGTTCAACAATGAGCTGCACGAAAGTGGCTCTTTAGTCCTGCCAAAGTCTTGCACATCTTCGCACATTTACAGGTAATTCCAGGGAGCACAGGGTATTTTATTAGTCCATCCCGCCGATGCACAGATTGGTGACTGATCCGGCCAGCCTTGCTCATTCATAGCCTTCCACACTGGTCACATAGTAGACCGATTTGAAGCCCTTGGTTGTCTACTTTTTTATTCTTGCGAATATCTCGTTTCAACTGCTCATGCTGTATACGGTTGGTCTATTGTTATATACCCTTATAAACACTGGGTATATAACAGAGAGAGAGAGAGAGAGCGAGAGAGAGAGAGAGAGAGAGAGAGAGATGGGGGACAGACAGAGACAGAGATACAGATTAGAGATAGGGATGATCTTACTTGGTACTCTACTTGATGCTCTGTTGGTTACAGCTTCGGCCGCCATCTTATCTTTGGTTGACTTCTAACTACTATCTTCTTCTTCTGTTCTTCTTTAGGCTGAGCTGCACATTGCTTGTTTTTAATAATTAATTAAAAAGACTTTGGTTTGCTTGATCAAGCTTTATTATTTGCAAGCCGATGATTTAATTCCGCCACGGTGGAGAGACCGACACGGAGCACGTCCAAGCTCTCTGAAAGCTGGGTCGAATCTAACTAACTCTGACTAAAACTGATCACGTGTTTAAAAAACTATGGCGCGTTTACAAGGGATCAAAAGGTCATAACCGTCACCGGTAATTTTCCATAGATTCCCTGATCCCAAAGTTAATGGCCCTTAATTTGAATTCTTAGCTACGGGTCTTTTCACAATTCATGACCTCTCATGAATTATAACACATACAATTATAATACATTCTGAGCGTGAAAAAATGTTTCCGAAAGTCACATGAGCAGTGCTGTTTTATTTTTTTTATTTCATTTATTTATCATTTTTTGAAATATTAATTTGAAATTTAGCAAATCGCGTCGTTTCCATTTTATTTAAAAAATATAGTTAATCATTGAATTAACATTTCTTACTATATCATTATGTGATGTTATTCCCTCTACTCTGACGAAAAAAAATTCCCTGACTTCCCACCAGGCCGTATTAAAATAAGATGTTTTTTTTACGTGGTGATTTTTATAAATCATCCTGCGAGGATCGAAGTCGCTATTCAGTAGTAATAGATATGCAAACGATTATTAAACCATGTTTTATATATATATATACATACACATTAAATATCACCAGCGCTTGGTTTTTGAGCAGAAATAATTGAGATTTGATTTATATACATGAAGATAATTCAAATATAAAAATTCAAATGATAACAGCATGGATTTTTTTTTTTCATTTAATATTTTAGATAGTAGACATTAACATTTCTTTTCAGAGTAGCTGGATCAATGCAAGGTCTATTTTTTACATGGGGATTTAAATGGCGCATCCTACAAGTATTCAACTCACGATTAAGTAATAATGGATCTGTGGGACTAGCTTTAAAAATCCCCCTCTACCCAGGCGATGCCGGGTAGCCGCTACTAGTTTCATATAAGTCGCAGGGGAAAATATTTTGATTGTATTTCATGAGACATAATAAAGTTCCGATAATTTAGGTTTAGCCGAAAAATTATTCTTTCTAAATAAAAAAGAATAATAGGGGATATCTTAATTTATGGACAATATTGTAGGCTTGCACGTATTTTTGTGTGTATTTATGTGCCCTATTGTAGATCCGAATAAAATTGAGAAATATATTGTGTAGCGACACGAAGTTCCGTTAGGCATCAATCTCGTGAGGCGTTTACAAACATTACGTACACAAGCGCCTCTATCGGTCAGCCAATACACTTCTCTTTTGTATCGATACTGTGAAATTCATTGTAATCAGATCTGGGGGTCCAACGCTATTCCCTGTTTTCTTTATTCAATCACCAAAATAAGAAATGATTACTTGGGACAAACCCTGGATAACCCGGAATTATTAAGTCCAGACGCGAACGCCCTCATCGCTAATTATTTCTCAAATAAAATATCGCAGCTTCCACAAAAGAAGAAAAGAACGTGTCATTTCTTTCTATAGAAATTCTTCTAACTTTTATACAAACAGAAATTTACTTCCGGCTTTGAACACTGGTGTAAATAATTCATAACCATACTGACGCTTCTAATATATATATTAATATATATATATATATATATATATATATATGTGTGTGTGTGTGTGTGTGGTGTGTGTGTGTGTGTACTATTGGAAAAATTGAAAAAAACACGAGTTTTATAAAAGAATGATGTTTATAACGCCTACGCTGAAGTGTTTCGGTCTGTTTAGATAGACCTTCATCGGGGCTATCGTTGGTTTAAGGGAAAGATAAATTAGTACTGAAAATAAAAAGTCAGTAATTTTTTCCTTAAACCAACGAAAGCCCTGATGAAGGTTTATCTAAAAAGACTGAAACACTGCAACGTAGGCGTTATAAACAGCATTCGTTTAAGAAACTTGTGTTTCTTTCAATTTATACAATATTACATACTGTCAGATACACTTTCATTTTTTCTTCACACACACACACACACACACACACACACACACACACATATATATATATATATATATATATATATATATATATCCGACAATATGAGAAGAAAATATTTTAAAAATATAACAAACACAGGATGTTAGGATCAGGGAAAACAATTTTATGTGTCAATACTTAAGCATTTCGGTATATTGTACCATCTTCAGGACATTGTTAAGTAATGTTTATGAGCGGGACAAAATGAAAGATGTTAAGTATATAGTGAATGTGTAAATATGATATTATTGTTCATGCATGCGTCATTCTATGATCTTCACCTTCCATTTTTGCACATGCAATGTTGCATTGGCTTTTCGTAAACAAACGCGCATATAAAAATTAACGGTTAATAAAATCATATTCACAGATTCACTATACACTTACCATCTTTCATTTTGTCCCTCACATAAACATTACTTAACAGTGTCCTGAAGATGGTACAATATGCCGAAATGCTTAAGTATTGACACATAAAATTGTTTCCAAATGACTGGTTGTAAGGGATTATTCTATTTGGGATCATCGAAATCTCACTGTAAAACCATACTGTATGCTCTTGTATGTGAAAATATATATTCATTCAAGGCTTTTTGTAAATTCCTAAGGGAGCTCAATGTATAATAATCAATAAATGAATCATATACAGAGCAATATTTAACCTTAAAAGAAAGAAAACCGTCATTCTGTTATAATATTCCTTTTTATGTATATAAACCGCCCACGCATTTTCTTTTGTTATACTTATCAGCGGAAAAAATCTATTTCCGATTTCATTGTTATACTTTTGTCTTTGTTCGCGTTAACCCTTTGTCATTTTTTTCGTCTTTTCTTTGTTTCGGTTTAAACGGAAAATCCTACTTCCGCCCGGACGATATGCAACAGACTACCCATGGCCAACAGATGACCCATTTTTTGGAGGGGTCTTATCCCTCTGCAGAGATGCAGTCGGTGTATTCTAAAGCTCCAGCCGACAAGGTTGATAATTTTTCGTGGCTTTGTAAAAAGTTATTGTCAAATACCAAAGAGATAGAGGTTGGAGGTTTGTCGTGATTTATTAATTTTGAAATGTTTCGTGTCACCTTCTCCCGTGGTGACGCACGCATACGCTTTGATGACTGCATCAATTTACTTTTTGACATATTGGAAAACATACGTTTGGTTTGTTTTGCTTTGGTTTGGCTTGGTTTGTGGGATTTTACGGCATGTCAACCCTTTATAACACTATCATAACATTATAACTATATATCAAATCAGTCGGTAGAGCGGTCGGTTAGGAATCACAAAATGAGTCTAGCCTCATCAAACAGGTTTTACAAATATAGGGAATCTCAAAGAAAAAATATTTAACCAGAATTAAATCTTCTCATATGCTCATTAATATGTGTGTGTGTGTGTGTGTGTGTACGCGCGTGCGCGCGTGTGTGTGTGTGTGTATTCTCTCTCCACTCTCTCTCATCTCTTCCCCCTCTCTTATCCTCCTGCCTTCTCTCCATATCCATCTCTCTTTCTCCTCTTTCACTATCCATCTTCCTTTCTCCCTTACTAACCCTTTATCAACCCACCTCTTCTTTCTCTCTCACCCTCCCTCAATGTCCCTATCTATCGCCAACTCAGTTTGCTCCTCTCTCTCTCTCTCTCTCTCTCACTCTCTCTCTATCTATCTATCTATCTCTATCTCTCTCTCTGTTTACTCTCTATAACACCTTTCTCATCATCCACTCTCTGTCTCTCCCTCTTTCATAACTCTCTTTCTTTCTGTCTCTATCTATCTCTGTCTCTCCTTCTCTGTCTCTCCCCTCATCATCTCACTCCCTCATCACATGCCCTGTATGTTTCTCTCTCTTTCTCTCTCTCTCTCTCTCTCGCATGCCCCTTTCTCCCTGTCTCTC
>CM042164.1:68294725-68302225 GCA_023376005.1 Doryteuthis pealeii | reverse complement strand
TAATGATATTATGGATATTATAAACTCATAACAATAAGTTTCATGCTTACGCAATCTTCAGATGAGTCAAATGGTTGAGATTTTAAAAACCAGTAGTTTTTTAGCCTTTATATAAACGTGAAGCGTTTTCACGCGATGGAATGTCATAATGCTATTTTTTTTAAAACTGTGGCTTGTTTAACGTTTATGTGACGTGGATCGTGTTCACGTGATGGAATATTATGACGCTAAATCTGTGTTAAAAAATGATAATAAAACAAACTTGCTTTGGTCTTAATGCACGCGGTGTCCAGATTAATTTTTTTTAAATAAATAAAAGGAGTGCGAAAATTAAGGGATTAATTAGGATCAAGTGGTAAGTGGCACAATAAAAATTTGTTCAAATGCCTAAATTTCGAAACGAGTTCACTTCTCTTGTTTAATAAGTTTTTGTTTGTATTTTGTAATATACACAATTTTTCTTCCATGCAGAGATCGCATTTACGTTGGTCGCTTTTGTACGCCAGGGCTTTTTTTATGATTTGCTATTTTATTATAGGTGTTCTGCCCGTTTTTTCTTTAATTTGCCATATATATTTGGATAAGGTGGCACTGTTTGCATATTTTCTGTTGTTAAAGCTTAAATTATGGTTATACCACCTATTTTTCTAATTGTTTTCAGTTGCACCAATGTAAGTTTTTTCCTCGTTGTTATTTACATTGTCCTTGATTGTGGCTTTATATATTATGTTATTAGCCAAACAATTGCCTGTTAAGGGGCATTTACTTTTATCGAAACAGTTGCATCTATCATTCTGGTTGTTGTCATTACCATTTATAATTTTAAAATTGTGTTTATCAATTATGTTTTTAATATTGTTCATACAATAAGGTTGTTCTTATTAAAGAGTTTGTTCAATGTAGGCGATTTGTCTAAGTGTTTTTTCATATATATATATATATATATATATATATATATATATTAATATATATATATACGCTTATTTCTAATTCTTCCGTCCGTTATCGTTCCGCAACACCCTCTTGTAAAAAAAAAAGTGACTATCCAAATCGTCCAAGTTACAATGCAAAAATGTAAAATCCAGATTAACTGCTGTCACTTAATCGCAGATTACTTATTTGTTCCATTTTATTTCACCGAATTTTGAAAATGAAATATTTTAAATGGTCTTGTGTCGCTTCAATGCCCAACGTAAAATTAAAATGAATTGTCATATTTTTTTATTTGTAATATTGAAATTGTGAATTATGGAATATATTTTGGTAATTTTGATCTGATGTTGTCCCGGCGAATTAGATATTTCCCGAGTATTTTATCATCTTTTTTGTCAGAAAATTAATGTAGGTATTTTAAACACCTTCCCCCCCCCCAGACTGTTATCGGCAAAATCAATGTTAATATTGACAACCCCACTTTAACAGAGCGAGCGAGCGAGCGAGCGAGAGAGAGAGAGAGAGAGAGAGAGAGAGAGAGAGAGAGAGAGAGAGAGAGAGAGGGGGGAGGGGGAGAGAGAGAGAGTTAATTCAAGATTCTTATATTTTTTACATATTGAACTATTTTAATAGATCTTAAGTAAACATATCAAACGTTGTAATAATTAAATTATCATACTGTAGTATATCCTGTTGAAAAAAATCGACTGGTGACCAACGTAGAGCTGCCCGATGTGTCACGATTGCTGAAAAATATGCTTCTTTAGCGACTTATTCCTGCTTTGGGTCAGATAACTAAGACGTAACCTTCTAGAAACAGGTAACAGTCGTTTCTCTGGTAGATGTTATGATAATTCAGCTGAAAGAGGAGGGCAGCCTATTTATAGGTGTTGACTAACTACTTCCCCTCCTGCGACTTCAGTTTAATGTCATACCTAGGACATTTACTTTGGTGGAGGAATCTTACACTCCGGCAAGGGATACAACCAGCATTAATAGCAAAGATGGAATACAAATTTTATTCACTCTCATTAGGTATTCAATTTTTTTCAAACTTTGTTTTTTTTAACACATTTTTTTACAAACTCATTATTTTATCTATTTAACCCATAGATGGGACCCTAAAAGGTACTACAACTCCAGGTAGACCTGGGAGTAATGGCAATGAAGGGCTACTTTACATTTCCCAGAATTCCAGAATTGAAACCTCACAACTAGATGCAGTTTAACATCATACCCAGGACACTAGAGATTATAAGTTTTGTCCCTTCCCGACCTCGCATTTTCAGTATCCACATGCCGTCAGAGACTTCCTCAACCCAACCAGCCGCTCCCCGGAAAGTCACCAGTCCATCATCCCTTTTTTTAACAATGCACAAGTCCTATTAGTATGAACTTAATGTTCCATTGATTGGTTTGGTTTGGTTTGTTTTACGGCATATCAACCTCAGTGGGTCATTTAATGCCGATAAAATTTTGAAATAAATCAATGGATAATACAATTTTTTTATAGATACATTTTTCTATTTAACCCATAGATGGGAACCTAACAGGTACTACCACTCCGGGTCAGAGTGGACCAGGGAGCAATGGTGATGAAGGGGTGCTCCACATTCCCCAAACCTCCAAAACTGGAACCTCACCATCAGATAGAGTTTAACGTCATTCCCAGGACATGTAGACCCGCAACCACCACCTTCTAGCACCCATATGATAAAAAGGGGTCGGGGCTTGCCATAAGGGCAATAGGGTTAGGAAAATCATATAGGTGCTAGGGCTTGACGTGACCAGCCGATTGATCGGAGGGGGTGTTCCATTGAATTTTAAAATATAAATATTGGATTGACACTGTATGGCATTGTTAAATAAAATGTTTGCATAAGACCTTTACAGAAAATCGCACCTGCTAAAAGCGCCGTTTAATAAAATAAAATAAATCGTCGGTACTTAAGCAATAATAGAAAACGAGGTTTCTTTTAAAAGACATTTTTACTCGAAATTCTAAAGACATTTTTTGTTTTTTACGATTTTGAATATTTTGAATTATCTATTTTATTTTTCATCCGTCCCGTTCCCTCAATCATTTAGTTAAATTGCCTTAGTCAATAAAGTCGCTACTTACTGACTTTTTATATTTTTTCGAGATAATTCCTTCCAGAATTCCGTTCTGTTTTACCTTTTTATATAACAAAATTGAACTAGTGTTCGTATGGACTCCTTACTTTTTGGGGTAATTTCGAAATGGTACAATATTTTCTATTGTAGAAAATATTTATTTATTCATTTATCTATTTATATAATTTTGTGATCTTTAGGAATTTGGTCTTTTATATTCCACTTAATTTTAACTTTATTTTCAGTTTATTTTTATTTATGGAATTTAGTTCCATTTATTTATTTCTTCGCGTTTTCTTTTTCGTTTCTCTTCTTCAATTGAGGGTTGTCTTTCTGTGTCTCCTTCTTTCTTCAAGTTTTCTTTTTCTTTTCTTTTATACCCATGTCCATTTCTTTCTTTCTTTCTTTCTTTCTTTCTTTCTTTCTTTACATTTTCTTTCCTTTTCTTTTCTCCCAAAGACGTTGTCTTTCTTTCTCTTTTCACGGTTTCTTTCCTTTTTTTCTCCTAATAACATCGACTTTCTTTCTTTCCTTTCTTTCTTTCTTTCCTTTCTTTCTTTCTTTCTTTCTTCATGTTTCTTTTCTTTTTCTCCTCCCCCAATTATGTCGCCTTTCTTTCTTTCTTTTCTTTCTTTTCTTTCTTTCTTTCTTTGCCTTTTCTTTCTTTCGTTTGTACCTAGGTCCTTTTCTTTCTTTCTTTCTTTCTTTCTTTCTTTCATTCTTTCTTTCTTTCTTTCTTTCTTCACGTTCTTTTCTTTTCTCCCTCCCCAATCATGTCGCCTTTTCTTTTCTTTCTTTTCTTTCTTTTCTTTCTTTCTTTCTCTTTTCTCTTCTCTCTTTCTTTCTTTCTTTGCCTTTTCTTTTTTTTCGTTTGTACCTAGGTCCTTTCTTTCTTTCTTCTTTCTTTCATCTTTTTTTTCTTTCTTTCATTTTCTTCGTTTCTTTTCTTTTTTCTTTCTTTCTTTCTTTCTTTCTTTCCTTTCTTTCCTTCTTTAATGCGTTTTCTTCCCTTTTGTTTCTCTTTTCTCCCAATAACGGTGGCTTTCTTTCTTTCTTCTTTCTTTCTTCTTTACGCTTTCTTTCTTTCTTCACGTTTCTTTTTCTTTTCTTTTCGTCTGTACCATTTCTTTTTCTTTCTTTTCCTTCTTTATTCTTTCTTCCTCTTTGTTTTTCTTTCTTTCTTTCTTTCTTTCTTTCTTTTTCACGTTGTATTCTTTTCTTTTTTTGTTCCATGTTCCTTTCTTTGAAGACTCTAAAAGTTTATTGAAAATTATTGACCAATATTATATTTATAATTTTTCTAATTATTTTATTTTCATTTTGTGTAAAGACGATATTTTTTCTATGGATGACTGTACGTACCATAAATTTTGCCCTTTTAGGGATGAAATTAATTATTTTGGCTAATTATGTGTTTTGATTTTTTCAGCTTCAAAACAATTTTCTGTGCACATTTCTTTATTTATATCTTGTGAATAATAGATGGTAAGATAGATAACAGTTTTGAAGATATGACAAAAATTGTATTACTAATGTTCTAGCCCCCCCAACCCGCTCTATACGAGGTTGAGTTAAAAGTAATGCCATTTTGTTTAGGACAGGTATAATTACCAACACAGGAACATGTATTATACATCAAAATGAAGCTGGTCCTCAGTGGATCACATCCCCTACTTCTCCACATATTCACCGTTCTCTCAATAGCAATGTTACGCCCTTCGAATGGGAACATGTATCCCTGACTTAATTAATTAGACTGACTATACTTTGAGCCACTTCTTAGAAAAACTTTTACCACATTCTCCATACTCTTATTTGCGAATTATATATATATAATATATATATATTATATATATATATATATATATATATATATATATATTATACTAGCAAATATATGCATCCTCCGGGAGCAAGTATTTAAGTTTTAATGTAATGAAATATCGTATTAAATTAGAAAGTCTAATAAGAATGAAGATAAAAGATTTGAAACAGAGTGGGGGGTAAAATAAAAAATAGAAATGAAATTTACTCTTCCATCACTGCCGTCTTTCATTGCTGAATTTTACTTATTTAACTTTTTTAGTTAAATTAGGAAATAAAGAATAAAAATTACACTTATTTTTTCTTGTTAATGGATTTCATTTAAGATTTCATTGGAGAGATTTTTGCTTATATTCATTTAAATAAAACCAAACCGTTAGAAATCAATAATACTAAACACATATTTTAATAAAATCACATTTTTAATAATATCAATATGCAAATTAGCCTTCCCGTTCACACACTACAAACCGCTATTTTTTGTATATATAAATACAATTGCATGTTATTTGTATGCAGATATGGTCAACATTAATAAAAGGTGAAGCAATTTTATTGATAATTGAGGTTAAAATAAAAATAAAATCATGAAGAATGTGATGTAAATAACTATGTTAATTGTGACTCGATTAGTAATATAGTTTCGGTTACAGACAGAAAAACACACAATCTCCATTATAATAAGATATATATATATACGAGGGTGTGTCAGAAAGTAATGCCATTTTCTCATGTGATTTTTTGTAAGACTAAAGCCTACATTGAGACCCTAGCGTGGCTCAGAGCAAGAATCCAACGAGTAAGTCTCAACTGACAATGTCCTCCTTCTGCATGGGAATCCTCGACCATACACAATCATCTGAACAAGGGAGAAAATCACCTCATTCGAGTGTACAACTTTACCGCATCCTCAATACTCACCAGCTTTAGCGCCTTCAGACTGTTATCTCAGGCTGACAGGCGGGAACTCCAACCATAACACCAGCACTCTTACCCAGATATTCTCGTTTATTTTAAACTGATATATATATCGCACTTTTTTTGGCTGACTTACAGCATGACAGAAGCCTGATAGTTAGGGTTCGAATGACGCACAAAACACTGCCCGGTCTATAACACTGCTGATGAGGCCTAATAGGCTGATATGTACATAAAGAGATTGACTTTTTCTCGATTTGTTTACGCCTTACATTTAAACCGATATGCACGCCTAATTCATTTGATTATAACTAATTAATTTTCAAAATTAGGTATGACTTCAATTAAGCACATATTCTCCCAAATATATATATATATATATTATATATATATATATATATATATATATAATTATATATATATGTTATATATATGTAATATATATGTATGCATATATATATATTATATATATATATGTATGTTGAAATATTAAATAAAAGGAAAGAAAGTATAGAATGGATGAAATAGGATTTTAATCAATTTTACTTACACGTGTTTCGGCAGGAGTTTATCCATGAGTACATTATTCGAACGATTATTATTTTTAAATAACCAAATGAAATGAATAATAAAATAATTTCATTGGGTTATTTAAAAATAATAATAATAGTTTGAATAATGTACCATGGATAAACTCCTGAACGAAACACGTGTAAGTAAAAATTGATTAAAGTATCCTATTTTATCCATTCTATACTTTCTTTCCTTTATTTATTTTTTCAACATACCATCGGATTCACTTCCAGTTTCATTTTACATATATATATATATATATATATTATATAATGGATAGAAGTAACCTACTCGAGTTTCATCGATTGATTCTTCAGAGTTACATCCGTTGAATTAATCGAGTTTTTCGATTAATCTCAGTTGGTAAAATACATGCCCCTTGGAATTAATTCAACGGATGTAACCCTGAAGAATCAATCGATGAAACTCGAGTAGGTTACTTCTATCCATTATATAAATACATTTTTGCTCTACATTGTATTGAGCACTTTGTATTTGTTTTTTCTCAGTCTTAACCCCTGGATACAGTGCACTTCCAACGATCGTACTCACACCCACCGGTAAGCTACTACTCATACATTAACATATATATATATATGTGTGTGTGTGTGTGTGTGTTATATATATGTATGTATATATATATATGCTATATATATTTTATATATGTGTATATATATATAGGTTATATATATGTTATATATATGTATGTATGTATATATATATATATATGTATGTAAATATATAGGTTATATATATGTTTAATAATATGTATGTATATATATATGGATATATTATATATGTTTATATATATGTTATATCTATGTATATATTTATGTATATATATATATATATATGTTATTTATATGTATATATATATATTATATATATATATATATATATATATATATATATATATATATAAATGTCTATGTGTATTGTTCCATACTTGTTTAAGATTTATTTGCCTGTTACACGATCTTGTTAGGCAAGTGTCCCAGCTAGACTTTCTTCAAGACAGAAAATGATAACTATGCTAAATCGATCGTCCATCTCAATAGACAAAACGAAAGAATCATGAGGCTTAAATCATTTATGTCTCATGATTCTTTCGTCGCCATTATTTAAAAAAAACTGACA
>CM042164.1:68280045-68294625 GCA_023376005.1 Doryteuthis pealeii | reverse complement strand
ATGGTGAATGAAGAAAGAAAGAAAGAAAGAAAGAAATGAATGAATGAATGAATAGATGAATGATGAATGAAAGAAAGAAAGAAAGAATGAATGGATGAATGAAAGAAAGAAACAAAGAAAGAAAGAAGAAAGATTGAATTTAGTTCAGTAAAGGAAATAAGCTGAACGAATAATGAAAGAAAGAAAAAAGTTTAAAAGTAGCCAGACAAGCATGACGCATGTGGAAGGAGCCGAACACTCGTCAACCTCCACCACAGATGAGAAGGTACAGCAGACGCCAGTGGTGGTATGGGCGAACCGGCGATCTATCATCAATGAGGTAGCATGTTCTGTGCAAATTAGTCATGGTTCTGCCTATCAAATCATCCATGAAACCGGCATCCATAATTTTTGTATCTTCATATTTTCAATCCTATCGACTGGGGCTTTGAAATACTCTGACTGCACCTTTGCAAAGGGGTAAGACCTTTCCCCACAAAATGGGTCAACCTTTGGTCGTGGGTGCGACCCATCAGCTATGGAATACTGGTACCATGACATGCAACACTCCAGTTACTTACGCTAGAGGGGCGTCGGAGAGGGCCCAATCCGATCAATCGGCTGGTCACATTAAGCCCTAGCACCCAATACTACTGCCCTTATGGCAAGCCTCAACCCTTTTTATCATATATGTGCTTGAAGGAAGCGCGTGGTGTAATGGTTAAAGTTATGGGAAATGGACTCGTCGCCCCGAGTTCAAATCCTGGATATGGTAATTGCATTTCACTTTGCGCTAATATCCTTGGCAAAGGTATGAATCCTACTCTCCCTCCAGCTATGGATAACTAGTAGGTCAGACTGGGCTCTTTAACCTTGGTTAGGTAACCAGTCTAGGTGAAGGAAAACTCTGAATTCAAACTTGTTGAACGCCGCTTAAGAAATTGACCTTGTGTCACACCCTGCTCGTGCGGAGGGGTTGGTAAATATATATATGTGCTTGAAGGTAGTGGCCGAGTGTCTTAGTGTCCTGGGTATGTTAAACTCTGTCTGCTGATGAAGTTCCAGTTTGTGTAGCTCGAGGAATGTGGGGTACTCCTTCATCACTATAACTCCCAGTCTCCTCGGACACGGAGTGGTAGTACCTGTTAGGGTCCCATCTATGGGCTAAATAGAAAAATGTATTCATAAAAAAAAATTGAGTATCTATTAAGAATGAATTTATTTCAAAACTTTATCGGCATTAAATGACCCACTGAGGTTGATCTGCCGTAAAACAAACCAAACCAAACTAATCATACTCTCGCACATGTTTAAACTGAAAAATCACTACGGGAATAACCCTGCCATATTTCAGGAGAACTCCAGAATAATCTTTACATTGAACACCGAAATGTAACTCTGTATCACCTCTTTAGGACTTAATCCTACATTCTTTATGTATATTTATGTATATGTTTTCTATATCTTACTGTACTTTGTCATGAGTAGGTGTATACCGACAAACTATCAGTAAGTGACTTATTTCTACATCTAACTCTGTATCACTTCTTTAGGACTTAGTCCTACATTCTTTATGTATATTTATGTATATGTTCTCTATATCTTATTGTACTTTGTCATGAGTATGTGTATACCGGCAAACTATCAGTAAGTGACTTATTTCTACATGTAACTAGGACTTAGTCCTACATCCTTCGTGTGTATTTATGTATCTGTTCACCATATCTTATTGAACAATGTTATGAGTATGTGTATATCTGTCATGTATGTATTTTCTCCACATGCTCACAAAATAAAGTCTATGTTCGTTATTATATATAACTTCTTTGTCGGATTAATTCATGTACCCACATTGAAAGACTTCTTTGTGTTGTATACTGGCTTCTTCAACTCACGCTACTCTGACTCGTATACGTTGCGGGTATACAGCGGACATCGTTCCTAACCCACTAGCCAGGTATGCTAATAGTCGGCATTTGAGCTTCAATAACAACAGATACGCGTATACAAAAGATGACTCTTCTTTATTTTCTTCGGTGTGTGGTAGGTGAGTGGCGGACAGGGAAAATGACACTACGACTACTTATGTGGTGGAAGGTGGTTGGCGAGCATCACTGCTCGCCCGACCGTATCGACGGTCCGACACCTTCTCTGCTCGCCGTCTCTCTCGGGTCTTCCTCGGGTCTCTCTCGTGGGTCTCTCCGGGTCTGCTTAAGTATCGACGACCGCCCACACATTCCTTTGTTCCTTGACCGGAAGTCCCTTCCCTTTGTTCCAGTTAGTCTTTGATAAGATGAGTCCTTTTGTTGCTCTCAAACGCCTACACGTTTTCTTTGTTCGCTTTTCCTTTGTCTTTTCGACTTCCCGCGCAAAACAAACAGTCAATCTGCAACATTTGTGCTTTCCAAGATATTAAAAAATTGAGTTTTAAAAAATTGAGTACCCATCAAAAATTAATGTGTTGCATAGCCCTTCTTTACCGGCACTAAATAGGTATATGTTATATACTTCTCTTACTTCTTATTCTGGTCGTCTATTCTTCTGGCCGGCTTGGTTCTGATCGTCTATCATCTATCTTGGTCTGGTATATCTTCTAAGGTCTCGTCTGGTCTTCTATTGAGGATTCCGGGTCTGGTTTCTCTTGGGGATCACTGCTTATCAGAAGCCCTGTGCTATTGTTAGTTTTTGGTAATAAACACAAGACTTCGATTTACTTTTGATGTTACTTTATTCATAAACCCCCAGACCAGACATCTGTGCAGTGAGACTCACATCTTGCTATCTTCGCTTCTAACTTCTAACTGTAACTGACTGAGTTGCTTACTCCTTAACCGGAAGAGCCTTCTATCGGGGTTCCCGGTTCTCACGGTTTATCCTGCAAGGCAAGGTCAGAGTGAGGTCAAGCATTGTCACTCACTCTCAAGGCCATCAGCTGTACTAATATGATTTCTACACTATTGTCATAATCATTAGGTATCTAATGATTATGTAACATTAATGGAACAAAACGTCTTCGGCATAAAATAACCGATTGGGTTGACATGCCGTAAAATCCAACCAAAAACCCAATCCTCTTATTTTAAAGCACTTCTTTCCTAGGTAGGACACTTTTTAAATGTTAAATGGCTGGACACTTTTCGTACAGACTTCGTATAGATGTATTAGGATTTCTATATCTTTGATTAGATTTTCAGAATTTATATCTTTTTCGTATTTCAAAGCGAACTAAGGCACCTTTCCTAGGTAGGACACTTTTTAAATCTTAAATGACTGGACACTTTCATACAAATTTCGTATAGATATCATTAGTATTCTATTTCTTTGTTTAGATTTTTAGAATTTGTCAAGTTCTGATCAGGCAAACGAATTATTTTCGCCTTTCATTAAACAAGCTTGACCCATTGTGCCTGGTCGGCGAAAATGGTGAATCGGCCAACGTCCACAAAGGAAAAAGATGGTGACCACATTTGCGGCGATCGGACACCGAGTCGAATCAAAAGAAAGCAATACACCTAATTTCGTTTGGAGTGTCCCCTGACATATTTAGTGCTATAATCAAATGAAGTCTTTTGGCCCGGGACTGTGTGACAGCCACTTTTGCCTTACAATATTCAAGATTGTGATGTAGAGTCTATGATATTGTTCTTGCGTTTAGGATGAAAGTGCGGTGGTAGGGCGAGGTCGGCGCTGGCGAGAAACGTCCGCTGACTGTCAGGTCAATTTTACTAGCATGTCTTTGAATTGAAATACAAGCGCGAGGAATTGAGCTAAAAGCCAAAGTCTTGATGGGAATCTTCCGAGTCCCAGAAGAAGGCCGCAGACTTAGAAGCTCAGACAGAGTAGACATTCGGTGTAAACAAACCAAGAAGTTGTCCCCCTGATTTAAGCATTTATAATAATAATAAAATACAAACCGTCTGTAAGTCGTTGTCGGGACGGCCTAATGTCAGTATCAGCCAATCAGCGATGGAGTCTATCCCCTTTTCACTTGCACTAGACCGAGGAGATTATTTAGCGTCTGAGTGGAGCGCCACACCTATCATCAGCTCCTTACTTTACTATCGACTGAGCTAACCCGGACCTTCTGTAAAAATGTTTTATAGCCGTATATACCCTTCTGCCATACTCGAGTATATAATGGAGAGAGAGAGAGAGAGACAGAGACAGAGACATAGAGATAGACAGACAGACAGACAGACAGAGACAGAGACATAGAGAGAGACAGAGATAGAGACAGAGAGAGACAGACAGACAGACAGACAGAGACTGAGACATAGAGAGAGAGAGAGAGGAGAAGAGAGAGAGAGAAAGACAGATATAGAGTGAGAGAGACAGAGACTGAGACAGAGACATACAGACAGACAGAGACAGAAAGACAGAGACAGACAGACAGACAGACAGACAGACATAGAGACAGAGACAGGGACAGAACAAGAGAAGAGACGAGACATAGAAGAGAGAGACAGAGAGAGAGAGAGAGAACAGAGACAAGACATAGAGAGAGACAGGCAGAGAGAGAGAGAGAGAGAGACAGAGACAGAGACAGAGAGACAGAGACATAGAGAGAGAGACAGACAGACAGACATAGAGACAGAGAGACAGAGACATAGAGAGACAGACAGACAGACAGACACAGAGACATAGACAGACAGAGAGACAGAGACAGAGACAGAAACATAGACAGAGGGAGACAGACAGACAGAGACAGAGACATAGAGAGAGGGAGAGATAGAGAGACAGAGACAGAGACAGACAGAGAGACAGACAGACAGAGATACAGAGACATAGAGAGAGAGAGACAGACAGACAGACAGACAGACAGATAGAGAGGTGTAATAGAGATAGGGATGGTAGAGCTGACTTGGTACTCTGCTGGTTACTTACTTGCTTCTTCTTCTATCTAATTCGTCGGTCGCCATTGTTCTTTAGGCCGACTTTTATTTAAGGGCTTCTGTTGAGGGATGGGAGCTGTACAAGAATGCTGCGTGCGGTCTTGAACAAGTCGTGGAAACAACACTCCACAAGGAAGCAGCTGTACGGACACCTGTCCCCTATCTCACAAACCATCCGAGTGAGACAGACAAGGCATACAGGACACTGCTGGAGGAGCGAGGACGAACTCATAAGCGACGTTCTCCTGTGGAAGCTAACACATGGACATGCTAATGTGGGCCGCCCAGCAAGGACGTACATTGACCAGCTCTGCGTGGATACTGGATGCTGCGCAGAGGACCTCCCTGGGACAATGAATATATATATATATATATATATATATATATATATATAGCTAGACCAAGGAGATTTTTTGGTGTAAGAGATGAAGCGCACACCTACCGTCAGCTCCTCACTTTACCGCACAGATCCTTGTGCTACTCATACGCTGAGTTGTTGAGGGCCTGTATCGAAGAAGGAAACTTGTGGTTCTTAGGCGGACGCACTATCAACTGAGCTAAACTGAAAAAAAACAAGAATATATATGACATTTTTGTATTCATTTGGCAAAAATGCTTTTATAATCCAATTTCTACTAGTAGGGAAGCTCTAGAACTTATTTTTACTGACAAAAACAGATTACAAGTCACTAATTTTCGCCAACCCACAAAATTTGAGAGCCAAAAATCCATATACCTCCGCCAATTCTTGGAATTGAAAGCTCAAAGTTTGGGATTGTCTAACTTTAACACAGTGCACACCTGGAATATTTCAGAAAAATTGAACGGTGTGGATGAGAATTTTCCTTTCTTCTAGATGATTTGAAATGGAATTACCCATAATTCACTTGATACGATATTTCCATTATGTGTGTGTGTGTATCTGTGTGTGTGTTTGTGTGTGATTAAATATAGACAGTATTTAGGCAGTCACTTTTATAGAAATGTTTCATTAAAGACTTAATATGATAACAGACAAATTAAATGTATTACACTTTTTAATAAGCTCATTCGGGTGTCTAATTTGATCTTTCAATATAGGATCGATAATATACTGAGATATTCACTTCAACAACGGGAGTAAGCTTATTAAATCTGGAATAGACTTAATCTCTCTCTCTCTCATCTTTAATACATGTCTAAGTTATATCTAAATACATAATATATACGTATATATATATATATTATATATAATATATATAATATATATATATATATATATATATATATGTGTGTGTGTGTGTGTGTGTGTGTGTGTTTACGTTTTCAATTATAATTTACATGTGTATTCACATACACATAAATATTATTACGTTTAATATATAGATACTTCAGTATGTCTATATACTCATGATGAAAAACAGAATAGATGCATATATACATATATATGCCATATATATATATATATGACATGGCCTATACATGGATAGATAGATATTTATAAATAAATATATATATATATAATTTAATATACCAAGCGTGTTGGTAGATCCTTGCGGAGAGAAAAACCCGGCAGAGAGTTTGATTGTAAATATATACTACCAAACATCAACCAGGAAGAAAAACATTTTTTGAAAAAAAGAAAGGACCAAGATATTCGTACCAACAAAAAATAATCTATTGGCCAAAAGAAAAAACAATTTATATGTATATATATGTATATAAGATATATATATATATTCATATAACCGCTAGGAGAAGCTAATTTGTAAAAAGTGCTCGATACCTAAGTAGAGCCAAGTAATAAAGATAATCTACTGAGTCAGACGAACCTACTATTAGTTTCGCATAAAGCTCTTCAGGGCTAAAATCTGACTCGGACTAATAGTAGGTTCGTCTGACTCAGTAGATTATCTTTATATATATATATATATATATATATATATATATATATGGATGTGTATGTGTGTATGTTTGTGTGAGTGTTTGTGTATATGAAAATCGAATAGGAGAAAAATATCCCCAATGAGAATTCTCTCATCTCATGCGCCTACATAACAAAACTTTCTATATGATAATAATAACAACATTTCAATAAATAGTGATAAAGATACCATTAAAATCAATATTAATAAGTACTCAGTCAGATCGACCAATTCAATAAATACTGATACCTTTACCATTAAAATCAATAAATACTGATACCTTTACCATTAAAATCAATATTAATAAGAACTCAGTCAGATCGACCAAAGGACTGGGAAATTAATGACAATGCACAAGGCACTACACCATAGAGATGATAGAGATAGGCTATATGTATCAAGAAGGTGGAAAAGGTCTTGCCAACATAGAGGACTATGTAGATGCCACAATTCAAGGACGCGATGAATACTTATAGCAGCCAACAACAACAGATGTAATATATGGACAGACAGAAAAACAACGAAAACTGGAAAATAAAGATGGGAAGAAAAAAGAATTATATGGGCACTTCAAACGACACATCGGAGAGGTTGCACATGAAAAGACTTTTGACATGGTTAAGAAGAGGAAGACTCAAGAGAGAAACTGAATCACTAATAACTGCTGCACTAAGTAATGCTATAAGAACAAATTATATCAAAGCAAAAGTTGATAAGACGCAACGAAACAGTAAATATAGACTGTACGGTGACAGAAAGGAGACTGTAAACCATGTATTAAGTGAATGTAGCAAACTAGCACAAATGGAATACAAAGCTAGGCACGACTGGGAGATGAGGACGGATCACCCTATCCTAGCCAGGATACCAGACCCAGTGTTAATTAACAAAAAAAAAGAGAACGTGTCAACTGGTGGACTTTGCGGTTCCAGCAGATCACAAGGTGAAGCTGAAGGAAAAGAAAAAGATGGATAAATACCTGGACCTTGCCAGAGAATTGAAAAAGGTGTAGAACATGAGAGTGAAAGTGATACCAATTGTAGTGGGTGCACTTGGAATGGTCCCAATAAACATGGAAAAAAGACTGGAGGCTCTGAAAATCAGAGGAACAATTGAGACCATCCAGACTACTGCATTGCAGCAATCGGCTAGAATACTCAGAAGAGCCCTGGAGACCTGAAGAGACTTGTTGTCCCTCAGCCTCCAGTGAAATATCATAAGCTAACGGTGATGTGAAAAACTCAAAAGGAGTGAAAATAATAACAATAATGATGAGACTAGACTATTGAGTCTCTGGTCGAAATAAATTTATTATAGTCAAAGGACGGTTTGATATGTTTTTCTTTCTTAGAAAGTTAAATATGCTCTGGATATAATTAATCTATTAGGGATTTATAAAAATCCTTGTATGAGAGCTTGTTTTTTACTCCGGACTCATCGAGAGTTTTTTTTTTTCGTGTCCTCTCTCGATGAGTCCGTGTGTAAAAAAAAAAAAAAGACTCTGAAGATGATTTTTATAAATCGAAATATTGTTCAATATTAGCTTTGAATATGTTATAAAATGTTTTTACTTTAACGGCATATTGTGTTGTTTTCATATCCTTTTATCTATACTCATACCGTCGGATTCATTTCCTTTCTCTTAACTTATATATACATTTATATATACTAGAAGCTGTTACCCAACGTCGACTGGGTAGAAAGGGGAAACTTGGTATATTGATTTGTTTACCTTTGAGATTTACAAATGCTAGACTTGGTAAGTATTCATGTGTATATATAGTATGTATATTGCAATTTTTAAATATCTTCTAATATATATCGAATCTTCATAGTTTTGCACAAAAAAACAAGAACTGGTAATATTTTATATGTAAATATATTCACTCGGCCGTAAATTGTTTTATTTTCATAGTTTCATCGGGATAAACATACATACACACCAACTGGCCTTTATCTATATATATATATATAATATATATTATATATATATATATATATATATATAATATATATATATATACATTAGTATCGAGATTTTTAAAACTTTTGTATTCTGAAAAAAAATAACGTTCGATTCCTTCTTCATTTATAACTTGGTGAATACAGCTTTGAATTGGTACTTTTTTTACACATACTGAAAAAAATAAGGAATGGACCGTTTTTTTTTTTTTTTTTAGTATACAAGGTGTGTCAAAAAGTACAAAAAATCTCCATACGTTTTTGACACCTGCCTCTAGGTAAGAGGATTGGCGAACAAAAGTTCATTCGGGTCTCAAACCCGGCCAGGGGTAGCTGTTAAACGGTATAGCCACACTGATGAAAGGTTAAACCTTGAAACACGTGTCTGTGGATTACTTATAATATATATATATATATATATATAATATATATATATATAAAGATAATCTAATGAGTCAGACGAACCTACTATTAGTTCGCATAAAGCTCTTCAGGGCTAAAATCTGACTCTGAGTCAGATTTTAGCCCTGACGAGCTTTATGCGAACTAATAGTAGGTTCGTCTGACTCATTAGATTATCTTATTATTGGCTCTACTTTGGTATCGAGCACTTTTTACTTATTAGCTTTCTCCTAGCGTTATATGAATATATATATATCTTATATACATATATATACAAACAAATTGTTTTTTCTTTGGCCAAATACTGTACCAATAGATTTTTGTTGGTACGAATATCTTGGTCCTTTCTTTTTTTCAAAAATTTTCTTCCTGGTTGATGTTGGTAGTATATTTTTACAATCAAACTTTCTGCTGTTTTTTTTTCTCTCTGCAAGGATCTACCAACACGCTTGGTATATTAAATTATATATATAATATACATATATATATATATATATATATATATATATATATATATATATATATATATATGAAACTCATGCTCTTTTGCAAGTAGTAGGTATGTGTTTGAGTATGTAGGTGTAGTGTGCGTGGGTCTAAATGTCGATTTAAACAAAGGTATTATTTTTCATAATTGAAACCGCGAATGTACAAGTGTCAGGAAGAACAAAGAATGTCTTTTTAGTTTCAACTGACGTTTATTACACATGAAAACAAAAATACAAAAAATCTCGATACGTTTTGACACACCTTGTGTATATATATTAAATATATATATATTATATATATATATATATATATAAGTTAAAAAGAAAGGAAATGAATCCGACAGTATGAGTATAGATAAAAGGATAGAAAACAATACAATATGCTGTTAAAGTGATTATGTTATAAAAATTTTTCACTTTAGCAGCATATTCTGTTGTTTTTAAATATATATAAAATATATATATATATATATATATATATATATATATATATATATATATATATATATATATATATATATGTGTGTGTGTGTGTGTGTGTGTGTGTGTGTGTGTGTGTGAGGAAAATGGCATGGCCTATATATTTAAGAAATGTTGATAACTAAAAGAAATTGTTGAAAAAGTATAATGTACCAATTTACAGGCCGTCGGAAATGAAACATGTTAACAAATAGATATATTTCAGGATTCCTATCCCTTCAAATTTATATAAAAAGCGTACGTAGAACCCACACTTATATATATATATATATAATACTCTTGATTTGAAATCATTTTAACAGATGTTTCATGACACTCCAGCTTTATGGAAGGAATTCTTTTCTTGTTAGAAAATCTTTTAAAAATTCGCCTACGTTGTCATTCTTCAGCATTCGTTGAATTCCCACTTCAATATATATATATATATATATATATATATATATATATATATATATATTATATAATATTGAAGTATTAATATATATATATTCCTGATTTGTATATCTATTTTTAACATATTTCCTATCGACAAGATACCACACTTCATTTTAAAGAAAGAATCCTTTCTTTGCAAGAAATCTTTGAAATTCAACCTACGCTTCCATTCTTCCGCCCTCCCCCAATCTATGTAGTGCAAATTACAGATACCACCCATAATCCTGGAATTAATTTATTACTGATTGTAATGACAAACGATAACACCGATAGACTTTGAAAAAGTTTATTCTATTTAGAATAATTGGTACACTTATTCAGAGTTTATATAGTCTATTATTCCACAGAGAGTTCTCCAAAGGGGAGGTAATCATAAAGTAGGGGAGGTAACTCTCAATTACTTATTACACTGATTTTTAATACAACTAGTATTAATGGAAGGTAGGAATAACAGCCAACTCTATTTTTTTAGTATTTTCTTTAAAGACTACATAAAACTGGCAGTAAATAAACTCTCACAGTAGGGTGTGTAAATTTAGATAGATATATAGATAAATTTAATAATGACCCAAAAAGTGTTGACATGCCATAAAACAAGTTATGTTCCTGAGTTTGATCAGAAACACCTGAAGAAACACACATCGGCCAAAACATACATCGGCCAAAACGGTATATATATAACAATAAAGATTAAGACAACAGTCCGAAAAATCCAAATAGAAAAAATTCAAAAATTCTCCGCTTTTTCCAACGAATTTCATGTCAAATAAGGATTTACTCTGATGAAGGTCGAATTTTCTTTGTGTGCGGAACATTTCTACATTTTTTCTATTATTATTATTTCATTTTGTTATTTAAAAATAATAATAGTTTGAATGATGTACACATGGATAAACTCCTGACCGAAACACGTGTAAGTAAATTGATTAAAATATCCTATATTATCCATTCTATACTTTCTTTCTTTTATTCTTTTTTTTTTGCAACATATATATATATATATATATATATATATATATATATATATATAAGGAAACATTTGGTGCTATGTTTGATTTATGTCTGACATTACGAGTTGTGGTTAGCGTTATATCAACACTGAAATAATACTGCACTTTGTATTAGCGGTCAAGTGGCACCGCCTCTGACATTAGAAAACGAACGGTGCTTCCTTGAGTGAAACTTATGAATCTAGTTATATAATGATGGAAGCAAACTCGTGTTTGTCGGGACCGTGGTTGTTTGGTGAGTGTTTAGTCAAAGAGTTGAAGAAGATCCGAGTTATGGGTCCCCATAATTTAAATGTATAAGACTACGGAAATGAAGTTTCCATAGGTAACAAAAGAAGAAGACAAAATTGATAAATGAAACAAACTTTATATACATTAATTTACAATTGGTATCTTCAATTGTTCTTTCAGTGGTGTTGCAGACTGTATGTGTCTGTACATAGTTGTGTGTGACAAGTAATGTTTATATTCGTGCGATTGGTTGTGTCAACATTGTAGCAGTTTTGTCTGTGATTGAAACTTGTGATTGAAATTTGTTGTTGTTGAGCGAGAGAGAGAGAGAGAGAGAGAGAGAGAGAGAGAGAAAATAAAAAACGAAAAAATACACGGACCTGTTGAGTCGTATTTTATGTTTTCGGGCAGCGTATTCTCCCCATTGTGTCAAGTTGGGAGCATCAGCTCCAACTCTGTCGAGTCAGGAAGAGCGTAAGCTCCCACTGTCTGTCTGGTCTTTCAGCTAAAAGGGCATTTTTATAATTCTCTTTTGTAATTGTCTACGTGATCATTAAGCTAAAATATTCATCAAATATCAGGTGATTTGCAATGATGCAATATCGAATGATTTTGGTATCTGTGGAATTCTGGTGACATAAATTATCGGATGAATTTAGACCATTGTTTCTATTGTTCCTAAAATATTTTCAAACTAATATTATTTCGCTTATCTTTTGTTTACCTAATTCTAAACTCATGACATACCATTGTAAAACTAGTTATTTTAATTTATTCAATTCCACATGCCGTGAAAATATAGGGTACAAATCTCTATATGTTCAAGTATTGCCATTGCTTGATAAAATAAATAAATAAATAAAAGTTCAACAGTTCAAAGAATATAACGTTGAGCTTCAAAAAGTTCAACAATGAGCTGCACGAAAGTGGCTCTTTAGTCCTGCCAAAGTCTTGCACATCTTCCCACATTTACAGGTAATTCCAGGGAGCACAGGGTATTTTATTAGTCCATCCCACCGATGCATAGATTGGTGACTGATCAGGCCAGCTTTGCTCATACATAGCCTTCCACACTGGTCACATAGTAGACCAATTTGAAGCCCTTGGTTGTCTACTTTTTTATTCTTGCGAATATCTCGTTTCAACTGCTCATGCTGTATACGGTTGATCTATTGTTATATACCCTTATAAACACTGTGTATATAATAGAGAGAGGGAAAGACAGAGAGAGAGAGAGAGAGAGAGAGAGAGAGAGAGAGAGATGGGGGACAGACAGACAGAGACAGAGATACAGATTAGAGATAGGGATGGTCTTATTTGGTACTCTACTTGTTCCTCTGTTGGTTACAGCTTCGGCCGCCATCTTATCTTTGGCTGACTTCTATCTACTAGCTTCTTCTTCTGTTCTTCTTTAGGTTGAGCTGCGCATTGCTTGTTTTTAATAATTAATTAAAAAGACTTTGGTTTGCTTGATCAAACTTTATTATTTGTAAGCCGATGATTTAATTCCGCCACGGTGGAGAGACCGACACGGAACACGTCTAAGCTCTCTGAAAGCTGGGTCGAATCTAACTAACTCTGACTAAAAATTATCACGTGTTTAAAAAACTATGGCGCGTTTTCAAAGGATCAAAAGGTCATAACCGTCACCGGTAATTTTCCATAGACTCCCTGATCCCAAAGTTAACGGCCTTTAATTTAAATTCTTAGCTACGGGTCTGTTCACAATTCATGGCCTCTCATGAATTATAACACATACAATTATAATACATTCTGAGCGTGAAAAAATGTTTCCGAAAGTCACGTGAGCAGTGCTGTTTTATTTTTTTTATTTCATTTATTTATCATTTTTTGAAATATTAATTTGAAATTTAGCAAATCGCGTCGTTTCCATTTTATTTAAAAATTATAGTTAATCATTGAATTAAAATTTCTTACTATATCATTATGTGATGTTATTCCCTCTACTCTGACGAACAAAAATTCCCTGACTTCCCACCAGGCCGTATCAAAATAAGATTTTTTTTTACGTGGTGATTTTTATAAATCATCCTGCGAGGATCGAAGTCGCTATCCAGTAGTAATAGATATGCAAACGATTATTAAACCATGTTTTATATATATATATACATACACATTAAATATCACCAGCGCTTGGTTTTTGAGCAGAAATAATTGAGATTTGATTTATATACATGAAGATAATTCAAATATAAAAATTCAAATGATAACAGCATGGATTTTTTTTTCATTTAATATTTTAGATAGTAGACATTAACATTTCTTTTCAGAGTAGCTGGATCAATGCAAGGTCTATTTTTTACATGGGGATTTAATTGGCGCATCCTACGAGGATTCAACTCACGATTAAGTAATAATGGATCTGTGGGACTAGCTTAAAAATCCCCCTCTACCCAGGCGATGCCGGGTAGCCGCTACTAGTTTCATATAAGTCGCAGGGAAAAATATTTTGATTGTATTTCATGAGACATAATAAAGTTCCGATAATTTAGGTTTAGCCGAAAAATTATTCTTTCTAAATAAAAAAGAATAATAGGGGATATCTTAATTTATGGACAATATTGTAGGCTTGCACGTATTTTGTGTGTATTTATGTGCCCTATTGTAGATCCGAATAAAATTGAGAAATATATTGTGTAGCGACACGAAGTTCCGTTAGGCATCAATCTCGTGAGGCGTTTACAAACATTACGTACACAAGCGCCCTCTATCGGTCAGCCAATACACTTCTCTTTTGTATCGATACTGTGAAATTCATTGTAATCAGATCTGGGGT
>CM042164.1:68262545-68270045 GCA_023376005.1 Doryteuthis pealeii | reverse complement strand
TTTATATATTATGTTATTAGCCAAACAATTGCCTCTTAAGGGGCATTTAGTTTTATCGAAACAGTTGTATCTATCATTCTGGTTGTTGTCATTACCATTTAAGATTTTAAAATTGTGTTTATCAATTATGTTTTTAATATTGTTCATACAACAGTAACTAATTTTAAGGTTGTTCTTATTGAAGAGTTTGTTCAATGTAGGCGATTTGTCTAAGTGTTTTTTCATATATATATATATATATATATATATATAATATATATAATACGCTTATTTCTAAATGTTCCGTCCGTTATCGTTCTGCAACACCCTCTTGTTAAAAAAAGTGACTATCCAAATCGTCCAAGTTACAATGCAAAAATGTAAATCCAGATTAACTGCTGTCACTTAATCGCAGATTACTAATTTGTTCCATTTTATTTCACCCAATTTTGAAAATGAAATATTTTAAATGGTCTTGTGTCGCTTCAATGCCCAACGTAAAATTAAAATGAATTGTCATATTTTTTAATTTGTAATATTGAAATTGTGAATTATGGAATATATTTTGGTAATTTTGATCTGATGTTGTCCCGGCCTCATGCCTTAATTTGTGCTATTTTTAGCGAGCAAATATCAGTCGAATTATATATTTTCCGAGTATTTTTATCACTTTTTTGTCAGAAAATTAATGTAGGTATTTTAAACACCTTCCCCCAGACTTTTATCGGCAAATCAATGTAAATATTTTACAACCCCACTTTTAACACACACACATAGAGAGAGACAGACAGAGACAGAGACAGAGAGAGAGACAGAGACAGAGACAGAGAGTTAAATCAAGAGTCTTATACTTTTTACATATTGAACTATTTTAATAGCTCTTAAGTAAACATTTCAAACGTTGTAATAATTAAATTATCATACTGTGGTATATCCTGTTGAAAAAAATCGATTGGTGTCCAACGTAGAGCTGTCCGATGTGTCATGATTGCTGAAAAATATGCTTCTTTAGCGATCCATTCCTGCTTTGGGTCAGATAACTAAGGCGTAACCTTCTAGAAACAGGTAACAGTCGTTTCTCTGGTAGATGTTATGATAATACAGCAGAAAAGGGAGGGCAGCTTATTTATAGGTGTTGTCTAACTACTTCCCTTCCTCCAACTTCAGTTTAATGTCATACCTAAGACATTTACTTTGGTGGGGGAGTCTTATACTCCGGCAAGGGATACAGTCATCATTAACAGCAAAGATGGAATACAAATTTTATTCACTCTCATTAGGTATTCAATTTTTTTTAAACTTTGTTTTTTTTAACACATTATTTTACAAACTAATTTTTTATCTCTTTAACACATAGATGAGGCCTTAACATGTACTACAACTCCAGGTAGACCTGGGAGTAATGGCAATGAAGGGATACTTTACATTCCCCAGAATTCCAGAATTGCAACCTCACCACTACATGCAGTTTAACATCATACCCAGGACACTAGAGATTATAAGTTTTGTCCCCTCCCGACCTCGCGTTTTCAGGATCCACATGCCATCAGAGACTTCCTCAACCCAACCAGCCGCTCCCCGCAAAGTCACCAGTCCATCATCATTTTTTTTAACAATGCACAAGTCCTATTAGTATGAACTTAATCTTCCATTGATTGGTTTGGTTTGGTTTGGTTTGTTTTACGGCATATCAACCTCAGTGGGTCATTTAATGCCGATAAAATTTTGAAATAAATCAATGGATAATACAATTTTTTATAAATACATTTTTCTATTTAACCCATAGATAGGAACCTAACAGGTACTACCACTCCGGGTCGTGGTGGTCCAGGGAGCAATGGTGATGAAGGGGTGCTCCACATTCCCCAAACCTCCAAAACTGGAACCTCACCATCAGATAGAGTTTAACGTCATTCCCAGGACATGTAGACCCGCAACCACCGCCTTCTAGCACCCATATGATAAAAAGGGGTCGGGGCTTGCCATAAGGGCAATAGGGTTGGGAAAATCATATAGGTGCTAGGGCTTGACGTGACCAGCCGATTGATCGGAGGGGATGTTCCATTGAATTTTCAAATATAAATATTGGATTGACACTGTATGGCATTGTTAAATAAAATGTTTGCATAAGACCTTTACAGAAAATCGCACCTGCTAAAAGCGCCGTTTAATAAAATAAAATAAATCGTCGGTACTTAAGCAATAATAGAAAACGAGGTTTCTTTTAAAAGACATTTTTACTCGAAATTCTGAAGACATTATTTTGTTTTTTTTACGATTTTGAATATTTTGAATTATCTATTTTATTTTTCATCCGTCCCGTTCCCTCAATCATTTAGTTAAATTGCCTTAGTCAATAAAGTCGCTACTTACTGACTTTTTATATTTTTTCGAGATAATTCCTTCCAGAATTCCGTTCTGTTTTACCTTTTTATATAACAAAATTGAACTAGTGTTCGTACGGACTCCTTACTTTTTGGGGTAATTTCGAAATGGTACAATATTTTCTATTGTAGAAAATATTTATTTATTCATTTATCTATTTATATAATTTTGTGATCTTTAGGAATTTGGTCTTTTATATTCCACTTAATTTTAACTTTATTTTCAGTTTATTTTTATTTATGGAATTTAGTTCCATTTAGTTATTTCTTCGCGTTTTCTTGTTCGTTTCTCTTCTTCAATTGAGGGTTGTCTTTCTGTGTCGCCTTCTTTCTTCAAGTTTTATTTTTCTTTTCTTTTATACTCATGTCGTTTTCGTTCTTTCTTTCTTTCTTTCTTTCTTTCTTTCTTTACATTTTCTTTCCTTTTCTTTTCTCCCAAAGACGTTGTCTTTCTTTCTCTTTTCACGGTTTCTTTCCTTTTTTCTCTCCCAATAACGTCGCCTTTCTTTCTTTCTTTCTTTCTTTCTTTCTTTCTTTGCCTTTTCTTTTTTCTTTTCGTTTGTACCTAGGTCCTTTTCTTTCTTTCTTTCTTTCTTTCTTTCTTTCTTTCTTCGCGTTCTTTTCTTTTTCTCCTCACCCAATTATGTCGCCTTTCTTTCTTTCTTTCTTTCTTTCTTTCTTTTTCTTTGCCTTTTCTTTTTCTTTTCGTTTGTACCTAGGTCCTTTTCTTTCTTTCTTTCTTTCATTCTTTCTTTCTTTCTTTCTTCACGTTTCTTTTCTTTTTCCCCTCACCCAATTATGTCGCCTTTCTTTCTTTCTTTCTTTTCTTTCTTTCTTTGCCTTTTCTTTTTCTTTTCGTTTGTACCTAGGTCCTTTTTCTTTCTTTCTTTCTTTCTTTCTTTCTTTCTTTCTTCGCGTTTCTTTTCTTTTCTCTCACCCAATTATGTCGCCTTCTTTCTTTCTTCTTTCTTTCTTTCTTTTCTTTGCTTTTCTTTTCTTTTCGTTTGTACCTAGGTCCTTTTTTTTCTTTCTTTCTTTCTTTCTTTCTTTCTTTCTTCGCGTTTCTTTTCTTTTTTCTCCTCACCCCAATTATGTCGCCTTTCCTTTCTTTCTTTTTTTCTTTCTTTTCTTCTTTGCGTTTTCTTCCTTTTTGTCTTCTCCCAATAACGGTGCCTTTCTTTCTTTCTTTCTTTCTTTCTTTCTTCACGTTTCTTTTCTTTTTCTCCTCCCCAATTATGTTGCCTTTCTTTCTTTCTTTCTTTCTTTCTTTACGCTTTCTTTCATTCTTCACGTTTTCTTTTTCTTTTCGTTTGTACCAAGGTCCTTTTCTTTCTTTCTTTCTTTCTTTCTTTCTTCGCGTTTTCTTCCCTTTTGTCTTCTCCCAATAATGTTGCCTTTCTTTCTTTCCTTCTTTCTTTTTTCACGTTGTATTCTTTCTTTTTTTGTTCCCATGTTCCTTTCTTTGAAGACTCTAAAAGTTTATTGAAAATTATTGACCAATTATATATATTATATTTTTCTAATTATTTTATTTCATTTTGTGTAAAGACGATATTTTTTCTATGGATGACTGTACGTACCATAAATTTGCCCTTTAGGATGAAATTATTATTTTGCTAATTATGTGTTTGATTTTTTCAGCTTCAAAACAATTTTCTGCGCACATTTCTTTATTTATATCTTGTGAATAGATGGTAAGATAGATAACAGTTTTGAAGATATGACAAAATTGTATTACTAATGTTCTAGCCCCCCCCCCCGCTCTATACGAGGTTGAGTTAAAAAGTAATGCCATTTTGTTTAGGACAGGTATAATTACCAACACAGGAACATGTATCATACATAAAAATGAAGCTGGTCCCTTGTGGATCAACATCCCCTACTTCTCCACATAGGGGAGTTAAAAAGTAATGCCATTTTGTTTAGGACAGGTATAATTACCAACACAGGAACACGTATCATACATAAAAATGAAGCTGGTCCTCAGTGGATCACATCCCTACTCCTCCACATATTCACCGTTTCTCTCAATAGCAATGTTACACCTTCGAATGGGAACATGTATCCCTGACTTATGAAATTAGACTGACTATACTTTGAGCCACTTCTAGACAACTTTACCACATCCTCCATACTCTTATTTGCGATTATATATATATATATATATATATATATATATATATATATATATATATATATATATATATATATTTTCGATTTTCTGTCGGAGGGAAATCGTTAGTATATACCGCTTGATGATACTTAATAAGTCGAAACAGTCTGTACGGTATTCTACACACCGTGCCATCCTTTGCCGGGATTACACTTGTCAAGTTCATTTTCTATAAGAAAAAGTATCGAATTTTATGCGATACATGCGTTGTAAGTGCCTTCAAGTAAAAATTTAATATATACTTTATTCAGCAACGTTTCTAAAATAAACAAACATCCAAAAATCTTATTCACTTCGCCGAAGGGCTTACGGTCTGTTTGTTATTATTCTCCCTATAACACCCCCTTACCTATTATGGTAGAGGCGTGTATATATCACACTTGACAAGCTTAATTTCGCTAGGATGGTCAGCTGTGTACTGTGGCCGAGGCGATAAAAGTGTTTCCACTAGTGTTTCACTGTGTCTGCTGAAGTCCCGGTTTCGATTTCTGTCGGAGGGAAATCGTTAGTATATACCGCTGAATAGACTTAATAAAGTCGAAACAGTCTGTACGGTATTCTACACACCGAGCCATCCTTTGCCGGGAATTACACTTGTCAAGTTCATTTTCTATAAGAAAAAGTATCGAATTTTATGCGATACATGCGTTGTAAGTGCCTTCAAGTAAAAATTAATATATACTTTATTCAGCAACGTTTCTAAAATAAACAAACATCCAAAAAATCTTATTCACTTCGCCGAAGGGCTTACGGTCTGGTTTGTTATTATTCTCCCTATAACACCCCCTTACCTATTATGGTAGAGGCGTGTATATATCACTTGACAAGCTTAATTTCGCTAGGATGGTCAGCTGTGTTGTGGCGAGGCGATAAAAGTGTTTCACTAGTGTTTCACTGTGTCTGCTGAAGTCCCGGTTTCGATTTCTGTCGGAGGGAAATCGTTAGTATATACCGCTGATGAGACTTAATAAAGTCGAAACAGTCTGTACGGTATTCTACACACCGAGCCATCCTTTGCCGGGATTACACTTGTCAAGTTCATTTTCTATAAAAGAAAAAGTATCGAATTTTATGCGATACATGCGTTGTAAGTGCCTTCAAGTAAAAATTTAATATATACTTTATTCAGCAACGTTTCTAAAATAAACAAACATCCAAAAATCTTATTCACTTCGCCGAAGGGCTTACGGTCTGTTTGTTATTATTCTCCCTATAACACCCCCTTACCTATTATGGTAGAGGCGTGTATATATCACTTGACAAGCTTAATTTCGCTAGGATGGTCAGCTGTGTACTGTGGCCGAGGCGATAAAAGTGTTTCACTAGTGTTTCACTGTGTCTGCTGAAGTCCCGGTTTTGATATCTGTCGGAGGAAAATCGTTAGTATATACCGCTGATGAGACTTAATAAAGTCGAAACAGTCTGTACGGTATTCTACACACCGAGCCATCCTTTGCCGGGATTACACTTGTCAAGTTCATTTTCTATAAGAAAAAGTATCGAATTTTATGCGATACATGCGTTGTAAGTGCCTTCAAGTAAAAATTTAATATATATATATATATATATATATATACTAGCAAATATATGCATCCTCCGGGAGCAAGTATTTAAGTTTTAATGTAATGAAATATCGTATTAAATTAGAAAGTCTAATAAGAAGGCCGATAAAAAAGATTTGAAACAGAGTGGGGGTATAAATAGAAAAATAGAAATGAAATTTACTCTTCCATCACTGCCGTCTTTCATTGCTGAATTTTACTTATTTAACTTTTTAGTTAAATTAGGAAATAAAGAATAAAATTACACTTATTTTTTCTTGTTAATGGATTTCATTTAAGATTCCTTGGAGAGATTTTTGCTTATATTCATTAAAATAAAACCAAACAGTTAGAAATCAATAATACTAAACACATATTTAATAAAATCACATTTTTAATATCAATATGCAAATTAGCCTTCCCGTTCACACTACAAACCGCTAGTTTTTTTGTATATATAAATACAATTGCATGTTATTAGTATGCAGATATGGACAACACTAATAAAAAGGTGAAGCAATTTTATTGATAATTGAGGTTAAAATAAAAATAAAATCATGAAGAATGTGATGTAAATAACTATGTTAATTGTGACTCGATTAGTAATATAGTTTCGGTTACAGACAGAAAAACACACAATCTCCATTATAATAATAATATATATATATATATATATATATATATACGAGGGTGTGTCAGAAAGTAATGCCATTTTCTCATGTGATTTTTTTTGTAAGACTAAAGCCTACATTGAGACCCTAGCGTGGCTCAGAGCAAGAATCCAACGAGTAAGTCTCAACTTGACAATTGACAATGTCCTCCTTCTGCATGGGAATCCTCGACCATACACAAGCATCTGAACAAGGGAGAAAATCACCTCATTCGAGTGTACAACTTTACCGCATCCTCGATACTCACCAGCTTTAGCGCCTTCAGACTATTATCTCAGGCTGACAGGCGGGAACTCCAACCATAACACCAGCACTCTTACCCAGATATTCTCGTTTATTTTAAAATATATATATATATATCGCACTTTTTTTGGCTGACTTACAGCATGACAGAGGCCTGACAGTTAGGGTTCGAATGACGCACAAAGCACTGCCCGGTCTATAACACTGCTGATGAGGCCTAATAGGCTGATATGTACATAAAGAGATTGACTTTTCTCGATTTGTTTACGCCTTACATTTAAACCGATATGCACGCCTAATTCATTTGATTATAACTAATTAATTTTCAAATTAGGTATGACTTCAATTAAGCACATATTCTCCCAAATATATATATATATATATATAAGTTATATATATATGTTATATATATGTATATATATATGTATGCATATATATATATATATATATATATATATATATGTATATATATATATATATATGTATGTTGAAATATTAAATAAAGGAAA
>CM042164.1:68250045-68257545 GCA_023376005.1 Doryteuthis pealeii | reverse complement strand
CCGTGGGTGGCGACCCGTGATGCTTAAGGATAGAGCCCAGGTGGATGAGCAGTTCATGACATGCAATACTCCACTTTGGCCCTATCTTGGACTAAACGGCTAAAGAGGCCTCCTCCGATCAATCGGCTGGTCACGTCAAGCCCTAGCACCTATATGATTGCCCCAACCCCTTTTTATCATATGGGTGCTAGAAGGCGGTGGCTGCGGGTCTACATGTCCTGGGAATGACGTTAAACTCTATCTGATGGTGAAGTTCCAGTTCTGGAGGTTTGGGGAATGTGGAGCACCCCTTCATCACCATTGCTCCCTGGTCCACTCTGACCCGGAGTGGTAGTACCTGTTAGGTTCCCATCTATGGGTTAAATTGAAAAATGTATCTATAAAAAATGGTATTATCCATTAAGAATTGATTTCAAAACTTTATCGGCATTAAATGACCCACTGAGGTTGATATGCCGTAAAACAAAACAAACCAAACCAAAAATATTCTATCTCTTCTTCAAGACGGACCTATCCTGAAAATTATACACCATTCCTATTTTTCTAAGGTGGCAAACTCAGAAAATCAGCAGGAGTCGGGTTAGCTCAGTCGGTAGAGCGTTCGGCTAGAAACAACAAGGTTCTTAGTTGCGATACCCGGCCTCGCCAACTCAGCGTATGAGTAGCACAGGGATCTGTGCGGTAAAGTAAGGAGCTCATGGTAGGTATGGTGCTCCACCTCAGACGCTAAAATAATCTTCTTGGACTAGCACTAGTGAAAAAAGGGGATAAACTCCCTCGCTGCATGGCTGATACCGACATTAGGCCGCCCCGATTACTTTACTTACTTACTTTTACATCAATCAGCTCTGTGTGGATTCTGGAGAATTCTGGTGAAAGACAGGGTTGCGCAAGTGCAATACTCTCCATACTCAGCAGATTTGTTCCTCTGAGACTATTTTTTTAATAAATATTGTTCATTGAAAGTTTTATCTGTACAACACATGTCCCTCTTATTTTCAGATGTGGAAGCCAATGAAATTGTTTTAAGAGGAAATAGATAAAAACAAAAATAATGTTAATATTTCTTTGTTCTTTTATTCTTTCTTTTTTTGTAATATGGATTTATTTTTTTATCTTTCTAAATACAAACAGGAAGACCTAAAAGTTTGACGCTTTTTCCGTTGAAGCAAAATGAAGATTTTTTTTCTTTCTTTCTCGGGAGAATGTCTTTCAGTCGAATGGCGGTATATTGGGAGAATCCCACCAGGATGCCGTCAGCCAAGCACGAAAATAGGAGATTCTAAATGGAAACGAACATTTCCAAATGAGAAAGAGAGAGAGGGGGGAGAAGGGGATAGAAAGGGAGAAGACAGGGAGACTAGAGAGAGAAGAGAAAGAAAGAGAGAGAAAGAAAGAGAGATTCATTGAAAGATTGAGAGAGAGAGAGAGAGAGAGAGAGAGAGAGAGAGAGAGAGGAGAGAGATGAAGTGGAGGAAGATAATTATAATGTTACCTCGTCCAAATGGCGACTCCATTCCCTCCAAATTCAAGGAACCAACGGGTTACTTTTTATTTTCATAAAGAAAGGAAAAAAAAAAAAAAAAGAAAAAAAAAAAAAGAAAAAAATGAAAGAAAAAAAAATTAAAGAAAATAAAAAAGAAAAAAGATTGCGTGTTTCCGTCCGCTACATTTATGCAATCTTTTCATCACCTGACCCCAGCAGAGCATCGAAGCCGCGACAAATACCCCTGCATGTATTAGCATAATTTCCAATTCTAGCGGTTGGATTTCGTGCCAATGTAAAAAAGCTATTGTAAAGCTGATTTTCAAAGCAAAGATCCACTCTTAACATCTATATATTAATAATCGTGTTCCTTAATTGCACGACCATTATCATCTTGCAATACCCTCTGGTTAAAACACTCTTACATCAATCATCATAAAATCCAGTCATAGCGGCTGGATTTCGAGGCAAAGTAAAAAAAAAAAAATTTTTAAAGCTGATTTTCAAAGCAAGTATCCACTCTTAACATCTATATATCAATACTCGTGTTTCTAATTGTACGACCGTTATCATCTTGGGTCACCCTCTGGTTAAAAATGGGATCGTCCAAACCGTCCATGATGAACTGCAAAAATTGTAATTCCTGGTTATCTGGCGTTGCCAATTCGCCGAATTCTTATTATTTTGGGGCCTTGTCTCCTCTTCTAAATAATGGACCATTCCGTTTTTATTATAAAGAAAGGAAGGGAAGAAAAGAGACATGCGCTACAAAAATATAATAAGAAAGAAAGAAAGAAAGAAAGAAAGAAAGAAAGAGAGTAGGGAAATACAAGAGAGGGGGTAAGCGCGCGAATGCGATAACGCTAATCTGTTTCAATCTAACATAAGAAAACAAATTAAGAGGGTAAGAAAGAAAAAAGAGTGAGAGTTAAATCAAGATTATTACATTTTTACATATCGAACTATTTAGCAATAGCCTTTAAGTAAATATATCAAATTATCATAAGCCCTGTCGGTTGGGGCTTTAAAATACACCAACTGTACCTCTGCAGAGGGCAAGACCCCCCCCAATGAAGGCTACCTGTTGGCCGTGGGTGGGGACCCGTGATGCTTAAGGATGGAGTCTTTATGGATGTACAGTCCATGACATGCAACACTCCGCTTAGACCCTTACTTAGGCTCGACGGGCGGTCGGAGAGACGCCCTCCGATCAATCGGCTGGTCATGTCAAACCCTAGCACCTATATGATTGTGGCAACCTATTTGCCCTTATGACAAGACCATCCGTTTTTTTCATATAGGTGCTAGAAGGCGATGGCTGAGGGTCTTCATGTCCTGGGAATGACATTAAACTCTATCTGATAGTGAATGTTCCAGTTTTGGATGTCTGGGGAATGTGGAGCACCCTTTCATCACCATTGCTCCCTAGTCCACTCTGACACGGAGTGGTAGTATCTGCCAGGTTCCCATATATGGGTTAAATATAAAAATGTGTTTACAAAAAAATTGAGCATCCATTTAAAAATGAATTCATTTCAAAACTTTTTCGGCATTAAATGACCCACTGAGGTTGATATGCCGTAAAACAAAACCAACCAAATTATCATAGTGTGGTATATCCACAAGTCCTGCAAGTTTCTCTTATTTCACTCATCATCATCACATTTCATCAAAAGGGTGGATTGCGTGGCTAACGTACGACATCTTAGTAAGCGAGTTCGAACTCCACTCGCGCTACTATGTTCATTTTTTGACTAATAAGGTATGAATCCCCACATCCCCTAGCTATTAGGTTAATTAACTTCTAGAAACCAGACTTAACAGCAGAAATCTGATCAAAGGAATCAATACCTGGGCTGTCCCCATTATAAAATACTCAGGACCATTCTTAAAATGGACAAAAGAAGAACTCAGACAGATTGACCAAAGGACGAGAAAATTAATGACCATACACAAAGCTCTCCACCCTAGAGATGATAGAGATAGATGATATGTGTCAAGAAAGGAAGGGGGAAGAGGTCTTGCCAACATAGAGGACTGCGTAGAAACCACAATCCAACAACTTGAAGATTACACAAGAAAGTGCAAAGACAAACTACTTATGGCGGCCAACAATAGTAGAAGCGACAGATGGACAAAGAGAAAAATAACAAAGACTAGAAAACAAAAGTGGGAAGAAAAACGATTATATGGACGCTTCAAACGACAAATAGAAGAGGTTGCACATGAAAAGACTTGGACATGGTTAAGAAAGGGAAACCTCAAAAGTGAAACTGAATCACTTATAATAGCTGCACAAAATAAGGCCACAAGGACAAACTATATCAAAGCAAAAATTGATAAGACCCAACAAAATAGTAAATGTAGACTTTGCGGTAATAGAGATGAGACTGTAAACCATATAATCTGCGAATGTAGCAAACTATCACAACGAGAATACAAAACTAGACACGACTGGGTTGGGAAGGTGATCCACTGGGAATTATGCAAAATTAAATTTTGACCATACAACAAATGGTATATGCATAAACCAGAATCTGTTCTTGAGAACGAAACGCATAAAATTCTCTGGGACTTTGAAATAAAAACGGACCACCTTCCAGCAAGAAGACCAGACCTAGTGTTGATAAACAAAAAGAAAGAACTTGTCAACTGGTGGATTTTGCAGTGCCAGCAGATCACAGGGTGAGCTGAAGGAAATGAAAAAATGGACAAATATCTGGACCTTGCCAAGAGACTGAAAAAGTTATGGAATATGAAAGTCAAAGTGATACCAATTGTAGTTGGTGCACTTGGAACAGTCCCAAAAGGATTAGAAAAGGGCTTGGAAAGTTTGGATATCAGAGGAAGGATTGAAACCATTCAAAACACTGCACTGCTGCAATCTGCCAGAATACTCAGAAGAGTCCTGGAGACCTGAGGAGACTTGCTGTCACTCAGATTTCAGTGAAAGACCATCAGCTAATACTGATGTGAAAGCTCAAAAGGAGTAAATAATAATAATAATAATAATAATAATAATAATAATAATAATAATAATAATAATATCCTTTTCAGCTAGTATATTAGGTCTGAGACCTGTCAGCTGTTCCTTATAAACATTCATCTTAATTCCACAGAATATTTATACTCTTTCCACAGATTATCTAACATTGCCTTAAAGGAGTTTAGAGATGGGACATTCACTATTGATGATGGTAGTTTATTCCATCTATTCACCGCTCTGTTACTAAAATAATTTTGTCTTGCGTTTGCTTTACAAAATCCTTTTAGGAGTTTTAATTTATGACTCCTGGTATTGATATTTTGAGCAATGTTTAGTAGATCAAAGTTCGTTGAATAAAATCCATGGTTATATTTGTAGACTTCAATCATATCCCCTCTTGTACGTCGATAAACCAAACTTGGTTAGTCAATCTTCCTAAGTCTTTCTTCATACGAAAGGGATTTTAAATTATTCACTAATTTAGTACCTCTCCTCTGAACTCCCACAATAAGTTTTTGTCCTTGATGAGAACATCTATTATTCGATTTCAAGTTACAAGCTGTCACTCCATCGATTTTTTTACTTTGAGCTGACAGTTAAAATTTGAGGTACAGGCGAGCTTCAGATACGCTTATGTTAATGAGTTCATTAAAAACAGTTAAGTTCCCAAATGCCTTACACCGAAGAAAATATTATTTATAATCTATAATCAGTAAAACATATTACAGCAAATAATTTATCAGATTCTATTTTATGAAGTTGTTATACAATACGTTGCTATTTTTCTTAGTTAAAAAAGTAAGTGCGCGTAGTTTAATGGTTAGAGTCGGATCAAATAGACTCGTTGACCTGAGTTCAAATTCTGGTTAAAGCTACAGTTCACATATCGCTAATACCCTTGGGAAATGTATGAATCGAACTACTTTCCCTTCAGCTATGGGTAAATAGTAGTTCCGACTGGGTTCTATAACCTTAGCTAACCAGTCTAGCAGAAAGAAAACTCTGTATTCAAACCTGTTAAACTCCGCTGGACGTAGTCACAACTAGAATAGGCTCAGTCCTAATTTGTGATCTATTTCACTAATTTTTTTTAATAGAAAAGAATTAAGGTGTTTTGTGGTTAGAACAGATTAATGGTATTTCAGTTCATTGCACTGGGGAAATTGATTTGATATACGAGGAAATTAAGTTACGAGTTGAACGAACTATCTAGTAAGTCAAGGTAACTCTGTATACTTTTAAATATTGTCTTCCCTGTCGGCTGGGGATTTAGAATGCACCGACTGCACCTCTGCAGAAGGTAAGAGACCCCCAATGGGGCCACCTGTTAGCCGTGGGTGGCGACCCGTAATGCTTAAGGATAGAACCCAGGTGGATGAGCAGTCCATGACTTGCAATACTCCACTTTGGCTCTTACTTGGGCTAGACGGGCGGTCGGAGAAGACCCCTCCAATCAATCGACTGGTCACGTCAAACCCTAGCACCTATATGATTTTCCCAACCCTATTGCTCTTATGGCAAGACTCAATCCCTTTTTATCATATGGGTGCTAGAAGGACGTTAAACTCTATCTGAGGTTCCAGTTTTGGAGGTTTGGGGAATGTGGAGCACCCCTTCATCACCATTGCTCCATAGCCCACTCTGACCCGGAGTGGTAGTACCGGTTAGGGTCCCATCTATGGGTTAAATAGAAAAACATGAGTTGATAAACAAAATTGTATTATGCATTAAGAATGAATTTATTTCACAACTTTGTCGGCATTAAATGACCCACCGAGGTTTATGTGCCGTAAACAAAACAAAACAAACCAAACCAAATATTGGGTTTATAGTTTTGGTTTGATTTGTGACGTTCTTTTCTTTCAGGAAAAAAGAAACATAGAAACCGAGTCTATTTATATTGAAAAAAAAACAACAATATTAATAGAAATGCGGTTTGTGGATCGGAAAAGATTTTTGATCTAGAAGATTCCATCATATTTTTATTTTTATTTTTCGATTCTCAAAATATATCTTTCTTTCATCATTATATATACTAGTATAAAATTAAAAAAACCGCCTCTGGGCGATGTAAAAATGTATTTTTGAAACATATTGCCTGAGGGGTGGGAGTAAAAAATTCAATGTCAAGAGTTTGTACCCTAAGTAAGTAAAATCATCAAATTCATTAAAGGACTAAAAAATAAAACAATTTGAAATGTAAACTTTAAATATGTATTAAAATAAAACAAACTATATATAGTTTTAATAAATACATGACTGGTATTATAATAATACCAATCATGTATTTATTAAAACTAAAACTAAAAAAATTATTAAAAAACAATGAGGACTGTCTAATGTTGCATGTTCAAATTTTGAGTGTATTTATTTTATGTTATGACGATTTTGGGTAATGTGACGTAAACAGTGACGTAATTTTTGTTACAGACAAAAACCGGAAGCGAATCTCCATTATTAATAGATTAATAGACTAGCAATATATGGAGGAGTGTCGTGTAATGGTTAAAGTCGTAGGAAACGGACTAGTCGGTCCGAGTTCAAATCCTGGGCAAAGCTGATTGCATTTAACATAGCGCTAATACCCTTGGGAAAGGTCTGGATCCATATATTATTTCTCCAGCTATGGGTAAATAGAGCAGACTTGGCTCTTTAACCTTGTCTAGGTATCCAGTATAGGAGAAGGAAAACTCTGAATTCAAACTGTTAAACACCGCTTAAAAAATTGACCTTGTGTCACATCCTGCTCATGCGAAGGGCTTGGTATATATATATATATATATTATATATATATATATATATATATATATATATACTAGCAAGAATATGCGCCCTCCAGTCGTAAGTATTTAAGTTTTATTGTAATGAAACATATTGAATAAACTAGCTGGACCTGTGGATATAACAAGGTATGATAATTTAATTATTAAAACATTTGACATGATTACTTATGAGCTATTCCCACATAGTTCAATATGTAAAAAGTATAAAAATCTTGATTTAACACACACACACATACTCTCTCTCT
>CM042164.1:68230045-68245045 GCA_023376005.1 Doryteuthis pealeii | reverse complement strand
CTTTATCCCTCATTGTGTGTCTATCTTTCTGAATTGATGTATACTTCGATGCATATATGTATAAGTATGTATACATTTCTTTGTGTATATTCTTATTTCTATGTACATGTTTTAAGGTCGATAATATTTTGATAGAGGAAAGTAATGCATAGCAAAATTATTCGAGCAGATATGAAATGGAAATCTTGGAATATAAGAATATTTTTGCTCCAAATGTTTTCAATACAATTCCTAGACAAGCAGACATACATACTGATAGGTAAATAGATAGATAAATAGATGGAAAAAAATAGGTAGACATATATGAACTCGTCGAATTAGATAGATAGATAGATAGATAGATAGATAGATAGATATGAACAGACTGAGATAGATAGATAGATAGATAGATAGATAGATAGATAGATAGATAGAAACAGACTGCAATAGATAGATAGATCGATAGATAGATAGAAACAGACGGCGATAGATAGATAGATAGATAGATAGATAGATAGATAGATAGATAGATAGATAGATATAGATAGATAGATAGATAGATAGATAGATAGATAGATAGATAGAAAAGACTGCAATAGATAGATAGATCGATAGATAGAAACAGACTGCGATAGATAGATAGATAGATAGATAGATAGATAGATAGATAGATAGATATTAACAGAATGAGATAGATAGATAGAAACAGACTGAGATAGATAGATAGATAGATAGATAGATAGATAGATAGATATTAACAGAATGAGATAGATAGATAGAAACAGACTGAGATAGATAGATAGATAGATAGATAGATAGAAACAGACTGCAATAGATAGATAGATAGATAGATAGATAGATAGATAGATATGAACAGACTGAGATAGATAGATAGATAGATAGATAGATAGATAGATATGAACAGAATGGGATAGATAGTTAGATAGAAACAGACTGAGATAGATAGATAGATAGAAACAGACTGAGAGAGATAGATAGATAGAAACAGACTGAGATAGATAGATAGATAGATAGATAGATAGATAGATAGATAGAAAAATAGATAGATAGATAGATAGAAACAGACTGAGATAGATAGATAGATAGATAGATAGATAGATAGAAACAGACTGAGATAGATAGATAGATAGATAGATAGATAGATAGATAGAAACAGACTGCGATAGATAGATAGATAGATAGATAGATAGATAGATAGATAGATAGATAGATAGAAAGAAACAGACAGAGATAGCTAGCTAGATAGATATATAGATAGATAGATAGATAGATATGAACAGAATGAGATAGATAGTTAGATAGAAACAGACTGAGATAGATAGATAGATAGATAGATAGATAGATAGATAGATAGAAACAGATTGAGAGAGATAGATAGATAGAAACAGACTGAGATAGATAGATAGATAGATAGATAGATAGATAGATAGAAACAGACTGAGATAGATAGATAGATAGATAGATAGATAGATAGATAGATAGAAACAGACTGCGATAGATAGATAGATAGATAGATAGATAGATAGAAAGAAACAGACAGCGATAGATAGATAGATAGATAGATAGATATGAATAGAATGAGATAGATAGTTATATAGAAACAGACTGAGATAGATAGATAGATAGAAACAGACTGAGAGAGATAGATAGATAGAAACAGACTGAGATAGATAGATAGATAGATAGACAGACAGACAGACAGACAGACAGATAGATAGATATGAACAGAATGAGATAGATAGATAGATAGATAGATAGATAGATAGAATGTGTGTTCAAGAGTATCAAGAATAAAACATGATATACAAGAATAATGAGAAATGAATTAAATACTCCCCGTGGCATTCAACATACTTATTCTAGACATCTGACGTACCGGTGGAATAACATAGATAAATAGATAGATAGACAAACATATTGGAAGTGATTAAATTAGATAAACCGAGATAGATAAATAGAAAAAGAGACAGAGACAGACATATGAATATATATATATATATATATATATATATATATATATATATATATATATATATATAGCCATATTTTGACAGAATGAATTTTACAGATATATATACATATGACTATATATAATATATATATATATATATATATATATATATAATATATATTATATACGTTAAGACTATTTCATAGATAGATAGATAGATAGATAGATAGAAACTGGTGGTATGAGATAGATAGATAGATATGTACAGTTTGAATTTAATAAAAGCAGATAGATAGATAGATAGATAGATAGATAGATAGATAGTGTTGTACCGGCCGTTCCTACAGTGGAGGACATGCACCGGTTCTCACTATAAATAGTGAGACACCGAGTGGAAAGGTAGCACTGTTCCCGTTAACGACAAGCTAGTCGTACATGTACCATTAATTGTAAATACACTTGTCTTATTTTACCCTATCTCGACTTGACTTCTTTTTACTGTTGGGACTAACATCACAACAGATAGATAGATAGATAGATAGATAGATAGATATAGACAAACATATGAATATATATAGTGAGCCATATTTGGACTGAATGAATTTTGCATACAGACTAATTGATAGATAGAAGAATAGGCAGACATATAGGAGCAGGTAGAATTAGATAGATAGATAGATAGATAGATACAGACAGAGAGACAGACAAACAAACAGAAATCTGAATATATAGTCAGCAATATTTGGTCAGAATGAATTTTACATACAGTCTAATAGATAGATAGATACATAGATATATACATATATATATATATATATATATATATATATATATATATATATAGATAGATAGATAGATAGATAGATGGATAGATAGATAGATATAGACAGACTGACAGACAGAAATCTGAATATAGAGTCAGCAATATTTGGTCAGAATGAATTTTACATACAGACTAATTGATAGATAGATAGATAGATAGATAGACAGACAGACAGACAGACCGAAATCTGAATATATAGTCAGTAATATTTGGTCAGAATGAATTTTACATACAGACTAATTGATAGATATATAGATAGATAGACTGTGTTCAAAGGTATCAAGAATAAAACTGTATTTAAAAGAAGAGTAATGAGAAGTTAATTAAATACTCACTGTAGCAGTAACGAACTGGTGAAGTAACACACACACACACACACACATTATATATATAATATATATATATATATAATATATTTGTGTGTGTGTGTGTGTGTGTAAGTAAAAGTAAAGTCGTCGAGGCGGCTTAATGTCGGTATCAGCCAGACAGCGAGGGAATCTATCCCCTTTTCACTAGCACTAGACCAAGGATATTATTTTAGCATCTGAGGTGGAACGCCACACCTACCATCAGCTCCTACACTTTACCGCACAGATTCCTGTGATACACATACGCTGAGTTTGCGGGGGCCGATATCGAACTAGGAACCTTGTGGTTTCTATCCGAACACTCTACCGACTGAGCTAATCCGGCCCCTTATAAATATATATATGTATATATATTTAAAGACAGACAGATAGATAGATAGATAGATATATTTGAGCAGATTGAATTAAATAAACCGAGATAGATAGAAAGATAAACATATTTGAGCAGATTGAATTAGCTAAACCGATATATATATATATATATATATATATATATATATATATATAAGTAGAGAAATAACAAAAGACTTAGAGATTTTGCATCTGATCAGATGCGAATGATTCGCATCTGATGAGCTGGGAGAATTACACACTTTGTCTAAGCTCCTCGAAATAGGCTATAACGCAAAATCTCTAAGTCGTTTGTTATTTCTTTACTCATATATTTGCTCTGTGACTCTAACAATAAGAGCACACATTGAGCTCTCAAACTGCGACAGGTTGTTTAAAAAATCTCCTATGTCGTAAGAAAGATTTCCTCTCTGGACCTTTGGATATATATATATATATATATATATATATATATATATATATATATATATATATATATATATATATATATATATAACCGAGATAGATAGAAAGATAAACATATTTGAGCAGATTGAATTAGCTAAACCGATATATATATATAGAGAGAGAGAGAGAGACAGACAGACAGAGACAGAGACAGACAGAGACAGAGACAGAGAGACAGACAGAGAGAGAAAGAGACAGAGAGACAGAGAGACAGAGAGAGAGAGAGAGAGCGTGTGTTCAAAAGTATCAAGAATGAATCACTATATAAAAGAAGAGTCATGAGAAGTGAATAAATTACTCCCCGTGGCAATGAACACACTTATTCTAGACAAGTGACGAACTGAAAGATTTTTATTCGTCATGAAATCACAGCATATACCCTGTGGCAATGCCGAGACGTGCTGTGCAGGAACCATAGGCTGAGGATTCAGGGCAAACATTTGGACGATTTAATCTTTATATAAAAAGTGATGACAAGTAGAAAACAAAATGTTCTTTCTCATATCAAAATTAAACTTTCAATAGAATTTAGCTTCCGTTTTTTTTTATTTACTTTCCAAACCGGAGAGATCTTTCTTCCTGAACCAACGATTTAGATCTGTAATCAAACTGTTGGGTCGTCATACGCCGAGATCAACTGGAAAGTCTACTTTGACCCGGTCTTAGAGTTCCATAAACCAAAAAGATTTGAATACTATGTGGAGTTTTAAGGGGTCAAATAAGAACAAAACGACGGGTAACAAATGTAGGAAGATGCTTGGTTCACTTTTTTTTTCCTTTTTAGGTTCGATTACTTCACGAAGTTCTTTTTAGAGTCTTTTGGGAGATCTTTAATCGTCTCTTCCAAGTTTTGTGTCGTTAAAAAAACGATAGTTGTGCGTGAAGTCTTTTGAATCCTGTTTCGCTGGTGTTGTTGTTGTAAACGATAAACCTGCGTAAGTTACTTCGAATCCTCGGTCGCCAGTTGTTGCGGGGTTTTAAGGGGTCAAATAAGAACAAAACGACGGGTAACAAATGTAGGAAAATGTATTAACAAAAGAGTAGACAATTACAGAACAGAGAAGTGGGAATTACGTCCGACAAATAGAGTTATGAGCTGACTCGCATTGGCTTACTCTACAAGCCAAAATTGTCCCTGTTACTTATAGTAACCGTCGGCGCATTCCATTAGTCTATAGGGTATATCACCTATAACAAATACCCATCAAGAATGAATAGAATAAAAATATTCGGCATAGAATAATCCAACAAGTGTAGACATGCCGTAGAGTCCAAACCACCTAACCTAATTGTTGTAGGTGACTCACCTATGATCAGAACAATGGACTTACCCAAAGGGTATATTTAGCAGAGCAAAGCTGCTCAAGTGGGAAGTAGCAAGTGCATGTCTTCGTGTACACTGGTACCAATGAAACCCTCCTCATTTTGTACTTGATATGTGTTGAATACATCTGTTCTTTACTTTTATCTCCGTGTTGAGTATTTATTTATTGTCCCTTAAACAGGTCATAACTCTAATCTTTATTGATATTTCAACTAAGAGAAATCATTCTGTTGAACCACCGGTTCACATTTGTAACCAAATTGTTGAGCCTTCATACATCGAGATCAACGGAAGAGTCCACTCTGATCCGGAGGGTTGGCATCAGTTAAAGTTCATCTATGGGTTAAATAAAAAAAATAAATTTTAGAATAATTTAAAAAAACTGAATACCCATCAAGAATGAATAAAACAAAATGTATTGGACGTAAAATTACCCAACAAGGGTTGATTTGCCGTAAAAATCTAACCAACCTAAGATAATATTTATATACATTCCAAACCAAAGAGGTCTTCCTGAACCACCGGTTTATATCTATAACCAAACTGTTCGACCGTCATACGTCAACATCAACTGGAGAGTCCACTCTGATCCGGAGAGGTAGTACCTGTTAACGTTCAATCCATGGCTTAAATAGCAATAATGTGTTTTAAAATAATTGTTTACAAAAATTGAGTTTAATTCTTTTAAATTGAATACACATCAAGAATGAATTAAAAAAAACGTATTGGACATAAGATAACCCAACAAGAGTTGACTTGCCGTAAAATCCAAACAGCCTAACACAATCTTTATTTACATTCCAAACCAGAGAGGTCTTTCTGAACTACCGGTTCGCATCTGCAACAAAACTGTTAAGCCATTTAACGCCTAGATCAACGGAGAAGTCCATTAGTCACATATATAGTAGAACCTTGACTTCCAATTTTAATTCGATCTTCTCGTAATTCTATATCCTCGTATATGAAATAATTTTCTCAAATGAAATAAACTGAAAGGCCATTAATCCGTTCCAGCTTTCAATATAATTTTTATTCCCTTTTTCATTTCTACCGCCCTGTATACGTGTATATAGATGTGTTTGCAAGTTGTGCATTCTATTATATAAAATACATTTTTGAAAATGCAATCATGGTCTCTATTCATTTTGAATAATTTGACGTTGACAAAAATACCAAAATACAAAAAATAAAAGAAACTTAAATAATTATGAAAAAGAAAAAGAAAATCGAATTATAATGAAGAAAAAAAAAGATTGAATAATGAAAAAAGAAAGAAAAAATAAACTTAATGAATAAAAGAAGAAGAAGAAGAAGAAGAAGAAGAAGAAGAAGAAGAAGAAGAAGAAGAAGAAGAAGAGAAGAAGAAAATTGATTAAAATGAAAAAAAAAAGGAATTTGAATAATGACGAAGGAAATGAAGAAAAAAAGAAACTTAATTAATCATGAAGAAAAAAATACTAAAAGAGAAATTGAATAACAATGAAGAAGAAAAATCAAACGAATAATAATGAAGGAAAAAAAGAAAGAAACTCAAATGATAATGAACGAATAGTAAGGAAAAGAAACTTGAATAATTATGAAGCAAAAGAAAGAAAAAGAAACTTGAATGAAAGAAGGAAAAGAAAAAGAATTGAATAATAATGAACGAAAAGAAAGAAAAATTGAATGATAATGAACGAAAAGAAAGAAAAAAATTGAATGATAATGAACGAAAAGAAAGAAAAAAATGAATATGAACGAAAAGAAAGAAATGAATGATAATGAACGAAAAGAAAGAAAAAAAAAATTGAATGATAATGAACGAAAAGACAGAAAAAGAAAATTGAATGATAATGAACGAAAAAAGAAAAAAAAATTGAATGATAATGAACGAAAAAAAGAAAAAAAAAAAAATTGAATGATAATGAACGAAAGAAGAAAAAAGAAAATTGAATGATAATGAACGAAAAGAAGAACAAAATGATGAAAGAAAAAGAAAATTGAATGATAATGAACGAAAAGAAAGAAAAAAAACAAAAGAAAATGAATGATAATGAACAAAGAAAAAGAAAATTGAATGATAATGAACGAAAAGAAAGAAAAAGAAAATTGAATGATGAACGAAAAGGAAAGAAAAAATTGAATGATAATGAACGAAAAGAAAGAAAAAGAAAATGAATGATAATGAACGAAAAAGAAAGAAAAAGAAAATTGAATGATAATGAACGAAAGGAAAGAAAAACAATTGAATGATGATGAACGAAAAGAAAGAAAAAGAAAATTGAATGATAATGAACGAAAAGAAAGAAAAAATTGAAATTAAAACGAAACAAAGAAAAAAGAAAATGAATGATAATGAACGAAAAGAAAGAAAAAGAAAATTGAATGATAATGAACGAAAAGAAAGAAAAAGAAAATGAATGATAATGAACGAAAGAAAGAAAAAATTGAATGATAATGAACGAAAAGAAAGAAAAAGAAAATTGAATGATGAACGAAAAGAAAGAAAATTGAATGATAATGAACGAAAAGAAAGAAAAAAGAAAATTGAATGATAATGAACGAAAAAGAAAGAAAAAGAAAATTGAATGATGATGAACGAAAAGAAAGAAAAAAAAATTGAATGATAATGAACGAAAGAAAGAAAAGAAAATTGAATGATGATGAACGAAAAGAAAGAAAAAAAATTGAATGATAATGAACGAAAAGAAGAAAAAGAAAATTGAATGATAATGAACGAAAAGAAAGAAAAAGAAATTGAATGATAATGAACGAAAAGACAGAAAAAGAAAATTGAATGAAAATGAACGAAAAGACAGAAAAAAAGAAAATTGAAATAATAATGAACGAAAGGAAAGAAAAAAAAACATTGAATGATGATGAACGAAAGAAAAAGAAAGAAAGAAACCTGGATAATAAGAAGAAAGACGAAAGAAAAGAAAGAAAACTGAATAATAACAGAAAAAAGAAAACAAAAAAAATTATTAATAATGATGAAAACAAAGAAAGAAAGAAAATTTAACTTGATTAATAATGCAGAAAAAAAGAAAGAAAAGAAAATTAAAATGAAGAACAAAAAGAAAGAAAAAGAAAAGAAAATTGATTAATAATGCAGAAAAAAAGAAAGACAATAAAATTTAAACTTAATTAATAATGAAAGAAAAACTATTTGTATACTCGCCTTGTATACAATACATTTATTACGGCATTTACAATTAAGGGGTCACTCCATTTTTTTATTACAGTTGCATGATAGATCGATGCTTTTTTGTTATTCAATTAATTTCCCGACATTAATTTAGCTGATGATCACGGCAACATGAGGCATACAGCTGTAAATCAGTTTAACGGTATTTTCTTAAATGTATTAGTGGGTCGAAAACGATTCTTTAATATTTTGAAAAAGTCGCTTCCCAATTTATTCTTAACTGCCATGACAAACAAGGGACGAAAAGGAGTGAAAATGAGAGGAAAAAAGTCGCCACAGAAAAGAGAGCCAGAAGGAAGGGGGAGATAACAACAACTCCAGCAAGCATCACTGTTTTGTTTGCAGTCAATGCAACAGAGATTGCCATTCATAAATTGGCCTGTTCAGCCACTCACACAGATGCAGTTAAAAAATGGTGGATACTACACCATCGTCTTTAGTAGACGGGAGGATGCCAACACACACACACACACACACACATATATATATATATATATATATATATATTATATATATATATATTATATTATATATATATATATTATATATATAAGGACACCAACACACACACACACGCACAGACACAAACACACACACATATATATATATATATATTATAATGGTATACACCGGAATAACCTACTCGAGTTTCACCATAAGGATCTTCTTGCCACAAAATACACGCGTGAAATTGGCCGTAATTAATCAATATCTTGATTAATTCGGTGGATTTAACCCTGAAAATCCTTATGGTGAAACTGGAGTAGGTTATTTATGTGTATACTATTATACTAAATTTGCTCTACTCACGTATTGAGCACTTTATATTTGTTATATCGCTGTCTTATCATTGTGAAACTTACATCAACTAACCATTGTGACCAATTTCACCGTTAAGTCACCTTTTTCATATGCAATCACACACACACACACACACACACATATATATATATATATATATATATATATCTTATTATAATGAAGATTGTGTGTCTGTAACCGAAACTATATCACTACTCAAGTCACAATTCCCTTAATTATTTACGTCAAATTCTCCATGATTTCATTCTTTTAAACCTTCAGTTATTAATAAAAATTGTTTTACATTTTTAATACTGTTGACCATATCTACGTACTAATAACATGCAATTGTATGTATATATACAACAAAATAGCGGTTTACAGTTTGAACGAGAAGGCTAATTTGCATATTGATATTTAAAATTTTATTTTAATAAATATGTGCTTGGTATTATTGATTTCTAATTGTTTGGTTTTATCTTAAGAAATATAAACAAAAATCTCGTGGATAAATCTTAAAAGAAATTTATTTACAAGAAGAAATAACTGTAATATTATCCTTTACTTCATATTTTAACTAAATAGTTAAATTAGGAAAATTTACCAATGAAAGAGGGGGGTAATGGAAAATGATGGAATAGTTAGTTTCAAAGTTGTTCTATTTTTCGATTATACCCCCTCTGTTGCAGATCTTTTTATCTGCATTCTTAGTCAGTTTCATTAGCCTTTCTAATTTAATATGATATTTTATTATATTAAAACTTAAATACTTGCACCCTACGGAGGGTGCATATATTTGCTAGTACTTTCAATAAAGAAGAACTTAAACTCTCATTTAGCTATTATAAATTTATTTCGAATAGAACTCAATATGGCCTAGTCTCATCAGATAACTTATTACATAAAGACAGAGGAAAACTGAAGTAAAGAAAATATTTTTTCGTTTTCTTTCTCTTTTATAAAACATGTAAAACTCAGAAAAGAGAAAGAAAACTATAAAAAGAGAAAAAAAAGGAAAAAAAATTTCTCTCTTCCAATTTTCCTCAGTCTTTATGTAATAAGTTATCTGATGAGACACTTCTCATATTGAGTTCTGGTCGAAATAATCTATAATAAACAAAATGACGGTTTGTCAAGTCTTTCTTTGAAAGTATAAATAATTAATTTATTAGTTATACATTGAGCTCTCTAGGATTTGTAAAAATCCTTGTATAAATCTATGTTTGCCTCAGCATGAACATGCATAGGTTTCAAATGAAAATATGCATTGGAACAGCATTGAAATTCTATTTAAAATATCCAGCATTTGTGTTGTAGGTGACTCACCTATGACACGAACATAGACTTACCCAAAGGATATATATTAACAGAGCAAAAGCTACTCAAACGAGAAGTAGCAGATACATATTCTTCGTGTACGCTGTAACAAGGAAACCCTACTCCATTGTACATTAATATATTGCTGAATACATCTGTTCCCTACATTTGAGCTCCGTGTTGAGTGATTATTTATTGACCCTTAAACAGGTCATAACAATTTGTCAATCTCAAACGTAGATAAATCAATAAGCCATGGTCGCCCCTGCAACTCAATTCTACCAAGCCGATGCTGGGTAGCCCTTGTAGTAAACAAATAAATACAACTCGTGTAAATATAGATGAAAATATAAATTACTGTTAAAATTAAATGTTTGAGAGAAAATGTTTACCAAGTAGCCGTATGTGAAACAGACCTCGGGCCAAATATTTTAAATTTAGGGTGCACCGAACGACCTTAGAAACCACAAAACAGCTTTCCTGCTAGAGACACGATGTCAACAGCTCAAGCTGTCTAAATATATTTACGGAAAAGGAAGCACGTGGTGTAATGTTTAAAGTCATGGGAAATGGACTCTTCGACCCGAGTTCAAATCCAGGACGTGGCAATTGCATTTCACTTAGTGCTAATACCCTTGGGAAAGGTATGAATCCTACTCTCCCTCCAGCTATGGATAGATAGTAGGGCAGACTGGGCTCTTTAACCTTGGTTAGGCAACCGGTCTAGGAGAAGGAAAACTCTGAATTCAAACCTGTTGAACTCCGCTTAAGAAATTGACCTTGTGTCGCATCCTGCTTATGCGGAGGGGTTGGTAAATATATATTTACGGAAAAGACAAATCTAATGAATCCTTCATTTTGAATATAATTTTTTTACAAGTGCCGGATGGAGCAGATTGTTGTTAGTATTTAGGGAGGAAATTAAGGACACTTTACATACATGTTAATCCGAGCTAGAATAGGCACAAGGATAAGTACTTGTAGTGAGCGCTGGTTTTGTATAATGAAAACAAAATTCGTCGAGAGAATAGAAATTCGTTGGGTCGGAGAGCCGGATCTCTCCAATGAAAAAGAAATTTACTATTTTTTAGTACCCAAGATATTTCGTTTTGCTCCCAATAACAGAAATTCAAGTTTTCCGGGGTTTTTGAGGAGAGATTTATTTTTATTTTCAAAATTATTTCATACTAATCCCCCCCGCCCCAAGCAATTTTTGATCGGTTAATTACTTTTCTGCCATATTACTAAGTTGAGAGGGGCCATTCTAATAATTTTTTTTTTTTTATCATATTTTCCTTTTTTTTCTCTCATATTATTTTCAGTGTTTTTGTTGTTGTTTTTTTCATTTTAATTGTATATATAAATAAAAATATCCCTACCTCACCACTCTATGAATACGGGATTAGGTGTAGGTTGTCATAGAGAGACTGGACATTTTTGGTGATTGTAGTGCGGAATTGTTTATATAGTGAATGGAAAAATGAAGTATGAATTGGGACAAGAATGGAAATAGTTAAGTTAAATGTTAGACCCCTCTTATCCCTTTAATTCTAGGCCTTGTGCCACATTTTTGTATTTTTTTTTTACAAAGCAAATAATCAGAAAGAAGATAGGCTTAGATTATATGTTCTAGCTGATTTTTCCAGAATGTCTTGTTTGTCTTACTTTGATGATTAGTGCGATCGGAGGTAAGTGACCATACAGCTGGTGTTTTATAGAGTGCTGCTTCAAGAATAATAAAACATGAAAAGATCACTTGAGCAAAATTATACTTATATTCTAAATGATCTAAAATAACTTGTAAAAATTATTGAAAAACAATCCTTTATAATTAAGGTATTTAAAAAGTACATATATAAGTAATAAGATATATTGCATTAATATTAGTTCATAAATTACATTCTTATCTTTGTATTGGTCTATTAAGCACTGATACCAAAAGTTTGATCTTGAACTTGTATCAAGTTTTGAGGAAATGATATCAAAAATCGTAGACAAAAATGCACTGAAAAATCTTCGGTTTTGAAATAATGGGGAGGGGGCATATTTTAATTTGAACTTTAGTTATAAATTCATCATTTAATTTCATTTTGGCTTAAAGATTAGTATTATCTGCGTTATTCGGACTATTGTCCCCATCTTCATTGTTATTTATACAACGTTTCGGCCGATATGCCCTCCGGCCTTCTTCACTATATATCTGTCTATAACATATATTGTTTGGGATTTAGTATGAAGCATTGGGTGTGAAATATAAGAAACTCAGTTTTTGAATGTTACGTTTTGTTAAATTTTCGGGGATGACAACATTCGCTGGTCTACATACTGAAATTGTTAGATTTTCTGATCAATGTTTTGGCCAAATTTTGCAAAACCGAAGATTTTTCAGTGCATTTTGGTCTACGATATTTTGATGCCATTTCCTCAAAAATTGGTTCAGGTTCAAGATCAATTTTTGAAAACAATAATCAATAGACCAATACACAACTTTCAGAATTTCATGTAATTTGATATTTTAAAAGATTAAAAAATCAACATGTCCTAATATAGACATACGTTACGTTTTTTAAATACTTCTGATTGCCAATCAATTTACACTTGATTTTCTGAATAAAACGACGTTGCTAACTGAAAAAACACCCGGATTCTTTACTACATTCTCTTCTCTCGTTTTCATTTTGAAAATAATTCCAACACTGTTTAGGCAACACAATATACATCCTAATATCCTTCCCACCCTCACTTACAAAACGTACATATTGTACTTTATGTCCTAACTAACTGAGTGAACGAAATAACCACTCATAACATATAGAGGATAAAGCAGCCAAAACGTTGTTCCATTTAAATCAAAGTTGGGACAGGAAAAAAAAAATAAGGCAAACAAAAAAGAAAAAAAAACAAAAACGTAAGAGAAAGCGAACTGCAAGACATTTCTTCGAAGAAGATTCGAGACACATACTAAATACATACTCATTTCAAATATGTCATAATACTGTGGATCCATTAATCGAAACCCTCAGTATCGTATTTTCTGATTTTTCTCTCTTACTTATTTTCAATACACCGCGACAACACACACACACACACACACACACACACACACACATATATATATATATATATATATATATATATATAGATAGATATATATAAACATTTTTTGGATGAAACAAAGAAATCACAGTGCTCAACCACAAATTTGTAGGAGCTCTATTTTATTTTATTTATATAAATATATATATATTTATTCATTTATATATATATATATATATTATATATATATATATGTGTGTGTGTGTGTGTGTGTGTGTGTGTGTGTGTGTGTGAATATGGTTAATTAACGACTGAAGAAGATATCAGAAGATCTGAAAACATAATCCATTTTGCGGACATTCTTTTTTATAGAATATTTAACTTTCTCCTGTTGGACGATAACACACACACACACACACACACACACACACACACACACACCACATATATATATATATATATATATATATACAAGTTTTGTTGAACTGTACTGACAATTCTTGTCGGACAAGTTTTTGGTTGATCCTTTCTAATTTTCGGGCCATCTCTTTGGTTTCGGGGTGTAACTGGTGTAACAGTCCACCAAAGGTTTTGAAAACGAGCGCTTTCGGCAATACAGTTTGCCATCATTAAGTAGGAAACGATGGTATGGTTTCGTGTCTCGTTTTTAACGAGAACGAGTAGTAGCAACCAATTAGACGTGGGAGGTAATAACTTCTCCGACAATAATTGTCTGTACAGTTCAACAAGAAAAAATGCTGCCAAAATACACTTATTTTATATATATATATATATATATATATATATATATATATATATATATATATATATATATATAATGGCATTCGTCCATGTCATTTCAGTTGATAAGCATGATCAAGGCACCCGTAGAACATGTAAATAATATGATTTTGTGTTTCTGAGGATAGAGCGACCGAAACGTTGTCCCAGATAAATCAAACCTGAGGCAAAGAGAAAATAAATGAACAAACTACACAAAAATAAATAAATAAACGTAAAAGAAAGAGAACTGCAGAACTTCGAAGAAGAACCTCATTGCGCATGACCGACAATTTTTTTCATAGTTTTCCGCGCTCATTAAAATAATCATATCATTAGGATAACTAACTTGTGTGGCAGGAACGAAACAGGAACGTCTCTTCCAGCCAGTGGAACCCTCAGATGCAAATGTAATTCCCAGTAAAGATCCACTGTGACTGGCTTGACCATTATATCCGGGAAGTGGGTAATCTCTAACGAGGCAAGCTGAAACTGGGGTATTTAAGCGGGATTTAATGGGATTTGATTGGAGGAGCAATTATCCGATACTTATCCGTATGAGAGATCAAAGGCATTGTTGGATCGATCGTATCCACCAAGGAGGAACACATACAT
>CM042164.1:68212545-68227545 GCA_023376005.1 Doryteuthis pealeii | reverse complement strand
TCATCTTTTCATTTTTCATTATGTTTGATTGAGAAAGATTAATGTCATCGCTTCGGAGGACTCGCCCACGTGTGCCTATAACTAAATTAGAATTAGCAGTTGTTTTTATTAACAAACACATTCACTATCACCAGATCTTGCTTTTTGAACAAAAGTAATGAAGATTTTGATTTATATTCGTGAAGATAATTAAAAAATAAGCTCAAATGATAACAGCATGAAATCCTTCTTATTTATTTTTTATTTGCATTTAGTATTTTAAATGGGAGACATCAATACAGGGTCTTTTTTACGTAGGGATTTTAATGGGGCATCCTGCGAGGATCCAACTCGCGATTCAACAATAATGGATCTGCGATACTAACTCCCCCCCCCCACTAGCCAGGCGACGCCGGGTAGCCGGTTCTAGTTAATGATAAAATAAACATTATAAGATTTTACCGCACATAATTCATTACATTCTATTTTATTATGTTTTTGTAATATACAGTGCAATTTTTATTATTAAAAAACGTAACATAAAAATTATGGTATTTTAGGGGTGGGTCTAGAACGGATTAATGGCTTTTCAGTTTATTTCCATATTGCAAATTGATTTGATATACGAGGAAAATGAGTTACGAGCGGAACACTTGAACACGTAAGTCAAGGTACCATTGGGAAGGCTGGAATGGATTAATGGCATTTCAATTTATTTCAATGTTGCAAATTGATTTGATATACGAGGAAAATGAGTTACGAGTGGAACGAATTGAACACGTAAGTCAAGGTACCATTGGGAAGGCTGGAACGGATTAATGGCATTTCAATTTATTTCAATGTGGCAAATTGATTTGATATACGAGGAAAATGAGTTATGAGTGGAACGAATTAAACTAATAAGTTAAAGTACCACTGTACTTCATATTAACACGTTTATCATTAAAATTTAACGATCTAAAAATGATAATTATTTTTATTTCCTTCCCTATTCTATTTCTCTCCTCTCTATATCCCCCTTTTCTTCCAACCCTCTCACTCTCCTCTCCCTCTCCTTTTCCCTCCTCTCCTCTCCTCCTCCCCCTCTTCTCTATATACCACTCCTACTCTCCATATCCCCTTTTTCTTCCTATCCTCCTCACTCTACTCCCCCTTTCCCCATCCTCTCCCACCCCTCCTCACTCTCCTCTCCCTCTCCTCCTCTCCTCCTCTCCCTCCCCTCATCACTCTCCTCTCCCTTTCCTCCACCCCTCCTCCTCTCTCTATCCCCCTTTTCTTCCAATCCTCCTCACCTCCTCTCCTCTCCTCTTCCTCCTCTTCTCCCTATACCACCCCTCTCCCCCTTCTTTTGCTCTTATCCCTATATCCCTCCCCATATCCCATCCTCTCCCTCTCCCATCCTTCCCCTCTCTCTATCCTCCTCCTTTCATACGTTTACGTCACCGTGATGTCACATACTTTTAGCGGGAGAACGAAGATAAAGAAAGTGACAATTCACCATATTTCTGCCATTAATGAAATGGGCTTAATTCAATAGTTTTTTTTTTTTTTTTTTTTTTAGTTTTTTTTTTTCTGTATTCTTTTGTGGGGCGGGGGGGGCGATGAGGGAGGTGGTCTACCTTTGGGAAACGAACGCATATTGATTTGCATTCATTTTTAATTTTTTCAACAAAAAAAAAAAAAGAAAATTTCAAAAAAGTAAAACAAATGAAATCTAAAAAAAAAATATGGAATAAAGTCAAAACGCATTTAATAAGTTTGGGGAATTTGCTGGCTCGGGACCATCACCCGTTATTCGTTCCTGATTAATCTCGTGAATTTTTAATGAAAATTAGAAAATATTGCCGTAGACAAATAAACAAACAGAAAAACAGATCAATTGCCAACTGCCTAATGAAAAAGAAATGCAAGCAATTAGGAATTCGTCAAATTTTGATTGAAATTATTAATTGCAAAATATATTTCCATTTGTCACAAGGTATCTTGCTTGAATGGCGCGAACGGAAACGGAATCAGATTTCTATAAAATCTCTCGAAGATTACGAAAAAAAGGATTTGTTAAGTATTTATCTTTGATTCAAATAAATCTGTTTGAAAATTATTAGCATTGGTTAGGAATACTTGAAACAATACAGATTATATATATATATATATATATATATATATATATATGTGTGTGTGTGTGTGTTGTGTGTGTGTGTGTGTGTGTGTAATTTATTATACAAGATTCAAAAGAACTAACCTCGTTATCCGCAACAATTCCTCTCCCCAGACAAGTCGGCTTAATGAGACCAATGTAGTATACAGATTTAAATGTCCCTTAGGAGATTGCAGTCTCCCAGAAAATGAAAATACCTACATTGGTTTAACCTCAACGACATTGTCACGTAGTCTAACTCTCCATTTACCAGATAATAGCTCCATTTCACAACACCTAAAATTACATTCATGCCCCCACTCTAATTACCGAAATATCTTAACGGAAAATACACACATACTGCACAAAGAAAAAAAATAAACAAAAACCCCAAATGCTAGAAGCTTTATACATAAAACAATATAAACCATCCTTAAACAAAATTAATTTCCAATGCAGTACTTACATTCTAAAATGCCTATAACACTTTTCCTATCAATTCTCTTCCTTCCAGCCTCCACATCCATTAGTATATATATATATATATATATATATATATATATATATATATATATATATATATATATATGTGTGTGTGTGTCTGTGTGTGTGTGTGTGTAATATAGTGAAAAATTGAAAAAACACCATGAAATAAAAATGAGTAATGTTTATTCGCCTATGCTGCAGTGTTTCATAGGTGAAATACATAACACTCGTTTTCATGAATCAATTTTACGCTATACTACATACTGTCGGATTCACTTCCACTTTCTCCTCACACACACACACACACACACACACACATATATATATATATATATTGTTGTTGCTGGCATCCTTCCGTCTACGAAAGACGATGGATTAGTGTCCCAAAATTTTTTTGGTACTACATAGCCTGGATGGGTTTATATGGACGATGAGCTCTTGCCACGCAATAAATACCCCCCTCCACACTGCCGCTGCGATCCAAAGGAAAGGTAAGGAGCCAATGCTGTTTGGTAGCGGTAGTGTTGCATGAGTGGCTGGGTAGCACTGGGTTTCAGCATCACAACACTTTAGGGACTCCGGGCTCGAATTTGTTTTCGGGGTTTCCTCCCCATATATAATATAATATATATATATATATATATAATATATATATATATTATATATATATATATAATGAATAGAGAATGAATGAGAACTGAGAAATGTATTGGCATGAAAAGGTGCTCAAATGCTAATAAAGCAGAGCAGATTATAATCAATTGTAATATTATGGATTTGGACTCATAACTTAAAGTTTCATGGTTATGCAATCATCAGATGAGTCAAATGGTTGAGATCTTAAAAACCAGTTGTCCAAATGGTTGAGATTTTTTTAGAGAATCTCAACCATTTGACTACTGTTTTTTAAGATCTCAACCATTTGACTCATCTGATGATTGCATAACCATGAAACTTTAAGTTATGAGTCCAAATCCATAATATTACAATTGATTATATATATATATATATATATATATATATATTATATATATATATCAGAGGAGATTTAAAATCAGAGATTAAATAATATGGTTTTAATGTTGCGTTACTACAGTTTCAGGCATATTATGCAATCTTCAGACGGTCAAATATATATAAATGTTAGAACGTTGGATTATTCAGCGTTTATATCACGCGAAGCATTCTCATGTAATGGAATACTATATCGTGTGACTTAAATTTAAAAACACCAATATACCATTAGACAAAGAAATCAAAACCAAAGCAAACAACTCTGTCTGTCTGTCTGTCTGTCTGTCTCTCTCTCTCTCTCTCTCTCTCTTACACTTAAAGTAATATTTTTATTTTATGTCGAGACCTTTGATTTAACCAAACCAAATTAAATCACGCCCTGTCGACTGGAGTGTTAGAATGCACACTACACCCCTGCAGAGGGAGAAGACTCCCCCAATAGGGCCACCTGTTGCCCGTGGGTGGCGACCCGTGATACTTAAGGATAGAACCCAGATGGTTGAGCAGTCCATGACTAGCAATACTCCACTTTGGCCCTATCTTGGGCTAGAAGGGCGGTCGGAGAGGCCCCCTTCGATCAATCGGCTGGTCACGTCAAGCCCTAGCACCTATATGTTTTCCCAACCTCATTCCCTTTATGGCAAGCCCCAAACCTGCTATGGGTGCTAGAAGGCAGTGGCTGAGGTTCTACATGTCCTGGGAATGACGTTAAACTCTGTTTGGGAGGTTCCAGTTTTCGAGGTTTGGGGAATGTGGAGCACCCTCCATCACCATGGTTCCCTGGTCCACTCTGAACAGGAGTGGTAGTACATGTTAGGGTCCCATCTATGGGTTAAATAGAAAAATGTGTTTATAAAAAAATTGTGTATCCATTTAGAATGACTTTATTTCAAAACTTTATCGGCATTAAAGGACCCACTGAGGTTGATATGCCGTAAAACAAACCAAACCAAACCAACCTATACCAAGCCAAAAACTATGTCTGTCTGTTTGTCTATTTCTATTTCTCACACTGTCTAGTTGTCTGTCTGTTCCTCTCTTATGCTTATAGTAATGAAAGTTTGATTGCAATTAGACATATATCTGATTTTGGGCATAATTTTTTCTTTTTGAAAAATCGATGTGCAATTCAAAAACTAATTCATCTTTATGCCTCCCCCCCCCCGCCGTTCCCTTCCACTCTCATGAATAATAAATATCATATCTTTAAAACGGGGAACACTTTTTCTCTCCTCTTCATCCTTCTCATCATGGTTCTCTCACGTCACACATTCTACCGGTTTTACCGTTGCTATGACAACGCATCCGTTTGAATTTCATTCATACACAAATGTACAAACATACGACTTCCGCTTGATATTTCACCTGCCAAAAGTTGAAAGTCAACTTACTGAAAACAGATGAACGTTACCGACTCCAGTGACCCTACAGCCGTAACCACGCGCGTGCGCACCGGATCTCCTTCGCGAAACAAAATATTTTGTGGATCTTGCCGCGTTTTTGATCGGGAGATGAGAAAACTTTTGGTTTAATGATCTGCGTGTTGGTATCATTTCTTGTCTTTCTTTCTGCATACTCGAAGAATTGTTTCACAATTTCATACCGCCCTGTCAGCTGGGGCGTTAGAATGCACCGACTGCACTTCTGCAGAGGGGTAAGACTCCCCCAATGGGGCCACCTGTTGGCCGTGGGTGGCGACCCGTGATGCTTAAGGATAAAGCCCAGGTGGATGAGCAGTTCATGACATCCAATACTCCACTATCTTGAGCTAGACGGGCGGTCGGAGAGGCCCCCTCCGATCAATCGGCTGGTCACGTCAAGCCCTAGCACGTATATGATTTTCACAACCCTATTCCCTTCATGGCAAGCCCCAACCCCTTTTTATCATATGGGTGCTAGAAGGCGGTGGCTGCGGGTCTACATGTCCTGGGAATGACGTTAAACTCTATCTGATGGTGAGGTTCTAGTCCTGGAGGTTTGGGGAATGTGGAGCACCCCTTCATCACCATTGCTCCCTGGTCCCCTCTGACCAGGAGAGGTAGTACCTGTTAGGGTCCCATCTATGGGTTAAATAGAAAAAGGTATTTATAAAAAAATTGTATTATCCATTAAGAATTGATTTATTTCAAAACTTTATCGGCATTAAATGACCCACTGAGGCTGATATGCCGTAAAACAAAACAAACCAAACCAAAAAACAATTTCATACTAATGCAAAATAGCGCTCAAATGATAAAAGGCTTAGAATCACATTTTACGTATAAAAACCATTAGATGATGGAAAGTTCCGAAGTAGAGAGACTCTTTTTCTCTGATTTTTTTAAATAGATGTGGCTTGATAATTAGTATTATTGGTATTATTTCGACATAAAGTGAATAGGTACATATTCTAGGTAAAACAAGACATTAGGGTTATATATATTTACCAACCCCTCCGCACGAGTAGGATGTAACACAAGGTCAATTTCTTAAGCGGGGTTTAACAGGTTTGAATTCAGAGTTTTCCTTCTAGACCGGTTGCCTAACCAAGGTTAAAGAGTCCAGTCTGCCGAACTATTTACCCATAGCTGGAGGGAGAGTAGAATTCATACCTTTCCCAAGGATTATAGCGCTAAGTGAAATGCAATTACCACGTCCAGGATTTGAACTCGGGGCGACGAGTCCATTTCCTAAGATTTTAACCATTACACCACGCGCTTCCTACATTAGGGTTATAAGTTCCCAACATTCACACTGGATTTAAAATTGGACACATGGCCTAGTGCATAAAGGAGTTAAAAACAGTTCTAAGTGACAGTTATCTCTAGACTGCGAGTTCCATCCTGGTCAGGGGCAACAGTAACATATAATAATAATTAACACAGTTTAACACCTGTACCCCAGCTAAGGAATGAAAACAGGATACCCACGTGGACTGAATAAAGGGTTAGGTTCAAAATTCCGTGATGGCCCCCGATTATGACAAGAAGGTTCCCAAATCTTAGAAGGTTCCTGAGTCTGACAAGAAATACCTGATGAAAGCCGGAGGGCACATCGGCCGAAACGTTGTATAGATAACAATGAAGATTAGGACAATAGTCCGAATAATACTAGAGACATTCTATGATTTATTTTTACAGATAGAACGCTAGGAAAACGGTCTTATAAAAATGAATTTCTCAGTTGGTACTTAAAATTTCGTCTTCCGTAGAAGGATGTATTGATTTTTGTAAGGGGAGGGGCCTTCTACGGAAATTTTTTAAAAAGTAAGAAATGCCTTTCTATAAGGACGGGCTCTTTTTATGAGTGGTCGAAATTGGAATTGCAGCAGATTTTAAAGTTTATTTATTTGTGGCCCAATTACGTGTAACATAAGAGGTATGTCAGAAAAGTTCCAGGACTCGTGTTAAAAAGAAAATTTCAAATCCAAACTACAAAGTACAAGTTATCCCCTTCAAAATAATCCCCCTGGACTTTAATTCACTTCTGCATCCTTTTCTGTCACGCTTGCATGCACTCTTGCGAGCACTCTTTAAAGGATTCTTTGTTGTATACTTCTTTACTTTACTTACTTACTTCTTCTGACGTCTTTTCTGTCTTACGTCTTCTTCTAGCATTTGGACTTCTTCTTGGTGGTCGGTCGCACTTAACTCATTTCTTCTTCTATATCAGTCTTGTTACCAAGACATTCACCAACCACAAACCGTGTTATTTTCTTAAGCTTTTATTTACTTAACTATACATTTCATGTAACTAAATATCTGACTAACATAGCGCGCGTATGCAGTGTGAGCCCCAGTTAAGGCCGGACATCTCTGCCCGACATCCAACTGAAAATTGAGGACCCAACCAGGTCCCACGTGACTTCATGTATTTCGCGGGCTTTCTGTACTATTCCATGGAAAGTCCCCACCCGTGATAAAAAAAGGGCCATCCCTTTAGAAATACAGGGGATTGACAATAATCTTATGCAACCGCATAGATTATGTAACATTTTCCGGAATTCTCCGTAGCTGTGTCTTCACAGTCTTTTTGGTCGTGCACATCCTTAAAACGGGTTCCTTTGATGAACCTATTGAGCTTGGGAAGTGGAGAAAAAACATGGAGCCAGTCGGGCGAGTAGGGAAGTTGCTCCAGCGTAGTAAATTTCACTCTCAAAGCTGTTACAGTCATCATCCATATGAATTCTCAATGAATCCTCTTCTATGCCAGCTTTTCCCAGTTGTCAGGATCTATTTCTATTTTTACAGGGTTGCTTTTTTAGCAATCCTTATAGCTTCCCAAAGACTTATGCTGTGGACTTTTGCCATCATGCAGCTGACTATAAAGGACTTGGACATTCTAACATCTCTCATACTATTTCATATTATTCAAAATACAACATACATACACACAGAAAACTGTTCTTTATATTTGTACAAGAAGCAACTACCCCACGACACTTGGGTAGATCAGAAAAATAAATAAATAAATAAAGTGGTATAATGGTTTGCAAGCTAGACTTGCAAATCCGTTACTCCTGAATAGTGAGTTTAATCCTCGATGGATGCCCCATTGAAATCCCCACGTAAAAAGACCTTGAAAAAAATGATTGTTTCGCGCTTCCATATCGGGATCGGAAGTAAGGTACCAGAAGGTGGGGGCGGAGACCCTAGAGATCGGCAGAACAGCACTGCTACTCGGACAGGGCAGACGTCTAAAGCAGAACCAGAACAGCAACAGTAGTGGACGAGGTAGGACGTCCCGAGAACCAGCGCTGACCACTAGAACAAACACACGACACAGACAACGAACGAGCCTACAACAAGACTTTTATTTAACCCTGAAAGCAACTCAACAAAGAAAAGTGCATTACTTGTTACTATATATTGTATGTGACTCAAGACCGCTAAAAGCTGTTAAGTTTTAGCAAGCACTTCGCACCGAACATAATAAAATATTACTCCCTTTTATGCATAATATTCGTCTTGTCTTCATTCATTTCTCAATACAGAAATTATTTCTGTTAATTTAAAAATGTATAGATAGATAGATAGATAGATAGATAGATAGATAAAATCATTTGGTGATGCAGATTAGTTCATTATTCTCTCGGTGTATGGAAAAGCAACCAACCTAGGACACACAGACACTTGAGCGCAAGTCGAGGGAAATAAACTGTAAGAAAACTTCAGAGTAAACAAACACCAGATGAAATTAGATTCTATGTTGAAATTTGTTTTGTTTTTTCTTCAAGATATTTCTTTCATGTTATCTTTTTAAGAAATTCTTCATTTGCCGCTTTTCATTTGTTATTGAAGATATTTTGTTTTGTTTTTTTTTTTTTATCTTTTTGTTTTGTTTTGCTTTTTGCTTAGATGTTTTCTACTGCAATGCTCACAATTAGTCATTGTTTGTATTCTCTCTTTCATTCATTCTTTATCCTTTATTTCTCATTCTCCTTTATTTCACACGTTTTTTTTCTTTCTCTCTTTATTTCTCATTCCTCTCTCACTCTTCGTCTTTCTTTCATTCGTTTGTTCTTTCTTTCACGCGTTCTTTCGTCTTATTTCGCCTTTTTTTTCGTTCTCATTCTCTCTTTATCTATTTCTCTCGTTGTTTCTTCCTTTTCTTTCACTCCTTCTTTCATTCTGTCTTCATTCTTGACTTTTCTTTATTCTTCTCTTTTCTTTCTTTCCTTCTTTCTTTCTTTCCTTCTTTTATCTTTCTTTATTTCTTCTCTTCTTCTTTCTTTCTTCTTTTATTTCTTTCCTTCTTTTCTTTCTTTCTTTCTTTCCTTCTTTTCTTTCTTTCCTTCTTTTCTTTATTTCCTTTTTTTCTTTCTTTTCCTTCTTTTCTTTATTTCCTTCTTTTCTTCTTTCCTTCTTTGTTCTTTCTTCTTTTCTTTCTTTCCTTCTTTTCTTTTATTTTTCTTTTTCTTTCTTCCTTCTTTTCTTTTCTTCTTTCTTCCTTCTTCTTTTATTTCCTTCTTTCTTTCTTTCCTTCTTTCTTTCTTTCCTTCTTTCTTTCCTTCTTTTCTTTCTTCCTTCTTTTCTTTATTTTTTCTTTTCTTTTCTTTCCTTTTCTTTTTCCTTCTTTTCTTTCTTTCCTTCTTCTTCTTTCTTTCTTTTCTTTCTTTTCTTTTTTTCCTTCTTTTCTTTCTTCTTTTTTTTTTCCTTCTTTTCTTTCTTTTTTTTCTTTCTTTTTCTTCTTTCTTCTTTTTTCTTTCCTTCTTTTTATTTTTATCTATCTTTTTTTTTTTTCTTTTCTCTTTTTTTTCCATTCTTCTTGCTTTTTTCCTTGTCTTTCCTTATTATTTCTCTTTTCTTTCTCTTTTCTCTTTTTCTAAATGTCTTTAACTTTCTTCCTCTTTCTTTCTTTTTTCTTCTTTTTCTCTTTCGTCTTATATCCCTTTTCCTTCTTTCTTTAATTGTTTAACAATTTTCTTTTTACTGTTTTTTCTCTCTTTTTTTCTTTCTTTTTTCTCCTTTATTACGATTTGTGTCCTTTCCGTTTTCTTTCCCTATTTCACCTTTCCGAATTCTTTCTTTTCTTTCTTTTTCCTCGTTTCTTTTTAAATACATGTTCTCTTTTTTTTCTTCTATTTCTTCTTTTTTCTTTTTTTCTTTTCTTTCTCAATTTCTTTTACTTTTTTCTTTCTCTTTCCGGGTTTCTTTGTATTGTTTCATTTTTTCCCCCTTTTCTTTCTTTTCATTTTCTTCTTCTCCCTTTTCTTTCTTTGAAACTTCTATCAACTTCCTTTTTCTCTTCTTGAAATCCTTTATTATTGTCATTCCTTTCTCTTTCTCTCCTTTTATCTCGTTCCCATCTTTCTCTATTTTTCTTTCATTTTTTCTTTCTCTTTCTCCCTTTTACTTTTTGTTGTTAATATTTCTACCAACTTTATTCTTCTGTTATTTTTAAACTTCTTTTTACATTGCTTCTTATTTCTTTCCATTTTATAATTTTAAGTCATTTCATTGTTCTCTCTCTCTCTCTCTCTCTCTCTCTCTCTCTCTCTCTCTCTCTCTCTCTCTCTCTCTCTTCTTCTATTATCTCAATCTCATCTTTTTTTTCACTTTTCTGCTTTCTCTCTTTTTTCTTTAATCTTTCATTTGTATTTCTTATTCTAATTCATTCTTTTCTATTCATATTTACTTCTGTTTTCTTTCATCCTTTATTTTTCCCTCTTTCATCTTTCTTTTATCCTTTTTCTCTTTCATTCTTTTTCCGTTTTCGTAGCGGTAAACATTTGTTGCTGCTTGCCCGAGGTGACAACGGAAGTCTCTGATCAACTTCCGGTATTTACAGAATATTTGAGAATCACAGAAAACAACGTCAAATGTACAGGTAAATAAAATACGGATATTAAGAATTAATATATATATACATACTTATATATATATACATGTATATCTATCTACCTAATATGCATATGATATATATATATATATATATATATTATATATATATATATATACACGTCATCCACAAACACGTGTTTCGACGTTTACATCTAATTAGTGCGGCTTCACTTTTTAACAGCTACTACATGTACATGTATATGTATGTAATACACACACACACACACACACACACATATATATATATATATATATATATATATGTATATATATATATATATATATTACATTTTTACTTGAAGGCACTTACAACGCATGTATCGCATAAAATTCGATACTTTTTCTTATAGAAAATGAACTTGACAAGTGTAATCCCAGCAAAGGATGGCTCGATGTGTAGAATACCGTACAGACTGTTTCGACTTTATTAAGTCTCATCAGCGGTATATACTAACGATTTCCCTCCGACAGAAATCGAAACCGGGACCTCAGCAGACACAGTGAAACACTAGTGAAACACTTTTATCGCCTCGGCCACAGTACACAGCTGACCATCCTAGCGAAATTAAGCTTGTCAAATGATACTACTACACGCCTCTACCATAATAGGTAAGGGGGCGTTATTGAGAGAATAATAACAACAAACAGACCGTATGCCCTTCGGCGAAGTGTATATATATATATATATATATATATATATATATATATATATATATATAAAAGTGTCATAAATGTATCGAGATTGAAGCTGTATTTACCAATATAGAAATGAACAATGAATGGAACGTTAATTTTAGTCTAGCCAAACAGCAGAGACGTGATACATTTAAACAGTGCTGTACGTGGATGACTATATATATATATATATATATATATATATATATATATATATATATATATTGACTGAGAGAGACAGTGTCAGAGCCAAAAGTGTAAAGTTTTTAAATGCCATCCTTGGCCAGTTGTAAAGGGCTGAAAGAAAGTCCTGTGTTATGAAATCCTTTGGTAAGCGTACAAGTCCTATCCTGCGTATTGATAAAGGTCCAGTGTTATAATCCTATGTCCGTCATTAAAGAATGTTATAGTAATTATGGACAGTAGGGTCGGTTTAAGTATTGTATAAACCTCAGAGTACTGCCAGTGATTGGCCAAGAGTTAGATCATATGATTCCAGTCTAGTCTATAAGTAGGAACGGGCATTTAGCGCACACCTTATATATAAAATTCTCAACAAGAAGAAATAGAGAGATGGACTCACACGAACACGTTTATCCCACTCTAAAAATAAAGGATGAAAGAAAAAAAGGAAATAGGTATAAACAAGATTGAATAAAAAGAAGAAAGACAAAAGAAAGATTAAAGAGAAATAGAAAGACAGAAAAGTGAAAGAAAAATGAGAATGAGATAAAAGAAGGAAAAAAGAAAGGAAAAATGATAGAATGAATTAGAATGAAGAAAAGGCAAAAGAAAAAAGGAAGAAGGAATTTACAAAAAGAGAAAAAAGATGTTGATAGCAAAAACAATCTCCCTGGTCTAGTGCCAGCAAAAAGAGGATAGACTCCCTCAGTGTCTGGCTGATACTGACTATAGGCCACCAAACCAGCGGATGAGTAGCACAGATTGGGTAATCTAATCAGTGCGGTAAAATAGGGAGCTGATGGGAGGTGTGGTGCGCCACATCAATAAAACCAATCTCCCTGGTCTAGTGCCAGCAAAAAGAGGATAGACTCCCTCAGTGTCTGGCTGATACTGACTATAGGCCACCAAACCAGCGGGTGAGTAGCACAGATTGGGTAATCTAATCTGTGCGGTAAAATAGGGAGCTGATGGGAGGTGTGGTGCTCCACTTCAGCAAAAAAAATCTCCCTGTTCTAGTGCTAGAAAGAAAAACGAGAGAAAGAGAATTTACATATGTATAAGGGGGTTTTTTTTTGGGGGGGTTCTCTTTTCTTTTGTCCTTATTTGGTAAATCATTTTCGATATCTTTGACAAGTAAGCTTGTAGTTTAACTTATTCTAACTGAGGTGGAATCATCTCCGGTAGAACCCTGCGAAGATAATTGGATTCCACTGGCAATGGCGTTAATCGAACAGAGAACCTGTCTGATAGAAAATAGATCGATGACACTCTATCAAGCGGTGGCAATTGATCGAGGGGGGATGACAATAATAATAATAATAATAATAATAATAATAATAATAATAATAGCTCTGCGAATGTAGCAAACTAGCACAACGAGAATACAAAACTAGACACGATTGGGTTGGGAAGGTGGTCCACTGGGAATTATGCAAAAAATTTAATTTTGACCATACAACAAAATGGTATATGCATAAACCAGAATCTGTTCTTGAGAACGAAACGCATAAAATTCTCTGGGACTTTGAAATAAAAACGGATCACCTTATCCCAGCAAGAAGACCAGACCTAGTGTTGATAAACAAAAACGAAAGAACTTGTCAACTGGTGGATTTTGCAGTGCCAGCAGGTCACAGGGTGAAGCTAAAGAAAAATGAAAAAATGGATAAATATCTGGACCTTGCCAGAGAACTGAAAAAGTTATGGATCATGAAAGTGAAAGTGATACCAATTGTGGTTGGTGCACTTGGAACAGTCCCAAGAGGATTAGAAAAGGGTTTGGAAAGTTTGGATATCAAAGGAAGGATTGAAACCATTCAGAACACTGCACTGCTGCAATCTGCCAGAATACTCAGAAGAGTCCTGGAGACCTGGGGAGACTTGCTGTCACTCAGACTCAACGCTGATGTGAAAACTCAAAAGGAGTAAATAATAATGGTTTACACCCGAGAGACAACATAGAAAAACTGTGAGTCAACTGAACTCAGGGATTCAGTCCCCTCGTCCTCTGTAGAATCTTCACCTTCTTCAATCCTCTTGTAATAACCTCGTCCTAAGACTGCCCCACGCTAGCTCAAATCGCGTATTTTCTCCCATCTTCTCACAGACAACGACAAGCAAACGACTTAAAGCAGCGCTTTTCTTAACTCCCGGGTTTCGATCGTCAACAGAGGGTGGGTGCACACTTTTCTTTTTATCACAAACTATATGTATCAAGAAAAGAAAGGGGAAGAGATCTTGCCAGATTGTGTAGATGTGACAATTCTAGCACTCGATGAATACACCAAAAAGAGCAAGGAAGGACTAATAGCAGCAGCCAGAAAAAAACAAGTGCAGCATAAGATGCAATGTAATATCCTACCCAGGACACTAAGACTCTCAGCCACTGCCTTCTAGCACATATATGATAAAATTGATTGAGGGATTGCCGTAGAGGCAATAGGATTTGGGAAATCATATAGGTGCTAGGGCTTGATGCGACAAACCGATTGATTGGAAGGGGCCTCTCCGACCTCCCGTCTAGCCTAAGCACGACCCAAAGTGGAGTGCTGCATGACATGGACTGCTCAAACCCCTGGATTCCGTATGCAACCACGACCAACAAGTGATCCCATTCGGAGCGGCTGCCTCTCTGCAGAGACAGGGTGGTAATATTAATGGAGTAGCCATGCAGATTTGTCTCTTCAGCACCCAACTCCACCACCAAAACCGCCCTGTCGTCTGGGGCGTTAGAATACACCCACTGCACCTCTGCAGACGGATAAGATTACCCAATGGTGCCACCTGTTGTCAGTGGATGGTGAACTGTGATGCTCAAGGATTGAAACCAGGTGGCTGATTATTCCATGACATGCAACACTCCACTTAGACCCTTACTTGGGCTAGACGGGCGGTCGGAGAGTCCCCCCCAGTCAATCGGCTGGTCACGTCAAGTCTTGGCACCTATACGATTGCTGCAACCCTTTTTATCATATGGATGCTAGAAGGCATGGTTGAGGGTCTTCGTGTCTGGGAATGACGTTAAACTCTATCTGATGGTGAGGTTCCGGAGTTGGAGGTTTGGGGAATGTGGGCACCCCTTCATCACCATTGCTCCCTGGTCCACTCTGAGCCGGAGTGGTAGTACTTGTTAGGGTCCCATATATGGATTGAATAGAAAAACATGAGTTTATAAAAAAATTGTGTATCCATTAAGAATGACTT
>CM042164.1:68187545-68207545 GCA_023376005.1 Doryteuthis pealeii | reverse complement strand
AACAAGTATCTCCGAACGCTGCGTCCAAACGTAAACAAACGCCATCCACACGTAAGATGGCGAAAACCCACTTCTGGCTTTGACAAATAAAAGGGACAAATAAAGTCTATATTTTGTTAGGTGTACTAAACAGCTACACAGAAAAATATACTAAGAAAGAACGAAAGAAAGAAAGACAGTAAAGGAAAGCTTTTTCACTTTCTTTTTCTTCTTCTTCTTTCTCTCTCTTTAATTCTTGGTTCTGTCCCTTTTTCATCTTTTCATTCGTACGCTTTCTTTCTTCCTTTCTTCTTCGTCTTTCCCTTCCATTTCAATTATTTTGATTTTCTTCTTTTTCACTATCTTGCCAGTCTTTTATCTTTCACTTTCCTTCTTGGCTCAGCCCCCTTTTTCATTTTTTCGTTCGTACGCCTCTTTTTTTTCTTCTTCTTCATTTTTTCTTTTATTTCTAATATTTTAATTTTCTTTTGTCTTTCACTTTCTTTCTTGTCTCTATTTTCCTTTCATCTTTTTTTTCCAACGTCTTTCGCTTTTTTTTTCTCTTTTGTTTTTTAAACAAATACTTTTGCTTTCAAAAATACTTTTGATTTTCAAACAAATACTTTCGCTTTTTCAAACAAATACTTTGCTTTTCAAACAAATACTTCTGCTTTTAAACAAAATCTTTTGATCTTCAAACAAATACTTTTGCTTTTTCAAACAAATACTTTCGCTTTTCAATCAAATACTTTTGCTTTTCAAAACAATTAGTTTTGCTTTTCAAACAAATACTTCTGCTTTTCAAACAAATACTTGCTTTTTTAAAAGAAATACTTTTGCTTTTCAAACAAATACTTTTGCTTTTTAACAAATACTTTTGCTTTTTAAAACAAAAACTTTTGATTTTCAAACAAATACTTTTGCTTTTTAGAGAAATAATTTTGCTTTCAAACAAATACTTTTGCTTTTCAAACAAATATTTTTGCTTTCAAACAAATTATTTTATTTTTCAAACAAATACTTTTGCTTTTCAAACAAATACTTTTGATTTTTAAACAAATACTTTTGATTTTACAAATACTTTGCTTTTTTAAAGAAATACTTTTGCTTTTCCAACAAATACTTTTTCAATCTTCCGACTTTATATTGACCAAAACCCAATGAGAATTATTGCTGTCTTTTTTTCTACTTCTATTTGGCTTAATATATTTTGTTTCTTTTTTTCTTTTTCAGATAATAACCAATATTTTGGTTATTATTTTCGATAAAAACATATTTTTTCCTGCTTCGCTGAATTTCTCAAACTTTTGCTCTCAATTTTTCCCACAATTCTCTTTTTTTATCTCATTGATTATTTGTTTATGCCATTTCGTACTTTTTATCAACTCCTGGTTGGTTTATAGTTGGTTGGTTTGGTTGGTTTTTACGGCATGTCAACACTTGTTGGGCTATTTTATGCTGAATACTTTCCTTTAATTCTTCTCGATGAGTACATTTTTTAAACTCAGTTTTTTAAACGCATTTTAAAAGTTATTTTTCTATTGACGCTATAGATGGGACCCTAACATGTACTCTCACTCCGAGTCAAAATTGAACTGGGAGTAATGGTGATAAAAGGATACTCCACATAACCCAGAGTTCTAGAATTTGAACCTCACCATCAGATAAAATTTAATGTCTTTCCCAGGAAATTAAGACCCTCAACAACCGCCTTCTATCATATATATGATATAACGAGCTGGGGCTTCATATAAGGCAATAGGGTTGGGACAATCATATAGGTGTTAGGGCTTGACTTGACCACCCAATTAATCGAAGTGGGCCTCTTAGACCGCCCATCTAGCCTAAATAAGTGCCAAAATTGAGTGTTGCATGCTCAGCCACCGGGGTTCCATCCTTAAGCATCACGGGTTGTCACCCATGACTAACAGGTGGCCCCATTTGGGAGGCCTTATCCTCTGCAGAGGTGCAGTCGGTGTATTCTAAATCAATTGAACTGGCATCAATCAGCTTTTTGTTTAATTTACTTTCTTTCCCAATGTTTCATTGAAATTCCTTCAATCCTTTCTCTTTTCCTTTTGCCCTCCTCTCTCTTTTCTTTGTTTAATAATTTTAATTTTTCGGACTGTTGTCCTTATCTTTATTGTCGCGTGTATAAACACTAGGTTTCGGCCGCTGTATCCTCCGGTCTTCGCCAGGTGTCTCCTGTGTATCCTTTTTTTCTTTCTTTCTTTCTTTCTCTTTGAATCTTTCCCTGTTTCTTTTTATTTTACCTGTTTATGCGTCTTTCCCGTTCTTTTTTTCTCTCTCTTTCTTTTTCTCATCGCTGTGGCTCTCTGCTGGTCACGGGACCAAATGTCATCCTATATATATTTACCAACCCCTCCACACGAGCAGGATGCGACACAATGTCAATTTCTTAAGCGGAGTTTAACAGGTTTGAATTCAGAGTTTTCCTTCTCCTAGACCGGTTGCCTAATCAAGGTTAAAGAGCCCGGTCTGCCCTACTATTTATCCATAGCTGGAAGGATAGTAGGAGTCGTACCTTTCCCAAGGGTATTAGCGCTAAGTGAAATGCAATCACCACGTCCAGGATTTGAACTCGGGGCGACGAGTCCATTTCCCATGACTTTAACAATTACACCACACGCTTCCAAATGTAGTCCTATAAGTGTGTGTCGTGCAGCGGGCCACTTATAGGCTGCTCGTTCGGACTTCCTGTTCCCACGTTGTTTTGTTTGACCCACAGGAGAGTTGAATAAGAGCTGGTTCGGGCTTTCTCGGTTCGGGCTATGTCCGAAGATGACCAAATTCACCAATGCTGTCAACCGGTCAACAATAGAAAAGACTACGAAACGCTTATTAATAATTATATACAAAAATACCTTTGTTAATCATACAGTGATCAAAATCATGTACAATAACTAAGGGGTGGGGATGTCGAAATTAAGATCGGAGTTTGTGAGTTGACTGGCGATATACAGCTAAATTCTGATGTGTTGTGAATTTTCAGATATAAGGTGTGTGCAAGACGCCCGCTCCTACTTATAGACTCGGCGAGAACTATGTGATCAAACTCTTGGCCAATCACTAGCAATACTCTGCTGCTGATGCAATACTTAAACTGCCCCATACTGGCCATAACTATGTTGACACTCTTTGATTAAGGACATAGGATTGAAACACTGGACCTTTACCAATACGCTGTATAGGACTTATACGCTCACCAAAGGATTCGATAACACAGGACTTTCTTTAACCCCTTTTCAACTGACCAAGGATGGCATTTAAAAACTTCACATGATGGCTAAATGGTCAAGTTCAGGACTGAGTGGCAAGGTAGCGGATGGCAGCGGCAAAGTTGTGGCAAGGGTTCTGAGTTTTATCTATAGAGCCAGCTTTGTTCCCTCTTCGGGTCTTCTTTTATGGGGTCCAGACCCCTAAACAGACGGCTCTGATTAGCCAGCCAATAGAAACGCCACACCAATGGCTGGGTTGTACATTTCACTTCTTCGTTTCTTTGGATTCATTCTATATTTTCCCATACGTTATTTGTTTTAAACATGTTGCTATCTAATTTTAATTCATTCCCTCACTCACTGTAATGACGAGCGATAAACACCTATAGACTTTGGAAAGCTTTATTCTACTTAGAATAATTGGTACACTTATTGGGAGTTTATATAGTCTAGTATTCACATGAGATTTCTCCAAGGGGGGGGGGAATAATAAAGTAGGGTAGATAACTCTCACTTACTCATTACACTCAGACTCCATTGAAAATTTAAAAACAAAACATTTATTATAGTTTATATAGTCCAGTATTCCCTAGAAACTTCTCCAAAGGACAGGTAATCATAAAATAGGGGAGGTAACTCTCAATTAATCATTACACACACTTTTTCTTTTTTTTATCTTTCTTTTCTCTTTCTTTCTTTCTTTCCCTGTGTTCCTTATGTTCTCTGTTTTCGCTTTTTTCTTGTCTCATCTTTTTTCTCTTTTTCTTTCCTTCTTTTTTAATTTTTATTAATCGCTTTAATTTTAACTCTTCCTTTAATGCGTTCTCTCTTTTTTTATTTTCTCTCTTTATAATGCATTTGTACGGCACATCTCGTGGTGTAATGGTTAGCAAGCTAGATTCGCAGACCATTGTTCATTAGTTCGATCCTCATTAGGCGCCCCATACTTCTGGTCTTGTGCCACTCTAAGCTAAGTTTACTAAATAACTATAATGCGCATTTGTAATTCATTGCTTTTACTTCTTTCTTTATTTACTAGTTTCTTTCTTTCGTTTCTCTCACTCCCCCGCCCTGTCAGCTGGGGCGGTAGAATACACCGACTGCACCTCTGCAGAGCGTAAGAACCCCTCTCCAAATGGCCACCTGTTGGCCGTGGGTGGCGACCCATGATGCTAAGGACGGAATCCTTGTGGATGAGCAGTCCATGACCTGCAAACATTCCACTTAGCCCCTTACTTAGGCTTGGCGGTCGGTTGGAGAGCCCCTCCGATCAATCGGCTGGTCCGCCAAGCTCTAGCACCTAGATATAATTGCCCCAACCCTATTCCCCTTATGGCAAGGCCCAGACCCTTTTATCATATGGATGCTAGAAGGCGTTGGCTGAGTGTCTACATTTCCTGGAAATGACGTTAAACTTATCTGGTGGTGAGGTTCCAGTTTTTGAGGTTTTGGGAATGTGGAGACTTCTTCATCCCTATTGCTCCATGGACCAATCTGACCCGGAGTGGTAGTACCTGTTAGGGTCCCATCTATGGGTTAAGTAGAAAAATGTATTAATAAAAAAAATTGAGTATTCATTAAAAATGACATTATTTCAAAACTTTATCGGCATTAAATGGCCCACTGAAGTTGATATGCCTAAAACAAAACAAAACCAAACCAAAATTCACCACTCCCTCTCTTTTTCCTCTCTCTCTCTCTCTCTCTCTCTCTCTCTCTTCTTTCCTTGTTTTTCTTTAATTTTCTTTCCTTCTTTTAACCTAATATTTTTTTACTTTCATCTCTCTCTCTCTCTCTCTCTCTCTCTCTCTCTCTCTCTCTCTCTCTCTCTCTCTCTCTCTCTCTCTTTCTCTCTCTCTCTCTCTGCCTTGGAGCTTCGTTCCTTTCTTTCTTTCTTTCTCCCCCCTCTCTCTCTATCTCTCTATTCGTAGATTTCATTTCTTTTTTTTTTGTTTTCATCTCTCTCTCTCTCTCTCTCTCTCTCTCTTCTCTCTCTCTCTCTCCTCTCTCAATATTTCCGATAATCTTTGTTTCGATAATTTCTTACTTTCATTTCTCTCCTCCCCCCCATTCTCTCTTCATATTTCCTTGTTTTCCTCATTTTCGCTTTTCTTTCTTTCTTTCTTTTTTTATTTTCATCTCTCTCTCTCTCTCTCTCTCTCTCTCTCCTCTCTCTCTCTCTCTCTCTCTCTCTCTCTCTCTCTCTCTCTCTCTCTCTCTCTCTCAGACGATTTCCTGAAAACAGCGCTCTTCGTATTTTTTTGGCCAGGAAAGTCCTAATTAGTGATACGATTCGTGTATATACAAACCCCATTTTTATTTTTCATTTCTATTTTTACTCTCATTAAACAATAGACATTTGATAACCCCATATTTTATGACTCCTAAAATACTTTTTAATAAACTCTCGCAAAAGAGACTTCACCTTTGAAATATTTCTTTATCACCCTAAACTCATAATTCTCTACCTTGCCATTTATTCGGCTATTTTAAGATTCTTCACATCACCTAGCGGCTTTGATTTGGTATTCAACATCTGTTACACGATTAAATATCAGTTAAAAAAATATAACAGCAATTTAATAGAAAATATCGGAAAAGTCTTTTAATTATTTTTCAAAGATCAACATCTGTCGATATACCGTATACTTTTCGATAAGTCAATTGGTGCAAGGAATGTTCAGTGCTTTGGCGCACGGTCAAAATCACATTAAAAGCACCAGTTACAGCAAAATCACCGAAGTTAAGCAGCGATTAGCCGGTTCAATACTTATAATGGGTGAATATTTAAGCAACAGTCGGTACGGTAAGAAACCGAATATCAAAATACTATTTCTCTGAATTTTTTTAGATGAGGCTTGATGATTAGTAGTATTTAGATTATTCAGATTATTGTCCACATCTTTATTGTTATCTGTACAACGTTTCGACGCATGTTCCCGCCGGCCTGCTTCAGGTATTTCTTTTCGGATTCGGGAACCTTCTTTTCGAACTCAGGAACATTCTTTTCGAACCCGGGTACCTTCTATTCTAACACGGGAACCTTCTTTCGAAATCGGGAAGCTTCTTTTCGAAATTGGTAATCTTCTTGTCATAATCAGGAACCTTCTTGTCGTAATCGGGAGCCATCACGGAACTTTGAACCAACCCTTTATTCAATCCACGGGGAAATTGTTCTGATTCCGGGGTATAGGTGTTAAGCTATGTTAATTATTATTCTATGTTATTGTCGCCTTTGACCAGGATTGAACCTTCAGCCTAGAGATAACTGACACTTATCAAAATACCTTGTTAAAAAAAGTAAAGTTGGTGGAGTGGCCTATCGTTGGTATCAGCCGGATAGTGATGGAGTCTTTCCTCTTTCCCGTAGCGCTCGAGAAGGGAGAGAGTTTTGCTGGATAGAGCGCCACACCTTCAACCATCTCCTTACTTTAACGCACAGAACAGATTACCCAAGCTGTGCTACTCATACGCTGAGTTGGTGGGACTGGTATCGAACCTGGATCCTTGCGATTACAAGAGGGGGTGGGGTGCTCCACTGACTGAGCTAAATCGGTCCCTTGATTCGGCATTAAATAAGAAACAAAGCAAAACCATCTTTCCTTCTTTCCTTCTTTCAATCATTTTATTTTTTAAATTTCTTCTTTCTTTCTTTTTTATTCTTTCATTCAATCATTTTATTTTTCAGTTCTTTCTTTCCTTCTTTCTTTCTTTCTTTCTTTCTTTCTCTTTCTTTCACTCTTTCTTTTTTTCTCTCCACCCTATCTTTCTCCATTGGAACGTTTTATTTCCTTGTTTGTTTGTTTGTTTATTACTTTCTTGTCATCTCTCTCTCTCTCTCTCTCTCTCTCTCTCTCTCTCTCTCTCTCTCTCTCTCTCTCTCTCTCTTTCTCTCTCTTCTCTTCTCTCTCTGCTTTGGAGCGCTTCCTTCCTTTCTTTCTTCTACACCACCTCTCTCTCTCTCTCTCTCTCTCTCACTCTTTCTCTCTATTTTTTTTCTTCTTTCTTTCTTTCTCTCTCTCTCTCTCTCTCTCTCTCTCTCTCTCTCTGTCTGTCTCTGTCTGTCTGTCTCTCTCTCTCTCTCTCTCAAACACACACAAACTCTGTTCATTTCTTTCTTTTCTTTCTTTCTTTAACTCATTCCTCTTGATGCGTTTTTGATTTTTTCTGTCTTTTTTCTTTGTCCCATCTTTCTCCATTTGGTCATTTCATTTCATTTTCTCCCCCCTCTCTCTCCCTTCAAGGCATTTAATTTCTTTCTTCTAATTCTCTCCTCTCCCTTGCTCTCTCTCTCTCTCTTTGGACATTTTTCTTACTCTCTCTCTCTCTCTCTCTCTCTCTCTCTCTCTCTCTTCTCTCTTTCTTGGACAAATGCATTTCTTTTTTTCTTTCTCCCACTCTCTCTCGCCATGAAGGTGCTTCATTTCTTTCTTTCTGACTCTCTCTCTCTCTCTCTCTCTCTCTCTCTCTCTCTCTCTCTCTCTCTCTAGGCATATTCTTTCTTTCTCCCTCCCTTTCATTTTCTCTTTCTCTCATTCTCTCTCTCTCTCTACCTTTTTCGGGTGAAACCTTCATTTCTTTCTTTCTTTCTTTCTTTCTTTCTTTCTTTCTTTTTCCCCCTTCCTTTTTTGTCATTCTATATAAATGTATCTTTTATTTCTTTTTTTTCCCCACGCTCTAATCCCCCTCATTTAAAACTACCACTACCACCACCTTAACCCTCTCACCACCACCACTTTAACCTCCTTCACCACCTCCTCAACCCCACCACCACCTTCACCCTCTCACCACCCACCACTAACACCATCACCCCCACCCCCGCCCACCACCCCTCATCACCAAAAAGCAAACAATAAATAAGTCCATCATCCTTTTTATCCGCTTCACTAAATCCAATTGTCGACGGAATCGAAAATTTCTCGTTTCGCTTTTCTTATCATTAAATTCTTCATGTTGTTGTTGTTGTTGTTGTTGTTGTTATGGACACAAGACATTTTCAGCAAAGGAAAAATTAATTTATTTACCAATATCTCGGCTGGTGCCGTGCCAATCTTGTTGCTAGGCGTAACTAGGCAGAATTTCAAGAGCAAGTGGAACAACATCCAATAATTTACGACACCATATTTCAATTTCATTATCTATTTTTCTTGTTTTTTTTTCTACTAATTAAGAAAGCTTATTTGATTAATTTTTGGAAAGTTTAATTATAATTTTTGTGATGCTTCACAATTTCATTTTTTAAAAATGGTTTAATATAAGTAAGTAAAAGGAAAGTCGTCGGGGTGGCCTAAAGCCGGTATCAGCCTAGAGCCAAGGAGTCTATCCCCTTTTCACTAACGCTAGACAAAGGAGAATGTTTTCTGGTCTGTGGTGAAGCGCGACAACTAACATCAGCTCCTCACTTTACGGTAAAGATACTTGTGGTACTCATACGCTGAGATCGCGAGGGTCGGTATCGAACCAGGAAACTTGTGGTTCCTATACAGGGTATCTTTCAAGTCCTGATATATACTAAAAATGTAAGAACACAAGATGTCAGTCCAATTAAAACACAATAATCAAAACGTGTATATATATATATATATATATATATATATATATATATATATTCGAGGATAGGAGGTTGGAGTAAATCCGACAGAATGTGGCAAAGAATAAAGGGAAATGTGGACAAAAAGAACAACTCAAACAAGTAGATTTAGGAGATAGATTTCGTCCTACCTTGAGCAGGACTTCATCGGTCTTTTATTTGAACGTTAGTGCAACATACATTTGTTTTTATAGAAGAGCAAGTGAATGGGTGGGGGTAATAGTCGTGTTCCTTAATTGTAAGACTGTTATTATCTCGTAACACCCTCTCATTAAAAATGATACCGTCCAAATCGTCCAAGATGAATGGCGAAAATGTAAATCCTTATTATCTGGTGTTGATTATACACCAAATTCTTATGACTGTCGTCACCTCAGCTAAATAATGGATCATTCCGTTTTTATTATAAAAAAGAAAGGGAAGAAAAGGGAACGCTACTCAGAAAAAAAAAAACGTGAGAATTATTATAGAAAGAAAGAAAAGAGAGTAGGGAAAGATTGAGAGAGAAGGTGAGAGCGCTAAAGCGATAACGCTAATCTCTTTCAATTGAAAATAATAAAAAGAAGGAAAGAAAGAGAGAGAGAGAGGGGAGAGAGGAGAGAGAGAGTTGAATAAAGAGTATTATACTTTTTAGATATAAACTATTATGCAATAAACGTTGTAATAATTAAATTATCATACTGTTGTATATCCACAAATGGTGATTCAGTGTCTGTCTGTAACCAAACCTTAGTGACAGCTGACGTCACATTGCCTCAGGAATTACATAAGGTAATCAACCTATATTCAAAATCCTTAATATGTCGAATAATAAATCTTATTTATTTACAATGTCTCTATAAAGATCTGATTTAGATTTGCCTCAAAACAGCCCATGTTATTAGTACTTTATGTGTGTTATATATCACTAAGATAATTTCATCAAGAATATGACTGCCCTGTCGGCTGGGGCATTAGAATGCACCGACTGCACCTCTGCAGAGGGCCGTAGGTGGCGACCCGTCATGCTTAAGGATAGAACCCAGGTGGATGAGCAGTTCATGACTTGCAATACTCCACTTTGGCCCTATCTTGGGCTAGACGGGCGGTCGGAGAGGCCCCCTCTGATCAATCGGCTGGTCACGTCAAGCCCTAGCACCTATATGATTTTCCCAAACCCTATTGCCCTTATGGCAAGCCCCAATCCCTTTTTATCATATGGGTGTTAGAAGGCGGTGGCTGCGGGTCTACATGCCCTGGGAATGACGTTAAACTCTATCTGATGGTGAGGTTCCAGTTTTGGAGGTTTGGGGAATGTGGAGCACCCCTTCATCACCATTGCTCCCTGGTCCACTCTGATCCGGAGTGGTAGTACCTGTTAGGGTCCCATCTATGGGTTAAATAGAAAAATGTATTTATAAAAAAAAAGGTATTATCCATTAAGAATTGATTTATTTCAAAACTTTATCGGCATTAAATGACCCACTGAGGTTGATATGCCGTAAAACCAAACCAAACCAAACCAAACCAAACCAAATCAAAAGTATGACACACTTTTCTATCCCAAATTACATTTTCATAATATTTAAAAGGTTTCCAGTTATTTTTCATTTGGCAAATATCTTGGTGATTAATTTTTTCCTGTGGTTTTGTAAATGTGTAGCCCCCTGTACATTTCTTAAGTATGTAGTTGAGAAATATGATTGCTATAACAAATAGCAGTGATGAGAGGGAGTCTCCTTGGAATATGCCTCTTTGGATTTTCACCACTGCTAGGGTTTGTCCACCTGCTGATAATAATACTTTCCAGTTTACAATAGTCTTCGTGATGACGCTTATGACTTTGTCAGATAACTTGTACATTTTTAGACATTCAATTATTCAAGTTTGTAGGAACATATCATAAAGCGGTCTGTAATTAATTTGGACCATATTACCTTTAAACACTCCATCTGCGATCTCGATTCATAAGGACATTCTTTTTCATTTACACCTTCAAAATCGAGTCGTTAGGGGTTAGGGTTAGGGGTTAGTTTTATAATTTTTTTAAAAATCTAAAAAAATCGTCTGTTAACGAACAACCGGATTTTGACGGTATAAATGAAAAAATGTCCTTATGAATCGAGATCGCAGATGGGGTGCTTAAAGAGTAATTTGTTTCATTTATTTTCTCTCACGTTTTTAGTGCCTTCCATCCCATGAGCTTCGGTTTGTGGGTTGCCCCACATTAATTGAACCTTATATCTGACCGGTATAAGTTTGGATGCGCTGTAAATACTGCATACACGAATCGAGATATTGATAGATCTCGAAACCGATTGACAGCTGGTATAATCCCACAGTTAGAAAGGCAAAAGCCTGTCCAACACCTGCCCAAACCAGCACGTTATCATACGTTCTCAATCACAGCAAATTCGATGTGATTTATGGCGATGTTGAAGTGGTTTTCCTGCACCTCTTGGGCTGTTCTCTTTATTGGGCTAAACAGTTTTATTGAGGAAGGAGACGCGAAGAGCATCACGGCTACAAAAGAACCATCTGGTTCTCCATCAAACATCTTTTGACACTAATATGCCAAATACTCTATCACTTCTGGCAAAAGTGCCCGCTCTTATTTTATCTGCGAGACACATACGCCATGTTTGATTTTATTAGGCAAGTCAATGTTTTGGTAATAAAATTTGTATCGACCAACCGTTGGAGGTAAAATCTTCAAGATATATCCATATCTTATTATAATGGAGATTGTGGGTTTGTCTGTCTGTAACCGAAACTATATTACCATTCAAGTCACAATACCCTTTGTTATTTACATCATATTCTCTATGATTTTATTTTTATCTAAACCTCAATTATTAATAAAATTGTTTTACATCATTAAGACTATTGACTATATCTACATGATATTTTCCACGTACCCCACTTGTACGGGTCAGGCACAAAGTCCCTATTAACGTGGGACCACCCACAAACCGAAGTTCATGGAGTGGCGAGTGAAAAATTGCGTCGATCCCGTCGGCATTCCCCCTCAAGGGGGCGCCTCAGGCACTAGGCAATAAACCCAGCCCTGCCCCTTTAAATCAAAGGGGCAGGTGTTGCCTGGGGGGATGGCCCCCTGGGATCGACGCTGTTAATTATAGCAATGGTCCAGAGGCCGAAGCCACTGTTGACCATATCTACATACGAATAACATGCAATTGTATTTATATATACAACAAAATAGCGGTTTACAGTGTGAATGGGAAGGCTCATTTGCATATTGATCTTAAAAATTTGATTTTAATAAATATATGCTTAGTATTATTGATTTCTAATTGTTTGGTTTTATCTTAATGAATATGAGCAAAAGTCTCGGGGATAAATCTTAAAAGAAATCCATTAACAAGAAGAAATAACTGTAATATTATTCTTTACTTCCTATTTTAACTAAATAGTTAAATTAGGAAAATTTACCAATGAAAGACGGGAGTAAGGGAAAATGATGGAAGAGTTAGTTTCAAAGTTGTTCTATTTTTCAATCATACCCCCTCTGTTCCAAATATTTTAATCTGAATTCTTATTCAGTTTCATTAGCCTTTCTAATTTAACATGATATTATTTATATTAAAACTTAAATACTTGCACCCGGAGGGTGCATATATTTGCTAGTTTATATAAGTAATACTAGCAAAATAAAAAAAACCCCTCCGGGTGGTGTAAAATTTAATTTGGCTTGGACCTTAAAAAAAAAGAAGAAAACTTGTATATGTTTAGACATTCAATTATTCAAGTTTGTAGTTTGTATAGAGTATCCCTTCATTGCCATTGCTCTCAGGTCCACCCTAACCCATAGTGATAGTACCTATTAGGGTCCGATCTATGGGTTAAATAGTTTAAAATATGGGTTTACAAAAAATGTGTTTTTTAAAAAAATTGAGTTTGGAAAAATCTGAATACCCAACAAGAATGAATAAAGCAAAATGTCTTCGGCATAAAATAACCCAATAAGGTTGACATTGTTACAAATTTGTAGAAATATATCATAGGGCGTTCTTTGAAATCTTATATTTTCTTTAATAATGGGCCTAAAAAATAATTTAGCAGTCAAAATTTACATATATGGTTTCTGACTAATAAAAACAAGTTTCTAACAATTTCTAAATTCTAATATTTAAGGTTTTTCTTCTTTTTTTTTTGGGGGGGGGGCTCAAAATTCATATTCTGATTATCATCTGCCGTAAAACAGATGTTTTTTTTTTATTTTCACCGTATAATAAAGTATAAAATTTAATGTAGAAGAATATTATGTGATTATTTCTTGTTTGTAAATAATTTTCCCCTATAACTCAATACATTAGATAATTTAAATACATATCAAAATAGAAGAAACTATCTATAAATCAATAAAACCGGACGTTTAATTATTAAACTTGTTTCAACTAACAATGAGGATCGTTTGATATTGCATGCTTAATTTCTGAGTTTATATAATACAGGGTTGTTGATTATTTTTTGTCCTAATGATTTTGACCAGAAATTAAATACTCATTGATAAAATTACGCAATTCCTAAGGTGTCGTAAGCAGTGACATAGTTTTGGTTACAAACAGAAAGACCGAATCTCCATTATATATAGATGCTGCAGATTATAATGTTCTTCAATAAGATATTGATAGCCCTGTTAGGAGGTCAGCATTTTCTTTTAAGGGCGGGGTATTTCATCCCTTCTTTTTGATAGATTGTTCGGTCAGTACTGCGATATCCTGCTTAATTCACGAAAGCTAAGCAAATGTGGTAATTCAAAGTTAATCCCATAGTAGTAAAATAAATGTGACGGGGTGGTCTATTGTTGATACTACCATATATATATATATATATATATATATATATATATATCTTATTATAATGGAGATTGTGTGTTTTTCTGTCTGTAACTGAAATTATATCACTACTCAAGTCACAATTCCTTTAGTCATTTACGTCACATTCTCCATGATTTTATTTTCATTTAAACCTCAATTTCTAATAAGATTGTTTTACATTATTAATACTGTTAATCATATCTACAATTGAATAACATGCAATTGTATTTATATATAGACTAAAATAGCAGTTTACAGTGTGAACAGGAAGGCTAATTTGCATATTGATATTAAAAATTTGATTTTAATAAATATGTGCTTAGTATTATTGATTTTTAATTGTATTGTTTTATCTTAATGAATATGATCAAAAATCTCTTCAATAAATCTTAAAAGAAATCGATTCACGAGAAGAAATAATTCTGATTTTATTCTTTACTTCCAATTTTAACTAAGTTATTAAATTAGGGAAATTTAGCAATGAAAGACGAGAGTGATAGAAGAGTAAGTTTCAGTTGTTCTACTTTTCGATTATACACCCCTCTGTTTCAAATCATTTTATCTGCATTCTTATTTAGTTTCATTAGCCTTTCTAATTTAATATATTTTATTACATTAAAACTTAAATACTTGCACCCAGAGGGTGCATATATTTACTAGTATATATAATCACTCCAAGGTCTGCTCTAATCAGGACTTGTAGAATCGTTTAGGATCTCATTTCAGGTTCGAATCAATTTGCTTGAAAATGATCCCCTTTTCACTGGTGATAGATCAAGGAGGGTGCTTTTCTACTGATGGGAAGCGCCACATTTACCATCAGCTCCCTGCTGTTTCACCAAACAGTTCAGAATAACCAAGCTGTTCTATTCATGTGCTGAGTAGGTGAGGATCCATATCTATCCCGGAACCTTGCGATTCCTAAAAAGGCTGGCGCAGTAGAAAACGAGTAAGACCTCACCCTGATGGGGCTATCTGTTGGCCGGGGGGGGGTGATCTGTAATACGTAAAGACAGAATATTGGTGGCCAAGCAGTCCATGCCATGCAACACTTCACTTTTACTTTTTACTTAATTCACTTAGTATCATTCATATTTTATGTTTCTTTTTCTTTCCTTCTTTTTTCCAGTCTACTATATTTCATTCATTCTTTCTCCCTTCCTTTCTTTCTTTCTTTCTTTCTTTCTCCCCGTCGTTATTTTCATCCTTCTTTTACCTTCTGCACTCATAATTTATTCATTTCTTTATTTTCAATTTTTATTCCTTCATCTTTCTAATTTCTTTCTTCTTTCTTCCTTTTTTTTTTACTAATAATTCATTCGTGTCTTCTTTCTTTCTTTCTTTCTTTCTTTTTTCTTTCTTTCTATCATTCTATCTTAATTCAGTATTTTCTTCGTTATTCTTCATTCTTTCTTATAATTTATTCCATTTTATCGATTTTTCTCTTATTTTATTTCTATTCGTTATTCCTTTTGTTGTCCATTATTTTTCCTTTCTATCTTTCTTTCTTTCATTTCTTTCTTTCTTTCTTTCTTTCTTTTCTTTTTCTTGTCTGTCTGTCTGTCGTTATTTTTTCCATCTTTCTTTCACCTTCCATACTATTTCTAATTTATTCCTTTCTTATTTTTTATTCCTTCAATCGGCTGGTCACATCAAGCCCTAGCACCTATATGATAGTTGCGACCTAATTGTTCTGATGGCAAACCCCAACCCTTTTGGTAGCTGAGGGTCTTAGTGTCCTGGGTATAACTTTAAATATCATATAGTGGTGAGGTTCTAGTTCTGGAGCACTGGTAAGTGTGGAATACCCCTTCATTGCCATTACTCTCAGGTCCACTCTGACCCTGTGTGGTAGTCTGGGTTTAATACGAGGGTGAGTAAAAATGTAATGCCATTTTGTTTAGGACAAGTATAAATACCAACAAAAGAATATGTTTCATACATAAAAATGAACCTGGTCCTCTGTGGATCACATCCCCACATCTCCACATAGTTACCGTTTCTCTCAATAGCAATGTTCCACCTTCGAATATGAGCATGCATACCTGCCCTGTAAAATTCTGTTGACTGTTCGTTGAGTCACTTCTTCATTACAGATTTCACTTCCTCGTCACTGGAAAATATTTGCCTCTCAAACTCTCTTTCATGGGGCCGAAGAGAAGATAATCTGAAGATGCTAAATCTCGTCAGTATGGAGGATGCGGTAAAGTTGTCCACCCGAATGAAGCGATTTTGTCCCTTGTCCTGATGCTTGTGTGTGATCAAACATTGTCAAGCAGAAGGAGAACATTGTCGTTTGGCAAGTTGGGTCTTACTCGTCGGATTCTTGCTCTAAGCCTCATCAGGTTCTCAATGTAGGCTTTAGCTTTATTTTTTTTAAAACTTCCCATGAAATAAAGAAAATGGCATTACGTTTTGACTCACCTCGTAGATCAAAAAAATAGTTTAAAAAGATTAAAAAGAATTGAATATCTAACAAAAATGAATAAAACAAAAATACCTTCGGCATAAAATGACCCCACAAGGGTTGACATGACGTATCGACTTTACAGCTTATTGATAGTAACGTCAGAGATGCTGATAAGTACGCTTCCTGCTTTCCTGACGCATAAAAATCTAAAAGGACGCAGTAATATTCTATCTAAGCGTCGCAGTATTTTTCTTTTTTCTTCCCTTACCATTTCAAGCTAACTGTAAATACATTTCAATAGTTTCTTAGAAATGAATTACACAGGATAGGTTGCAAGGTAGGGGTTAGACGGCTTTAGTTGTTTCCCTAGATCATAAATAAAAGCCATACAATTTATTAAGAAACTATAGATCGGACCCATCAAATTTCTTGGACTCATTCAAAGCAAATATGTGCGTCCCAGGACGTAGTAAATTAAAAAGCTATCATTGTATTTGGAATATTTCTAGCGGCACTGGACATCAACACCTAGCTGAGTCACCCAAATATATTCTTTTATGTTTTTCTATCTCGTTCTCTCCTACTTGTCCTTGAGGCGCGTAGTGTAATGGTTAAAATCGTAGGAAATAGACTTGCCGACCGCGTTCAAATACTGGACGAGGCTGTTTGCATTTACCTAAAGATAATACCCCCCCCCAGCTATGAGTAAATAGTAGGACAGAATGGCATCTGTCATCTTGGCTAGGTACCCAGTCTAGGAGAAGGAAAACTCTGAATTCAAACCCGTTAAAACTGTGCTAAAAAATCGACATTGTGTTATAATGCGTAGGTTTGATAAATATGTACAAAGTGTGTCAAAAACCGAATCGAGATTTTTTTAAATTTTGACACACCTTGTATTCTGAAAACAAAAAATAACGTTCCATACATTCTTCATTTTTATCTTGGTAAATGCAGCTTTGAACTTGGTACTGTTTTGACACACCTTGTATTCGAAAAAAAATGAATGGAACGTTATTTTTTTTCAGTATGTCAAAAAGTACAAAAAATCTCGATACTTTTTGTCACACCAGGTATATGGTTTTCATCTGTGTTACCCTACTGAGAGAGGGTAAAGCAACGCGCTTTAAGCACTATCTTTGCTTTATCAGATGAGGAATATTCTGTGTAACCAATCTAGGAGAAGGAAGATTCTGAATTCAAACCTATTAACCACCACTTAAGAAATTGACCTTGTGTCATATCTTGCTCGTGCGGAGAGGTTGATAAATATATCCATCACTTTCTTTTGGTTTATTTTCTTTATTTCTTTTGTTCACCCTTTTCCTTCATGGCAAGCCTCTTTGGGGAGCTTTGATACATTTGTTGTGACTTTTATATATACTCAGTCCCTCTTCCTCGCTGTCTTTTATGTTAATCCCTTTTATGTTAATCTCCTACGATCGAGAAAGTTAATTGTTGTGTCCAATTGGACACATTGCCTAGTGGATAAAGGAGTTAGGTTAACACAGTTCTAAGTGACAGTTATCTCTAGATTGCAGGTTCAATCATGATCAAGGGCAGCAGTAACATAGAATAATAATTAACAAAGCTTAACGCCTCTACCCCAGTTATGGTTAGCGGAATGAGAACAGGATACCCCCGTGGTCTGAATAAAGGGTTAGGTTCAAAGTTCCGTGATGGCTCCCGATTACGACAAGAAGGTTACCGAGTCAAAAAAGAAGGTTACCGAGTCCGACAAGAAATACCTGAAGAAGACCGGAGGGCATATCGGTTGAAACGTTGTAAAGATAACAATGAAGATGAGGACAATAGTCCGAATAACGCAGATAATTGTAACCAATCCTCTCTTTTTAAAAAATATATATTTGTTTTCTTATTCACTTTCTTTTTCTAATTACTTCTCATCGTACCTAGTCCTGTCGGCTGGCGCTTTAGAATACACCGACTGTACCTCTGCAGAGGTGTAAGAACCCCCCCCCAATAGGACCAACTGTTGGCCATGGGTGGCGATCCGTGAAGCGTAAAGACGGAATCCTTGTGGCTGAGCAGTCCATGACATGCAACACTCCTCTTAAGCCCTAGCACCTATGATTGCCCTAACCCCATTGCTCTTATAGCAATCCCCAACCCTTTTTATCATATATATGCTAGGAAAAGGTGGATGAGGTTCATCATGTCGGGGAATTACGTTAAAATCTATCTGATGGTGAGGTTCCAGTTCTGGAGGCCAGGGGAATGTAGAGCGTCCCTTTATCCCCATTGCTCCCTAGTCCACTCTGACCCGGAGTGGTAGTACCTGTTACGGTCCCATGTATGGCTTAAATAGAAAAATGTGTTCATAAAAAAATTGAGTATCCATTAAGAATGAATTCATTTCAAAACTTTGTCGGCATTAAATGACCCACTGAGGTTGATATGCCGTAATATAAAACAAACCAAACCAAACAGACCCAAACCTCTTTCTTTTAATCAAATCTTTGTTTTCGTTCTTTACTTTTTTTTTTCTAATTCCTTCCCATCGAACCGGACATTTTTCCAACCATCTCAATATCGCAAAAAAAAGTGAATAAATAGATAAAATAATAACCCCATCGCGTGATTTTCGTGTCCTCTCTGATGCAATTACATTTGGTTAAAACAAATTTGGCCGGCGCGGTATGTAAAGATGGAACGGATCAGGTCCGGACTGACACTGACACTCTGTCCAGACAGGGACAGCCGGTCCGATTGATCCCGCAAGGAGACAGGTGTCATTGATGTAATCCATCAGTCACAAAGAGGACAGGTGAGCCAGCATGTCTCCAGCAATGAATGGTAATGGAAGATCTAATAGAACTTGTGCACCCCGGGGAGAGGGGTACAAGAAACCGTTCACAGAGAGAGAGAGAGAGAAACGGAAAGTGTCGGAGGGGGTGGGGTGAGCTTATCAAAAGAAAAGTTCTGATTTTGAGGTCGTTTAGTCGAAAGCATATATTGCTGGACTGAGCGCGAAAGAAAAGAATGGTGGAAGGGGTAGGGGCTCTTCAGAATCGTCAGATGCACGCTACTGCTGCTGCTGCTGCTGCTGGTGATGATGATGATTATGATGATGATATACACATTTTAACAGGAGCAATATAATTTATCATATTCTGAATAATATGTGAATAAAAAATAGTATGAATATATATATATATATATATATATATATATATATATATATATATATATATAGGTTAAATTATTATTATTGTTGGAGAATTGATTATAGAGGGCTCAATTACTTATGTAAGAGCTTTATTTATTTATTTATAATTAATAATGCAATTTAAAAGTCGGTCCTACCATTGGTTTCTGAATAACACTTTTTGGGTGTTATTCGTCGTCAGAGGCGTTGACTTTTATTGTATTATTAATTATAAATAAATAAATTTAAATAATATTATATATATTTATATATAAATATATATATATATATATATATATATATATATATATATATATATATATATATATATATATAGCACTCTGTGACGGCATTTACACACAAAGCGATGTATGTATTAATACAGTTAAAATCCCCTTCCCATTCTGTAAGTGAAGACAGCCTAATGGTTAAGGTGCCGGACTGACACCCAACCGATTGGAATTCAATTACGGATGTAGGTAGCTTACAAAATGTCTAGCCACACTGAAGAGACTTGATCGAAACACGTGTCTGTGGATGACCATATATATATATAAATATATATACATAATCCATGAATTTCCCTAATAAATAATATATTTTATTTTATTCATTTATTTTTATTTTTTTATTTTTACAACTGTAAAAGTCATTAAAAAATCTTCCTAGTTAACTATTTTTATCTTAAATTCAAAAATGTACATTTTTTGCAATTTTCACCGGAAGTATGACAGACGATATTAGACAGAAAAATAAAAAGAATTGAATTATTCCTCAATATAACTTCGCTAAG
>CM042164.1:68175045-68182545 GCA_023376005.1 Doryteuthis pealeii | reverse complement strand
AACAAGTTTTTAATCATTCGTTAATGAAACTTGTGTATTCTCAATTTTTACTACATTTACATACATATATATAAATATATATTTTGGGGAGAATATGTGCTTAATTGAAGTCATACCTAATTTGAAAATTAATTAGTTGATAATTAATGAATTAGGCGAATATATCTATTTAAATTCACATTTAAACAGATATATTCGCCTAATTCATTAATTATCTACTAATTAATTTTCAAATTAGGTATGTCTTCAATTAAGTACATATTCTCCCAAAAATTGTCGGCATAGCCATATTAAACAAACTGTTTGCCTACTAAAATATAAATATATATATATATGTGTGTGTGTGTATGTTTATGTATATCTATGTATATGTGTGTATGTATATATATATATATATATACATGTATGTGTGTATGTATATATATGTATGTGTGTACTTATGTATGTGTGTATATATATGTGTGTGTGTATGTTTATGTATATGTATATATATGTGTGTATGTTTATGTATATGTATATATGTGTATATATATGAGTGTGTATGTTTATGTATATGTATATGTGTGTGTGTTTATGTATATGCGTATATATGTGTGTGTGTGTTTATGTTTATGCATATATATATATATATATATGTTTAAGCTAATGTATATATATATGTGTATGTATGTTTATGCATATGTATATATATGTGTATTCATATTTAAGCTAATGTATATATATATGTGTATGTATGCGTATGCATATATATATGTATATATGTGTATGCATATATATATATGTATATATGTATATGCATATGTATATATGTGTATGCATATGCATATATATATGTATATATGTTATGCGTATATATATATGTGTATATATGTATGCATATATATTATATGCATGTGTATGCTGCTAATGTATATATTATGTGTATGTATGCGTATGCATATATATATGTATTTATGTGTATATATATGTATATATGTATATATGCATATGTATATATGTATATGTGTATGCATATATATATATATGTATATATGTGTATGCATATATATATATATGTGTATATATGTATGCATATATATATATATATGCATGTGTATGCATATATATATATAAGCTAATGTATATATATATGTGTATGTATGTATATGTGTATGCATATATATATATATATATGTATATGCATATGTATTATGTGTATGCATATGCATATATATATATATGTGTATGCATATATATATGTGTATATATGTATGCATATATATATATATATGGATGTGTATGCATATATATATGTATGTATGTTTATGCATATGTATATATATATGTGTGTGTATATATGTTTATGTATATGTGTGTAAATATGTTTATGTATATGTATGTATATGTGTGTGCGTATGTTTATATATATGTATATATATATATATATATTTGTGTATATATATGTGTATATATGTATGTGAATATATGTATGTATATATATATATATGTGTGTGTGTGTATGTGTGTGTGTTTAGATGGAGATATATGTATATCTCTATCTGGCCCTTACTTAGGTTAGACGAGCGGTCAGATCAACTGGCTGGTCATGTCAAACTCTAGCACCTATATGATTGTCCTAACCCTATTGTCCTTATGGCAACTTCCCCCTTTCTATCATATGTGCTAGAAAGCTGTGACTGAGGGTCTTCATGTCCTGAGAATGACGTTCAACCCTATCCAATGGTGAGGTTCCAGTTCAGGACGTCAGGGGAATGTTAAGCACCATTTCATCACCATTGCTTCTAGGTCCACTCTGACCAGGAGTGGTAGTACCTCTGAAGGTCACATCTATGGATTAAATAGAAAGAATGTGTTTAAAACAAATTGAGAACCATCAAGAATGAATAAATGAAAACGTCTTAGGCATAAAATGACCCAACAAGGGTTGACATGCCATAAAAACAAATCAACCAACCAACCAACATAAAAGCTGCCAAATTGCTCTCCTTGTGTCAAACTTGCCAACAGGGCGATGAATGTTTACAAAAACTGTAAAAAAGAATTGAGTTTGAAAACAAATGTTATACCTGACAAAAATCAATAAAACAAAATGTTTTCATTATGAAATGACCCAAGGTATTTCTTGTCGGACTTGGGAACCTTCTCAGACTCGGGAAACATCTCGGACACGGGAGTTCTGGTCGTAATCGGGAGCCTTCTTGTTGTAATCGGGAACCTTCTTGTCGTAATCAGGAGCCATCACGGAACTTTGAACCTAACCCTTTATTCAGTCCACGGGGATATCCTGTTCTCATTCCGCTAACCATAGCTGGGGGGAAAGGCGTTAAGCTGTGTTAATTATTATTCTATGTTACTGCTTCCCCTGACCAGGATTGAACATGCAGTCATGTGTTCCCGAGTCCAACAAGAAAAACCTAAACAAGATCGGAGGGCACATCGGCCGAAACGTTGTACAGATAAGAATGAAGATGAGGACAATAGTCCGAATAATACAAATAATACTAATAGATCTATCCGGGTAAAAGTTGTAGGGAGGTATACTCGCAGGTAACTATGAAGCTGGTGCGTCAGAGTAGTAGCCGTAGTAATAGTGATAGGCGCTGTAGTCGGCGTTTGAAACACAACAGTGTTAAGTATTTATGGTGGACAATAACCAATCAGATTACTGTGAGGGGGTGCCAACGTATATACTTATTCATTACATCACTAATCATCAATCCTCAACTAAAAAATTCAAAGAAATAACCCAACAAGGGTTGACATGCCGTAAAATCCAACCAACCAACCAACAAAGCAGATAACGCATCTCGTAGCAATATTAAATCAAATGTAGCCTGACAACCAGAAGGAGCAATTCCACACTTTACGTTGATAGAATCCAGACACATATTAGTCCTGGTTTTGCAAAGATACAATTCCAAAAACATTAGCAACACGGCCTAAACACACATGGCCTGACGTCACTACGAGATAATTGCGCACTTTATCAGAAACCATTCCAGTTACCGAAGTGGACTAACAGCCCAGAAGAGACAGCTCCCATGATTTATACAGTAATAACATATTCAATAAATGGGATCAACCTCTGTTTTTTTTTTGGGGGGGTTTGTGTGTGTCAAGTTGAATAAAGATAATCTCTGAACAGCAATTGCTTTTCAGCACTGGATCAGAATGTAGTATCTGTTCGAGCTGCCCGTTCTTACCAAAAAATTATACTACTATTCTATATCTATTATTACGCTAAGGCTGAGTTAATCAACTTTTGCTCCCTAAAGGCTTTTTTACTATTTAACTTAAAGACAGGAAAAGTATACTAAATTATTCCTTAATTTTAAGATTGAATTATGTTTGAAAAAGAAATTATATTTGAATTCATTCTAATTAGTCGTAATTTGTAATTAAGTCAAAAACCGTCTCTCACTTTACTTTGTATCTATCTCTTTCTTCCCTTATTATATCTTGACTACCCTCTCCTTATATAATGTTAGTTATTACTGGAGAGTAGAGAGAGAGAGAGAGAGAGAGAGAGAGAGAGAGAGAGAGAGAGAGAGAGACGGGGGAATTTGAAATGTATTTCTATGTTAAATTTCACCACAAGTAACCCGTAGCTTAAATGAGGTCAAACATGCGCTTTCTTAGAAAGCTAACAAAATGATTTTAAGGTTTCGTCCAGCAGTATTTATTTTATTAAATTTTTTATTCACTTTGCTAACTCCTTTTTCCCTAATCTCAGCTATCTACCCAGAGTTGAATAGGTGACTGAATGGATGACCCAAAGGTTCACGTTTTTTCTAATATATATATACATATATATATATACATACATATATATATATATATATATATATATATATATATATATTCATCAAAAGTAGCTACCACGGTTTCATTGTAGTGGTAGTAGTAGTTAATCCAAAAGGGCTCAATATATTTCATAAAATATGGAGCATTTTTAGAGAAAAAACTTATTTCTCCAACGACTTTTTTCTACCCGTATATATATATATATATATATATATATATTATATATATATATATATATATGGGAGTAAATATGGAAAATAAATCTGACAATATTAAGAAAATTTGAAAAAACAAGTGTTCCGAAAATAGGATGAATTTAATTATCGATGTTTAAACATTTCGGTTTCATTAACAAAAACATCCATCATTTTCTTCACCCCAAGATACATCCTGATGAAGGTTTAATGAAACCGAAATGTTTAAACATCGGTAATTAAATTCATCCTATTTTCGGAACACTTGTTTTTTCAAATTTTCTTTATATATATATATATATATATATATATATATATATATATATGTATATATATATATATATACCAACCCCTCCACAGGAGCAGGGTGCGACTCAATGTCAATTTCATAAGCGGAGTTTAACCTTTGAATTTAGAGTTTTCCTTCTCCTAGATTGGTTACCTAGCCAAGATTAATTAGCCCACTCCGTCCTACTATTTATAACTGGAGGGAGAGAAGTTAAATGCATCATTTCCTGGTATTAACACTATGTGAAATGCAAACAGTCTCGTCCAGGATTTGAACTCTGATCGAAGACTCCATTTCCTACGTCTCAAAGCTTACACCACGTGTTCCTGCTCCTTATATCATCTCAAAAAACAAATAGGTTTCTTTCATAACGCTTTTCAGAAAAACAACAAAAGTCCATGTTTAATGTTTAGACTCAAAGGCGAGAAACTGACAGTCAATACAGAATACACTGACTGTACTTCTGCAGATATGTAAAAAAAAAAAAACAATCGGGCTGTGGCGTTAGTTTCGTATTTTGCCTGGAGAGTTGTCTGCCCGTTTAGTTTGCTGGTTCCCGCTAGGGGCCTGTTATATTTAAGCGGCTGGTTTGAACGTCTCTTTCTCTTTTCGTGTTTCTCGACCTACGAGACACATGGGTTAGACTCTGGTCTACCCCCCTCTTGTTGGGGGTTTGCCCCCCTACATTACTGTAAGTGATTCATACAGCATGGACTATTCCTAGTCTCATGTCTGTTGCTTTTATGTTTATCCTTTGTATTACTTTTGTATGTATGTTTATGTACACCTATGTATTATGTACCCTGTTAATTCTTGTGCTGTATATAAAATGTTTTGTCTATCAACCTTTGTCGGAGTTTTTAATCAAGTATATATCACCTTTGAATTTTACAGGGCCACCTATCGATCAAGGGTGGTGATACGTGATTCTTAATGACGGAATCCTGGTGGCTGAGCAGTCCATGACGTACTACACTCTACTTTGGTCTTTACTAGGCGGGCGGTCGGAGAGGCTATTTCCTATCAATCGGGGCAGGTTACTCCATAGGGCCTATATGATTGTACCAACCCTATAGTAAACCACCAATCGATTTTATCATAGAGCTGATAAAATTGACATTACTACGATACGAGGTCAATTTTAAGCGGAGTACAGCTGGGCTGAATGCAGAATGTTCCCTCTCACTTACTTACTTATTTTCTCTCTCTCTCTCTCTCTCTCTCTCTCTCTCTCTCTCTCTCTCTCTCTCTCTCTCTCTCTGTGTCTGTCTGTCTGTCTCTATTTTTGCCCACGTTCATCTTCCTTCCCAACCTCTCCACCCAAACCCACTAAAATACGACGCAGTCCAAAGTAAATAAGAAAGAGGAAAATCCTTCATTCAGCCCAACTGTACTCCTCTTAAAATTGACCTTGTATCGCATCCTGCTCATGGTGGAGGGGTTGAGTAAATACATACATCTTTCTCAAACCAGATAAAAATTCTATTAACTTCTGATTGAATCCCAGTCCCAATTGTGTAAGTACTGGATAAGATTCAATATTTTTAGCCGGTCTCCATTTTATTTCTACTTCCGGTTTTGTCGCCATTTGCACATTTGGCTCGAATCGAATTTTTCGCGGGAAACTCGTTAGCCCAATTCAGGTGAGTGAGTATCGTAGCTGACTAATTTTGGATTGAGGCGTATTTTAGCGGGTTTGGGTGGATAAGTTGGGAGGGGAGTACAAGAGTGAAAGAAGAGAGGGAGAGAGGGAGAGAGCTTAAGTGAGTAAGAGAGAGGTGAGAGAGATTGAGTGAGTGAGAGAGGTGAGAGAGATTGAGTGAGTGAGAGAGGTGAGAGAGATTGAGTGAGTGAGAGAGGTGAGAGAGATTGAGTGAGTGAGAGAGAGAGAGAGAGATATTGAGTGAGTGAGAGAGGGGAGAGAGATTGCGTGAGTGAGAGAGGGAAGAGAATTGAGTGAGAGAGAGAGGTGAGAGAGATTGAGTGAGTGAGAGAGGGGAGAAATTGAGTGAGTGAGAGAGGTGAGAGAGATTGAGTGAGTGAGAGAGGTGAGAGAGATTGAGTGAGTGAGAGAGGGAGAGAGATTGCGTGAGTGAGAGAGGGAAGAGATATTGAGTGAGTGAGAGAGAGCTGAGAGAGAGTGAGTGAGAGAGAGAATTGAGTGAGTGAGAGAGGGAGAGAAATTGAGTGAGTGAGAGAGGGGAGAGATATTGAGTGAGTGAGAAAGGTGAGAGAAATTGAGTAAGAGAGAGGGGAGAGATATTGACTGAGTGACAGGAGTGAGGGAGAGAGGTTGAGAAAAAATGTGTGTGATTGAGAGAAATGGAGAGAGAGAGAGAGAGAGGATTTGGATATAACAGACCAAAAAGTTGCATCGTCGACATCATCACCTACAATAAACATCCATTTTCCATAAGATCCCGTGTTTGTCTACCTTTCTCCACATACTGTCGGATTAACCTCCTCACATTTCTCCCATTCTCTCTCTCTCTCTCTCTCTCTCTATATATATATATATATATATATATATATATATATATATAGAACAATTGAAGAAGAGAGATTTGCTTTTTATGCCAAAAACTTACGAGAAGCCAGCAAAGGAGATAGTGAGTTATCTCCCTTTCTCCTATTTCTATGACTGGTTAAAACTTTAATTTAGGGTTTCTCAAACACTTGAAAAAATAAAAACGTAGAATACAATAATTTTCCATATGTCTTGTTTGAAGCATTTTATTTAGCGACACAATAAAAAAAATCATTTCACAATGTGAACATCTAATTCTCCTCTTATCCCCCCTCCATAAAAAAATTCCATTGAATATTTAGCTTGCACAGCGGCATTCTATATCCTGTACATTTGCACGTCAAATCAGACGGACGCATTAGAAACAGTGATTTACGTCCCCAGAAATGAGAAAAGCAACTAAAAACAACAATAACACTGGTTTACAAAAAAATATCTTTTTGTCCGAGGCAAGAATGTGAATAGATGTTTTTTACTAATTTGGGTGTGCTGAATTCAAATTTATAAATAGTTTTGCTCTATCCACTCTAATTTTCTGTATTTTAAATAGTCTCATTTTAGTATATACAGAGTATATACGTACTTATTTCAACAGATGCAACAGCTTATTACAGATAAAACAGGATAGATAAAGAATATTGACGGAATAAATATACTTGGATGACACAATGTACACAATTCATAGT
>CM042164.1:68162545-68170045 GCA_023376005.1 Doryteuthis pealeii | reverse complement strand
TTAGTGATTTTTTACATGACAGTAAATGAGAAGTAAAATACACAAGCGATGTGTTTTTGATATGGCTTTTTTAGCGACACATTTTTGGAGAATATGTGCTTAATTTGAGTCGTACCTAGCATAATTTTGAAAGTAATTAATTAATAATTATTATTAGGCGGGAATCCCTATTCAAATGTAAGCTAAATAAATCGAGGAAAATCAAATCTCTGGTATTACCACTTTCGCCTATTAGGCTCCATCAGCAGAGCTATAGATAGGAAGACCGCCTTGGCGTGAATTCGAACCCTGACAGCGGACCGTTTGTTAATATTTATTATTTTTATGCATATTTATACATTTTCTGTTTTTCATGTCCACATGACAACACTGTTCTGATAAAACAGTATTTAACATAGAAATGTTTGTATCATGTGCTAATTCAATTTGTCTTATCCATTCCTGTTAATCTAGTTGCCGTCATTTTCCCCAATTTATTCACATAAAAAATCTTTAAAAATACTACGGCAAATATATGCACCCCCGGGTGCAGTATTAAGTTTTAATATGATAAATATCATGTTAAATTAGAAAGCTAATGAAAACTGAATAAGAATTCAGATAAAAAAATATTTGGAACAGAGGGGGTATGATTGAAAAATAGAACAACTTGGAAACTAAAACTCTTCCATCATTTTCCCCTTTTCCGCGTCTTTCATTGGTAAAATTTCCTAATTTAACTATTTTAGTTAAAATAGGAAAGTACAGAATAAAAATTACAATTATGTCTTCTTGGTCAATGAAATTTCTTTATAGCATGTATCCACAAGAACTTTGTGCTCATATTCATTAAGTTAAACAAATAATTAGAAATCAAATAATACTAAAACACATATTTATTAAAATCAATTTTTTAAATAATCAATATGCAATTAAGCCCTTCCGTTCATCATTGTAAACCGCTATTTTGTTGTATATATAAATACAAATTGCATGTTATTCATATGTATAGATATGAACCAATAGTATTAACTAATGCAACAATTTTATTGTAATTGGGGGTTTAAATAAAATACAATCTCGGAGAATGTGATGTAAATAACTAAGGGAATTTTGACTTGAAGTAGTGATGAGAGTTTTCGGTTACAGACAGCAACAAACACACAATCTCCATTATAAATAGATGTGAGTAACAATTTAATGTGACATTTTCTCCGCCCTACACTACCTAACAAGGATGACATATTGTGAAGTGAGTTTCAGGGGCTCCCTGCCAAAATGCCGTCTGGCTCCTGTCCAAATAGCTAAGCGGTGCCAGTTTATAAAAAAACGTGCTAACGGATTGAAGTGCCTGCTGAAGAACTAACGCCGCTTAAGGCTTTTCCTCCAGTCTTTCTCGACAATAATGTTCCATATTTTACCGCTGACGTTTTAAAATATATTTTTAGTGGTTTGAAGGCGTTTTTAATCGACAATTAACTTTTTTTTAGTGGTTTGCAGGCGTTAAGTAAGCGACACAACGGTGTTTTTTTTTTTTTAGCGACAAGTAAATGTAAAATTATTACCCCACCTTTAAAATATCTTTTTATTTCGGCATTTCATTTCATTTTTAATTTTTAAAATAACTGTAACACATTTTAAAATAATAGAACCAAATTTCGAAAAAAAAACAAAAAAAAAAATATTTGTTTTAGGTATTTTTAAAATTTATTTAATATCAAAAATCTGTCACGTATTTTTAAAAATAATACGGCGACGTTCGAAAATAAAAACCCTTATCTAATCCGTGAACCCTAACCCTTAAAACCGCTACAGCAAAAAAATTAAAAAACGCATTCAAACAGCTAGGGAGGTTTTTCAGCAGGCCCGCCAGCGTCCTTTAAGGCAGGAGGGCAGGACGCATTTATTTGAAAATGCCGTGAGTTCATGAACGTTGAATAAAAATCAAAAGACAGGATTGTCAAAAAGACAAAATTCTACCATTGGATTTGTCAATAATTTATGGCAACACATAAATTATGTAACAATTTGCATCCTTCGAGTTTTGATATAATTTATCGGTTCCTTATCTATTATATTATGGAGAAATTCCCGGTGTTCTCTCTATAAACACTGAAAATAAACATCTCAGGAAATTGTCTAAGTTTATCATTCAGTATCTAATTTATCGGCAAAATCATTAACACATAAAATAAATCTTATTTATTAACGATGACTCTATGAAAATCTGCCCTGTCGGTTGGGGCGTTAGAATGCACCGACTGCACCTCTGCAGAGGGGTAAGACTCCCCCAATGGGACCACCTGTTGGCCGTGGGTGGCGACCCGTGATGCTTAAGGATAGAGCCCAGGTGAATGAGCAGTTCATGACATGCAATACTCCACTTTGGCCCTATCTTGGGCTAGACGGGCGGTCGGAGAGGCCCCCTCCGATCAATCGGCTTGTCACGTCAAGTCCTAGCACCTATATGATTTTCCCAACCCTATTGCCCTTATAGCAAGCCCCAACCCCTTTTTATCATATGGGTGATAGAAGGCGGTGGCTGTGGGTCTACATGTCCTGGGAATGACGTTAAACTCTATCTGATGGTGATGTTCCAGTTTTGGAGATTTGGGGAATGTGGAGCACCCATTTATCCCCATTGCTCCCAGGTCCACTCTGACCCGGAGTGGTAGTACCTGTTAGGGTCCCATCTATGGGTTAAATAGAAAACCTGAGTTTATAAACAAAATTGTATTATCCATTAAGAATTGATTTATTTCAAAACTTTATCGGCATTAAATGACCCACTGAGGTTGATATGCCGTAAAACAAAACAAACCAAACCAAATCTATGAAAATCTAAGAGAGATTTGCTTCAAAACAGACTATATTATTGGTGCCTTACATATCACTAAGAAATAAATATTTACATAGTATATGGAGTGGTTAATTAGCATACTAGTTTTAATAAAACCGTGTTTGATAAATAGTTACATGGTGTTATTGATCTCTAATATTATTGTGTAAAAAAAAAACACCTTAAAAAAGATCAACTTCGAAACCAGCCAACATATTCTCAAATACCTATAATTTGCCGCCAATTCACCTCCCGCCATTCCCTGTAACATTCTTATAAACTTGTAAGCCCCTCCTCCTACTCATTCCTACTGCTACTGTTTGTTTAAAAAGAACGATGGAAACATATCAGCACTTCATACCTGATGATGACACTAAGTAGTGCATAAAGTACTAGTGTAAGAATCTTCAGTGGATTTATTCACCAATTCCAACCTGATATATCAAAGATGGCCAGACAATTGGAAAGGATAGAAAAGAAACTCGTCAGACAAGAATTGTCCGTCGAGTTCAACACAACATGCATAAAAGAAGAAAATACTGCCAAAATATACTTATTTTGTTATATATATATATATATATACATATATATATATATATATATATATATATATATATATATATAAATTATACTTATTTTATATATAATATATATATATATATATATATATAATAAGTATAATTTGGCAGCATCTTCTTTCACATAGCGCTAATACCCTTGGGAAAGGTATGAATCCATATATTCTCCCTCCAGCTATTAGTTAAATAGTAGGGCAGACTGTGCTCTTCAGCCTTGGGTAGGTAACCAGTCTAGGAGAGGGATAACTCTGAATTCAACATTCCTGATTGATTGGGTTTGTGGCAACCTTTGATACACCAATTCTTTCCTATCGACTGTGCCAAAAAGTATGGATGGTCCAACACAAGCCTTCACCACTATAAACAAATCACTGTGTGGGAGTTCATTGTGTGTATGAACCCTCATACGTCGAAAATCGACGGGAGAGTCCATTTATATATATATATATATATATATATATATATATATATATATATATATATAATATATACATTAATATGTTACTGTTTATCTATCTCACTCTATATGGGTTTTTTTTATTTTCAATTATCGAACTTATAACGTAGATTGCCTTTATCGGACTATGTAACGTAGCCGTTCGTCACGGTACCAAATAGATATACGTTGTATACTTCTTACGTCTTACTCTGGTCTATTCTTCCGGCCGTCTTCTGATCGTCTAGTCTTCTGGCCTGTATATCTTCTATCGTCTATCTTGGTCTGGTCTTTCTTATCTGGGTTCCGTGTCTGGTTCTGCTGGGGAGTGTTGCTTATCAGAAGCCTTGTGTCATTGTTAGCTTTTAGTAATAACAACAAGACTTCGATTTACTTTTGATGTTATTTTATTCCAGAACCCCAGACCAGACAAATGCGCGCGGAGAGTCACATCTTGCTAGCTTCAGTCCTAACTCTCAACTGACTAACTGCAACTAACTACTGCAACTGCCCACCTTAAACCGGAAGGGGGCTTTCTCTCGGGGTTCCGTTCTCACGATTCTATCCCCAGAACGCAAGGTGAGAGTGAGGTCAAGCATTGTCACTCACTCTCAAGGCCATCAGCTGTACTAATCGCCATAAGGATTTCTATACTACCTTAAAAAGTAATAGGGATCCAATTAATATGTAACAACTAAAGGTATCGGTCTTCCTATTTAACCATAATTGAAGGGATAATGGATTCATGCCTTTTCTAAGGCGATTAGAGTACGCAAACATTCTCAACCGGATATTGAACTCGTTGTACCGGTTTTATCGTTCGTGATGTTAACCGTTAGGCGTCGGTCGTCTCCGTTCTAGTTGTACGTCATTTTAACAATAACGTTTTGTTTTTTGTTTTTTTTAAAAAAGAAAGTAATGCAAGTCTGGCCTTTTCTACAGAGGGGGAAAAACTTTTTTTAACACCGGACACAAACGCCAAAGCCGGAACATGTTTACAGCTATCAAGCCAACAGGAACCGTTTCCTCTGACAGGCACCGCTGACACTAATTGGCAGGCAGCGGCACTCTCTTTGAGTCCAAATCCAATTTTCGGCTAGAAAGCTTCCCGGACCTGTTAGTTTCGCACCCCACGTCTTGGAAATTGGATCACGTGACGTCGAGAGTAGACAGATAATTGAAGCAAGACAATACTAATATTAGCTTAGAAAGAGATAGGGGTAAGAACAAAGGAAACGGGACCAAAAATAAAGCTCCCCCCCCCAGACACACACACATACACACACCAAAAAAAGACATCCATCTACATGCTCGTTTAATTTGATTAATATTTAGAATAATTATGAACGCAAATTAAATATTCATTGAAAAAAGAAAATAACAAATTTCTAGAGTCTCTCTCTCTCTCTCTCTCTCTCTCTCTCTCTCTCTCTCTCTCTCTCTCTCTCTCTTTCCACACGCATTCTTTCTAATTCTTCTCTCTCTCCTCTCTCTCCCTCTCCTCCCTATCTATTTCTCTCTCTCTCTCTCTATATATATATATATATACATATATATATATATATATATATATATATATATATATAAGTAAAAGGAACTAAAGTCGACGGAGCGGCCTAAAGTCGTTATCAGCCAGTCAGCGAGGGAGTCTATCCCCTTTTCACTAGCGCTAGACCAAGGAGATTGTTTTTTTAGCATCTGAGATGGTGCGCCACACCTACCATCAGCTCCTTACTTTACCGCACAGATCTATGTGCTACTCATACGCTGAGTTGGCGAGGACCGGTATCGAACTAGGAACCTTGTGGTTTCTAGCCGAACGCTTTACCGACTGAGCTAACCCGACCCCTATATATCCACACGGTCGCTCTTTCACTATGCGTTTTCTCTATCACCACAATCCTTTTATCACAATTTCTCTATATCTATCTATCAATTTACACTATATCCGTATACGCTCCCCCACTCTCTCTCTCCTCCCCCTCTCTCTCTCTCTCTCTCTCCTGGTTGGTTGTTTCTTTTTTACGGTATATCAACACTTTCGGGTCATTTAATGCCGAATCAAGTCATCTAGATATGTGGTAATGATTAGACTATAATGCTCTGTTATATCTTCAGGTCTTGCTAGTATATATTAATAGGCGCGTGTCTGTGAGTCACGTGATTACGCGCATACTAATATTTGCATATTCGTATACAAACAAAAATCCGTTATTCTGAATGCAAATGAAGAACCATTGAAAAAAAAAAGCAGAAAAAAAAACATACATGAATTAAAGTAAAGTCGTCGAGGCGGCCTAACGTCGGTATCGGTATTGGCGTGACCAGCCGATTGATCGGAGGGAGTCTCTACAATCACCCGTCTAGCATCAGTAAGGGCCAAAGTGGAGTTTTGCATCTGATGGACTGCTGAACCGCCAGGATTCCGTTCTTAAGCATCACAGGTCACCACCTACAGCCAACAAGTGGTCCTATTGGAGGGGGTGTTACCCTTCTGGAGAGGTGCATTTTATGAATTCTACAGCCCAAGCCGACTTGGTGGTTTTACCCTTCTGTAGGGGTGCAGTCAACGTATTCTACAGTATCAGCCGACAGTGATCTTTACAGGAGTGCAGTCGGCGTATTCCACAGCCCTAGCCGACTGGGCGATCTTACTCCTCCGCAGTGGGTGTAGTTGGCGTATTCTACAGCCCTAGCCGACTGGCGATCTTACTCCTCCGCAGTGGTGTAGTTGGCGTATTCTACTGGGCGATCTTACTCCTCCGCAGTGGTGTAGTTGGCGCATTCTACAGCCCTAGCCGACTGGGCGATCTTACTCCTCCGCAGTGGTGTAGTTGGCGTATTCTACAGCCCTAGCCGACTGGGCGATCTTACTCCTCCGCAGTGGTGTAGTTGGCGTATTCTACAGCCCCAGCCGACTGGGCGATCTTACTCCTCCGCAGTGGTGTAGTCGCGTATTCTACAGCCCCAGCCGACTGGGCGATCTTACTCCTCCGCAGTGGTGTAGTCGGCGTATTCTACAGCCCCAGCCGACTGGGCGATCTTACTCCTCCGCAGTGGTGTAGTCGGCGTATTCTACAGCCCCAGCCGACTGGGCGATCTTAATCATCCGCAGTGGTGTAGTCGGCGTATTCTACAGCCCCAGCCGACTTGGTGGTTTTACACTTCTGCAGGGGTGCAGTCAACGTATTCTACAGTACCACCCAACAGGGATCTTACCTCTTTGCAGGAGTGAAGTCGGAGCTTTCTACAGCTCAAGCCGACAGGGTGGTATCACCTCTGTGCAGGGTTGCAATCGACGTATTTTACAACCCCAACCTACAAAACGGTTCTTGTAAAGGTAAAAAAGGAAAATACATTTGAAGCAACCAAATAAATCAGACGATGGAGTGTCTGAGGGTGTGAAAAAGAGAGATGTATTTTTTTTTCTAATAAATCAACCTGTTCGGTGTCAAAAGTTTATCCTCGCCATCTCGATATTCAGACAATTTCCCACAGGTATTTTGAGCACAACAACCGCCTTACAAAAAATAAAAGAATGCAGATCATGGAAATAGAAACAAAATAATAGAAAAAAGAACTCGATAACTTTATCAAGTGATATTTTAGGTTAATCGTATCTTTAATGCTATACTCCATGAGAATCAGTGCTAGAAAAAAAAATATGG
>CM042164.1:68152545-68157545 GCA_023376005.1 Doryteuthis pealeii | reverse complement strand
AAATGTTTGGAAAGCTAAAATCATTGGCGGATTAAAGCGGTGGAAAAATAAAATAAAAAAAATAAAATGTTGATAATTTAGTTTGTAAATACAGTCCACAACAATTTATTTTCTACTAAACAAAAAAAATAGAGAGAGAGAGAGAGAGAGAGAGAGAGAGAGAGAGAGAGAGAGAGAGAGAAGAGATACACAGACACAGATGCAGACAGATAGACACGAATGCACACACACACACAGAGAAATAGAGAGACAGAGACAGAGACAGAGAATGACAGACAGACAGACAGACAGAGGCTGACAGACAAAGAGACACACGCACACACACAGAAATAGAGAGAGTGAGAGAAAGAGATAGATAGACACAGAGAGATACACATATACAGAGAGAGAGAGAGAGGCACACACACACACAGACATAGAGAGAGAGAGGGGGAGAGGGAGAGAGAGAAGGAGAGAGGGAAACGATTTATTTTTTTACTAAACAAAGTGACGGATAGATAGACAGAGAGAAATACAGAGAGAGACAAATAGACAGACACATACACATACATATAGAGATAAACAGACAGACAGACATACACACACTGAAAGAGAGAGAGGGGGAGAAAGGGGAGAGAGAGAGATAAACACAGATATACAGAGACAGACAAATAAAGAGACACACACGCACACACACAGAAATAGAGAGAGAGAGAGAGAGAGATGGGGGATACAGATACACAGAGGCAGAAGAGAGAGAGAGAGAGAGAGAGAGATAGATAGGAGAGAGAGAGAGAGAGAGAGAGAGAGGAGAGAGAGAAGGAGAGAGGGAAACGATTTATTTTTTACTAAACAAAGAGACAGATAGATAGACTGAGAGAAATACAGAGAGAGACAGATAGACAGACACATACACAGACAGATAGAGATAAACAGACAGACAGACATACACACACAGAAAAGAGAGAGAGAGAGAGAGGGGGAGAAAGGGTAGAGAAAGAGAGAGAGAGAGAGAGAGAGAGAGAGAGAGAGAGAAATGTGAAAAATCACTTCTTTCTGTCTTGAAATCAAAGTGATGATTTTTTTCCTTCTTCGTTAGTTGTATTCTTACATTTCGACCGATGCATTCTCTGGCCTTCCTCGTGGGTAAGAGATAGGTATTTACACAATCCGTTCGGCATGAGATGGATCCGCTGCAAGGCCACTAGTACGGTGTAGCATTCTGTCCTACTATTTACCCATAGCTGAAGAGAGGGTAGTTCCCAAGGGTATTATCGCTATGTGAAATACAAACAGCCTTGTCCAGGATTTTCTACGAATCTAACCATTGCACCACGGGTCTCTAACCTGATGATTTTTTTGATTTATATTTGTGACTACATTATGTAGAAACTATCGTATAACAGGTACACGTTAAAGACGCAACTGGTGTGTGTAACTTCAGTGGAGCCATAGAGTGTAGAAGGGGCTGTGTACATACACAGGTATAAGCCTGTAGTTGGAGGAGCAAGGGACCCCCACCGACCCCAAGTCCAAGTGGATGGAGATACAACTTGTCTAGTGCATATCTGTAGTCACAGATAGAAGAGAGGGCTGTGTTTAAATAGCTTGATTGCAACGCCCCCTAGCAGCAAACTCTGGCGACAAGGGAAAATAACCCTTTTCCACTCTTACACACAACCAAATAAGAGAAGATAATCACTACATTACCACTAGACTACTTTTTAAAAGCACAGTTCAGAATTAATTTTTTTTTTAAATAAAAAGTTACTCACTGGATAACTGCAGAAGGAGGATTATCAATCAATGATTCATCATAATCATCATCCATTACCACTGGAATAAACAACAAAATAAACCATGAACTAATTCTTTTGAGAGATTTGAAATTACATACAATAATAAGGAAACCAGCCTGAGAGTTAAAGCTGAAAGTGACAAGGTCAATAGTTCAATCCTTGGTGTAGAATTGGTGAGATATAAATATTAAAAAATGAAGAACATTTAATTTTTTTCCATATCTAATTAAAAGTTATGTAAATTATTGAAAGCCATGAAAATACCTATTAAACATAGTGACTCAGTCGCTAGAGCACTCGCCTAGGAATCGCAAGGTTCTTGGTTCGATACCGGTCTTCGCCAACTCAGCGAATGAGTAGCACAGGGATCTGTGGGTTAAATTAAGGAGCTGATAGTACGTGTGGCACTCCACCTCAGATTCAAAAAACAATCTCCTTGGTCTAGCGCTAGTAAAAAGGGGATAGATTCCCTCGCTGTCTGGCTGATACCGACTTTAGACCACAGCGAGAACTTTACTTTTTTTATTAAAGACATTCATAGCGTAAAATTTACAGAAAGTATCCAAATATTAAATATTTACTGGTATCCCACCATGCCAGTCGAACACAAGAATCATTATAGTGGTGAACCACGCACATACCGAAGCTCATAAGTTGCTAGAGTTTTAAAAAATTGCATGGGTCCCTTCGGTATTCCTCTTTTAAGGCACCTCAGGCACTTTGAAAATTAATGCTGTGTGTAATATTCGAGGCATGCCTTTTTCTGGTGACGGAAATAAAATAAAATTCAAACAGGAAATAAATAAGTTCTGAGATGTTTTCCCTGTCTCTGCCTGGTAACATCTGTGTGGCTAACTGTAAACAAAAAAGGAACCATCTCGATTCCTTTATTTTGAGAGCCACGCTGTTATATATATATATATATATATATATATATATATATATATATATATATATATATATATGTGTGTGTGTGTGTGTGTGTGTGTGTGTGTGTGTAAAAATGGAAAAGGAATTGAATCCGACAATATGAGGAAAAATGAGTAAAGAAAAGAAAAGTAAATGGATAAAATGAATTTAATCGATCACTTACACATGTGTTTCGGTCAGTTTATGTGTGTGAAAATATTTCGCGTCGATTCTTGTATGTGTGCGAAATATTTTCACACAGATAAACTGACCGAAACACATGTGTAAGTGATCGATTAAATTCATTTTATCCATTTACTTTTCTTTTCTTTACTCATTTTTCCTCATATATATATATATATATATATATATATATATGTGTGTGTGTGTGTGTGTGTGTGTGTCTGGAGATGTTTGTAACTAAAAGAGTCCAATATATCGTACCTAAAACAGTAATATATATATATATATATATATATATATATATATATATAATCCAAAAGTCCAGTGAGGAAATCTTCCTTACGACACAAGAGTTTTATATAAAAAAAACCAAGTCGCAGTTTGAGAGCTCAATGTGTGCTCTTAATGTTAGAGTCACAGAGCAAATATATAAGTAAAAAATAACAAAAGACTTAGAGATTTAGCGTTATAATCTATTTCAGGGAGCTTAGACAAATAGTCTAAATCTCCCTTTCGCATCTGATGAGTCGGGAGAGTTAGACAATTTGTCTAAGCTCCCTGAAATTGACTACAAAGCTAAATCTCTAAGTCTTTTGTTATTTCTTTACTTATTTCTTTAATTATCAATTAACTAACTTTCAAAATTAGGCATGACTTCAATTAAGCACATATTATCCCTATATATATATATATATATATATATATATATATATATATATAAGCGAAATATATCCTACGCACTTTTGTCTGAGTTTTGTTCTTTTGTTCCTCACATCTCTACCACATTCTGTCGCATTCATTCCAATCCTCTTTCCACATATACATAAGTATATCTAATGAGTATATATATTTATCTATATTAAATATATATATATATATATATATATATATATATATATATATATATATATATATATATATAGTTGTGATATTATTTTTTACATTATAATATTCGGTCAATGGGAGGAATATTGACCACTGAATTAACTTCATTAAAATGGACGCCGTCTATGTTAAAAATATTTTTTGCTTAAGCAAAATAAATGTTTCTTTAGAATGTGGCTAAAGATCTATTAATATACCTGGCCATACACTTCACGTCTATGTAAATACAGCTTCAGAAACCTGAACAGTTATGGCTTTTTAAAAGCGACACCTTGAGACATCTTTACAAAGCTACACAGATATATTTCAAGCAACCGTTGTGTGGTTTCCAATAACTTTTTTTTTCTTGGGTGCCGTTTTTCTTTTCTAGTAAGAAAACTTTGTCTACGTTGATCAACAAATTTGTTTTTGAAAAAATGTAAAAAACAGTTCCTTGGCGTCATAACGTGCTGTATTTTCCTCGCTTCTCCCGCTTTAGAATACACCGATTGCACCTGTGCAGAGGGTTAACACCCCCCAAATGGGGCCACCTGTTTGACGTGGTAGGTGACCCGTGCTGTTTAAGGATGGAATCCTTAAGCAAAACATGCGACAGGCAACACTCAACTTTGGCCCTTACTTAAGTTAATCCATCGGCTGGTTGCGCCAAGTCCTTACTTCTCCAGTAGTGTCCTTTATGTCTAGTTCGTCTTTCTCGGATGGTTTGTGTCAGAGGGCAGGTACCCGTATAGCTGCTTTTTGTGGGATGTTGCTTCCACGATTTGTTCAAGATCGCTCGTAGCATCATTGTGCAGATCCCATCCAGGTCCAAGTGGTGCAGCCATACAACAGCACTGACACCACTACGGCCTGCCTAAAATGGCGAGAATAATTGTAACACTCACCACTTACCCACAATGCATTGAACTCTCCTATGAGAAACCACATCTACTCGCTTCTTCCTTCTGATTAGTTACAGCACGCCAACATGCACTCCCCGATCTCACGCGAAGTTCCAGCACGCCAGTAAGTACATTTTGACCATATCTCGTTGCGGCGAGAGTAGTGTATTCACAGCCGAGGAATGGCGACAAATGCCATTTTGCAATCGCAGATCTCGGTGAGCCGATTCGGCGGTCTTTCCTCCGAGGAAGAATTATATCTATTGAAAACGAATGTTTCCTGTCTCATCGTTGCAGTCATACAGGTCTATTTTTCGAAAACAATTTCGAACACAATCATTGTAAACAATGGAAGAGTAAAACG
>CM042164.1:68145045-68147545 GCA_023376005.1 Doryteuthis pealeii | reverse complement strand
AATACATATACAAAGTATAAAAAGACATATGAATATCAATTTTATTCATCATAATCATAATAAATGCTCAAATTGTTCACCCAGTTTCTTGGAAACGTTTTATCAAATGACAGACAGTGGTATGCTTCAATGCAATTTTAATTTCAGTTACGTTTTTACGCCTGTAACCATCAAGGAAAAACATAGCGTAAATAAGGGAAGGAATCCAGGATGACAAAATGTTAATAGACCCAACTTTTGTTATTCTTATTCTTAGTTCAGTTTCCCAATATGTTAATGAACTCTTCTAAGTTTCTCACGTTCACTGTCCAATCAAAGAAGAGGTCAAATACAGGGTTAAATCTTGTCAATCAAATTCCCTGTATTTTTCCATAAAACTGTTTGATTTTAACTACACTACTATACATAACTGATAGGTAACAGGTGAACACTTCTGAGTTTCTCACATTTACTGTCCAATCAAAGAAGAGGTCAAATACAGGGTTAAATCTTGTCGATCAAATTCCCTGTATTTTTCCATAAAACTGTTTGATTTTAACTACACTACTATACATAACTGATAGGTAACAGGTGAACACTTCTGAGTTTCTCACATTTACTGTCCAATCAAAGAAGAGGTCAAATACAGGGTTAAATCTTGTCGATCAAATTCCCTGTATTTTTCCATAAAACTGTTTGATTTTAACTACACTACTATATATAATTGATAGGTAACCGATAAATTATGTAAGATAGGAACCATAGGAAGACTCTACTACAATAGCACCTGGATTCTGTTTTACTTTTGGTTTCTTTCTTGCTTCTTCCTAGTTGAGTTTCCCGCCGTATTAATGAACACTTCCAATGGAGCAATCAAGAGTGAATTTCACCATTATGTTTGTTGTGATGTTAGTCCCAACAGTAAAAAGAAGTCAAGTCGAGATGGGGTAAAATAAGACAAGTGTATTTACAATTAATGGTACATGTACGACTAGCTTGTCGTTAACGGGAACAGTGCTCCCTTTCCACTCGGTGTCTCACTATTTATAGTGAGAACCGGTGCATGTTCTCCACTGTAGGAACGGCCGGTACAACAATGTTCAACCACAAGAAAAAACAATTTCAAAGTTAACCAAAGTTTTCAAAGTTGCAAAAAATCAGGCATTATTAGACCAGTTGGACGCTTGCTAAAAATACCAAATTCAATGCTATTTTATTAATTTTCAATGTTGCTACACAGGTTTTTATTCCACAGTTCCATAATTTCAAACAATCTAAGAACGCTAGTTTTTCACTCAGTATTTTTAGGTGGATTGATCAACAAAAGACTCTCACAATCTCCTTATTATCTGTGATAAATTTATTTTCCTTAAAACAAAAGCGCTGAAGAAGATCTACTAAACAGATTGAAACACTGCAGCGTTGGCTAATAAACGTACAACTCATTTTATTTAAACCTGTGTTTTTCAAATTTCTCTCTATACTACACACCGTCGGATTCACTTCCATTTCTCTTCACATGTACACACACACACACAACACACACACACACACACACACATATATATATATATATATATATATATATATATATATATAAAAGGAATGACTTACAGGTAAAAAAAATATCGGGTTGGTCTCAATATATTGTTGGTATAAGTGTTACTCGGATAGACCAGCGTTATAACAAATATAAAGTTCTCAATAAGTTAGTAGCGCGGCTTTAGTATTTTAGTGAGTATAGAATTAACCTACTTAAGTTTCATGATGAGGATCTTCAGGGTTGAATCCACTGAATTAATTAATATATTTATTAATTACAGTTAACTACGGGAGTTCATATTGTAATTATGACCGTTTCGCAGTTAATGAACGTTGTTGCGTCATTTTGAAGAGTTTAATGACAAACACGATGTTGATAAGGAATATTTAAAACATATATTTAAAAAAAATATATTTAAAAAAATATATATATGTGTGTGTGTGTGTGTGTGTGAAGAAAATGTTTTCAAAAATATAACAAACACATGATGTTACGATCAAAGGAATAAAATTTTATATGTCTATACTTAAGTATTTTGGTTTATGATAAACCGTCATCAGGACAATGCAAAATAAATTTTGTAAGGGAGAAAAATGAAAAATGTTAAGTGTATGGGGAATGTGTGAATATTCTTTTGCATTGTCCTGATGATGGTTTATCATAAACCGAAATAGTTAAGTATAGACATATAAACTTTTTCCTTTGATCGTAACATCCTGTGACTGTTATAATTTTGAAAACATTTTCTTCACATATTGTCGGATTAATTTCCTCATAGTATTTCCATATATATATATATATATATATATATATATATATATATATATATGCATGTGTTATTGAACTCAACAGACACTTCTTGTCTGACGAGTTTTTTTCTATCCTTTCCGATTGGCTAGCCATATTTTTTATATTCGTGTGTAATTGGTGTAGGAAACTACCGAAGGTTCTAACACGGGTACTTTCTGCACAACCTAG
>CM042164.1:68130045-68137545 GCA_023376005.1 Doryteuthis pealeii | reverse complement strand
ACAGACAGACAGACAGACAGAGAGACAGAGAGACAGAGACAGAGAATATTGCGATATACATAGATGTTGTGTGGAGTTAGAAATATATAGAGTGAGAGTATATGGATATAGAGATAGAGAAAGCGTGTGGAGTGACAGAGAGAGAGAGAGAGAGAGAGAGAGAGGACAGAGAGAGAATATTGCGATATACATACATGTTGTGTGGAGTTAGAAATATAGAGAAAGAGAGAGAGTATGTGGATATTGAGATAGAGAAAGCATGTGAAGTGACAGAGAGAGTGACAGAGAGAGAGAGTGAGAGAGAGAGAGAGAGAGAGGGAGAGAGAAAGAGAGCGACAGACAGGCACACAGACATAGAGACAGAGAGAGAGACAGAGACAGAGAATATTGCGATATACATAGATGTTGTGTGGAGTTAGAAATACATAGAGAGAGTGAGAGTATGTGGATATAGATAGAGAAAGCATGTGTAGTGACAGAGAGAGAGAGAGAGAGAGAGAGAGAGAGAGAGAGAGAGAGTGTGTGTGTGTGTGTGTGTGTGTGTGGAGATTTGGGACCATATCATTGTTAGAAGCCTGGAAAAGTTATTGGCTTTTAAAAAAGCTTTTTTTCTCTAAAGAAAGGATCCACTTGGTAAATGACATTGCTTTTGTTAATGTTTTTAGCGACAATTTTCTAGGGATCCTTAATTCTTAGAGTGTTATCCGTAATATGATTGGAGGAATTGGAAATTAGAGGAGCAATTGAGACCATTCAGATCACAGTATTGTTAAGATTACAGTAACAATTTTAAAAGGATGAATATTTCAAATTAATTCTCAAAGTGTTATCAGTACATGCGAAGTTTACCACAATTTATCAACGTGCTACTCATGTGATTGCGTGATATCAAGTTAATAACGGTTCATACAAGCGCCTAATATCATCAACAGGCGAAAGTAAACCCGTTAACAAAATCACAAAATACATTTAATTTGAAACTTATGTTATTTACTTATTCATCTATTTATCTTATTTTATAATTTATTTATTTATTTAAAAAAAGACTTTTTTAATACCCTATAATTTTGTATAGAAAGTTATAAGAATAAATTTGAAATAAGCGTAATCTATTCATATATAAAGGGCAGTTTGAGTGTATGTATGTCCGGTGGAAACTATGAAAATAAAATAATTAACGACAAAGTAAATATATATATATATACATTCACTATCCCCAGTCAAAAGACTGCTTGGTGACACTAGGTGTGTCAGTCCCTCTTTTTAAAAAAACGCCAAAAACTGGGTTATCACACTTAGTTAGCGGCTGTGAAGGCAGGGTATCGCACGTGGTATTTAATACACGTTGTATGATGAAAGAAAAAAGGAATAAAAACATTGTTTTTTCTCTTTAGGTTTGTTGGTTTGATGTACACCATGTTAACCCTTCTTGAGTGATCTTATGCAGAGATTATTGTTATTGGCATATGGAGGACACAGATGAATCGGTTAATCACATAATAAGCGAATATATCAAACTAGCAGGACCTGTGGATTTACCACAATTTGATAATTCAATTATAAAAACTTTTTATATATCTTATTATAATGGAGATTGTGTGTTTTTCTGTCTGTAACCGAAACTATATTACTAATCGAGTCACAATTAACATAGTTATTTACATCACATTCTTCATGATCTTATTTATATTTAAACCTCAATTATTAATAAAATTGGTTCACCTTTTTATTAGTGTTGTCCATATCTACATACTAATAACATGCTATTGTATTTATATATACAAAAACTAGCGGTTTACAGTGTGAACGGGAAGGCTAATTTGCATATTGATATTAAAAATGTGATTTTAATAAATACGTGCTTAGTATTATTGATTTCTAATTGTTTGGTTTTATTTTAATGAATATAAGCAAAAATCTCTTCAATGAATCTTAAATGAAATCCATTAACAAGAACAAATAACTGTCATTTTATTCTTTACTTCCTCTTTTAACTAAATACTTAAATTAGAAAAAATAACAATGAAAGACGAGATTGATGGAAGAGTAAGTTTCAGTTGTTCTAATTTTCGATTATACTCCTCTGTTTCAAAACATTTTATCTGCATTCTTATTTAGTTTCATTAGCCTTTATAATTTAATCTAATATTTTATTACATTTAAACTTAAATACTTGCACCCAGAGGGTGCATATATTTGCTAGTTTACTTAATAGCTATTGCACAAGAGTTCAATATGTAAAAAAGTATAATAAACTTGATTTCTTTTGCATTTATCTGGACCCGATATTGCATACTAAGGTTTTCACGGTACCAAATCGATATAATGTTGTATACCCTTTCTTACTTCTTTACTTCTTACTTACTTCTATATCTTGGACATCTATTCTTCTGGCCGGCTTTGGTTCTTCTTCTATCATCTTGATTTGGTATATCTTCTAAGGTCTTCTGTTGCTATGTTCCTGCTGGCTGGTCGTCCTGGATTCATTTCTTAGTCTTGTTACCAAGACATTCATCAACCACAAGAACATATTACTTATATAAACTTTTATTTCCTTAACTATACATTTCACGTAACTAAATATCTGACTAACATAGCGCGCGTGAGTTCCAGTTTTAGGCAGAGCATAAAATGGCCGTTGCTCTGCCTGACGTCTAACTGTAAACTGGGGACTCTGAAAAAGGTCCCACGTGACTTCACATATTTAGCGGGCTTCTGTAATTTTCCATAGAAGGACCCGGCCACGGTATGAAAGGGGTCATCCCCTCAGAATTACAGGGGATTGACAATAATCTTATGCAACCGCATAGATTATGTAACACCGAGAAAGATCACGAAACACATGTATATATAAAAATATTAACTTATATTTTTTATTCTTCGATGTGTGTAGAATCGTCGGCAGGGATGCACATACACAGGAGCCTTCGTGTTCTGGCTGCGAGCGATCTCGATCGTGATCTCAACCCAGATTACTAAGGGTTATTAATAGTTCTTTAACTCAACAGGGTCACGCCTCTTTGATCGTGACACCAACGCAGTTTTCGTGTAGACACACCTCTTCGCCCACGCAACATGTTTTTTTATTAGTTATGGGCTACACCTACACTTTTTCTGTGCCTACGCAGTGTCAATTTACACCTATCACTCTAACCATTACACCACGTGCCCTTCATTTTTGTATAAGGCACAGAATACCATTGGAAATGCAAATAACCTTGCCGTCATTCCCATAACTACTAATATGACCCATATTAAATACTGGTCATATTAGCTGTTATATCTTAATTAGTATCTTATTTATTAACTATGTTTCTATTAAAGACTAACTGAACTTTAAATGTTATATGGTGTCGATAGTTTGCGTTCTGCTTTTAACAAAACATGGGTTTAATAAATAATTACTTGCTATAATTACCTAATATAAGTGTGATATACTCAAACGCATTATAAGCAATATTATGTATAATTTTGTCTAGAAAGGGATAAGAATAATTTTGAAATAAGCGTAATCTTTTAATATGTTTGTTTTGTTTTGTTTTTATTTTTATTTTTTAGATTTCGGTAGTTTTTTAATTTAATATATCTCACCATATTGAAGCTTCTTTTTTTTTTCATCAGAAGACCAAGTTATTATTTTTCTACGACTTTTTCGCCTTTTTATTACCACAAAACTTTTTCTTTTCGATCACCAAAACTACCATGACGAAATATTAAGTCAAAAATATATTAATATCTGCTTTTGAGTATGAAAAGTAATTTCTACGACTAACTTGATGCTGTTTCCTTGTAGTTAAAATCCAAAATTGAAAGTACAAATATGATGTTAAAACTATTACAACCAGCTTAATATAACCCCGCCCGACGGCCTCAGGGTGGATATTACCAGCTAATTTAACCTTATCGAGTTTTATGGAGTTAGGGACGCTTTAGCACACAGGGTTCCTGGTTCGATACCGAACCTCACCAACTCTGCGTATGAGTAGCACAGGGAACTGTGCGGTAAAGAGAGGAGCTGATGCTAGGTGTGGCGCTCTATCTCAGAGGCTAAAATAATCTCTTGGTCTAGCGCTAGGGAAAAGGGATAGACTCCCTAGCTGTCTGGCTGATACCGACATTAGGCCGCCCGACGACTTACTTACTTATGGAGTTAAACTGAAAAAATCCATAAAAATATAAAAACCTGCAATAAAGCCATTTCATTACGTCATCATGAGTAAGTAAGTAAAGTCGAAGGGGTGGCCTAAAGTCGGTATCAGCCAGACAGCGAGGGAGTCTATCCCCTTTTCACTAGCGCTAAACTAAGGAGATGGTTTTGGTCTCTTAGACATAAGCTCCTCACTTTACCGCACATACCCCTGTGCTACTCATACGCTTAGTTGTCGAGAACCGGTATCAAACCGGGAACCTTGCGATTCCTAGGCAAGTGCTCATCATATCTATGTTTATTTCCGTGCTGTTGGCCGGGGTATTAGAATATATTGACTGCACTTCTGCATAGAGGTATATTTCCCCACAATAAAACCATCTGTTGGCTATGGGTGACGACCCGTGATGCTTAAGAGCGGAATCTTCGTGACTGAACAGTCCATGACATGTAACACTTAGTTTTGCTCTTACTTAGGCTAGACGGGCGGTAAGAAAGGCCTCCTCCGATCAATCGACTAGTCACATCAATCCCTTGCATCTATACGATTGTCCCGACCCTATTGCCCTTATGGCAAACTCCCAAATCTTTTCAGCATATATGTACCAAAACGTCATGTGTGAGGGTCTTAGTGTTCTTAGTGTATGACGTTAAACTGTAAAGTAAAGTTCCAATTCTGAACTCTGGGGAGTGCGGAGTACTCCTTTATCGCCATTACTTTCAGGTCCACCCTGGCTCAAAGTGGTAGTACTTGTTAGCGTACCATCTGTGTGTTAAAAAGATTTTTTTTAAATGAGTATTAAAAATGTGTTTAAAAAATTGAGTTTGAAAAAAAAAATCAATACCCAACAAAATTAATAAAACAAATATATTAGGCATAAAAAATGAGATTAAAAAACAAAAAAAAACAAAAGAAATACTTTTGAAAATTAATAACTTCAAGTAATTATTTATTAAACCCGTTTTTTTAAAAACTAATATGCAATCATACAACATGGGTTATTTTGAGGCAAATCTAACCCAGATATATTTTATAGAGAGATCAGTAATTAAAAGAAAAAAGAGGCTAATTAATATTAGATAACGGTTATTCAATAATCCTTGAGAATATAACTTAAATAACTAAGGGAATTTTGATGTCAGTAGGGACGTAGTATTGATTCCAGAGAGACGCATAAACCTCATTATAAGATGATATTTTTTTTAAACAATTTACTTGAGAGCATGAAGAATTTCAGTTTTACGAACAAAAGACTCTTTTCGTATACATATATTTAAAAATCTAATTATCTGTGATTATTATTAATTTGTGGTTACCCATATTAGTACTGTCCAGACCCATCGATGCTTAACTTTAGTGATTGGACGAGTACTTTCATAATTTTGGCTCTGGGTAGTAAAAAGAATTTGGATAAAAAACTAAATTTTAATGTTGATAAAAAGAATGAAAAAGGAACGAAGATAGAAAGCATAAAAAGAATAAAAAAAAAGTATGAAAAAGAATGAAACGAATGAAAAAAGAATGAAAAAAAGAATGTAAAAGAATGAAAAAGAATGAAAAAAAGAATGAAAAAAGAATGAAAACGAATGAAAAAAAGAATGAAAAAAAGAATGAAAAAGAATGAAAAAAAGAATGAAAAAAGAATGAAAACGAATGAAAAAAAGAATGAAAACGAATGAAAAAAAAACAAGGAAAAAAAGAATGAAAAAGAAGGAAAAAGAATGAAAAGAGAATGAAATAAAGAATGAAATAAAGAATGAAAAAGAATGAACGAAACGAAGAAAAAGGAAAGAAAGCACGAAAGAAAGAATTAAAAAAGAAAAAAGTATGAAAGAATTTATTCCAGACAAAATGAAAAAAAATGAATGAAAGAAACAAGGATTTTTAACGCTGGTTATTTTTTCCCCTCGCCTATTCCTTCCTTGAAAATCTGACATGTGTCGACCAAAATTATCTTTAAAGTTGATCTCAAAGTTTAATAAGTTTTCGTCTGGCAAGAATTGAAAGAAAATGAAATCACTTTGAGTTTTATTAATTTTTTAATATAATTTTCAGTCACATCGATGACCATTCAAAACAAATTTTAGAAAATCATATTCGAAGTGACTAAGTCCTTATGACATTTTTTTCTAACTGGAAAGGCAAAATTTGCTTCCGAAGCCAAAGAAGTTAAAATGAAACACTTTTAGAATATTATTTAATTTTACTAGAAAGTATGCGCCCCCTGGACACAAGTATTTGCGTTTTAATGTAATAAAATGTTATATTAAATTAGACTAACGAAATTAGATCAGAACGAATATGAAAATATTACATATATTTTAATTGATTTCTATATGAAATTATATATAGTATTGCTTTTAATACTTTTTAAAATAACATGATAGTATTAAAAATAAGTAACAGCAAATAATTATTTATTAAACCCAGTTTTATTTTGAATTGAGTTAAAATCTTTATACACATTATTCCAACCATATGTAAATCTTTATTTCCAAGATATATATATATATATATATATATATATATATATATATATATATATAGTATGAACAAAAAGTAATAAGACAAACAGGAATATTTCTTATATGTTATTTATTCTCAACTAGTTTCGACCTTAGGTCATCGTCAGGAGAAAATTTCTTATTTGAAGAAATTGTTTATAGATTTTTTGAAAGGGAGCATTATAGAAGAACTATAAAAATTGAAGTGTTTTTGAGGGTTTGACATGCTATTAAAATCCGGGTAGACGAGTATGTTAGTAGTAGCAAGTCCATTTGTTCCGTGAAGAACCTCTCTCTCTCTCTCTCTATATATATAATATATAATATATATACACATATATATATATATATGTGTATATATATATAACATTTCAGGTTTTTCAATGCATTAATGACATGAGTAGTCTTGCGACAAATTCGACTCATCAAGAGTTTAAGATGCTAATTAAGCTTAAATAATCGTTGTGGATATAAATTGAATAACTAAGGAAATACTGATGTCAGTGGTGACGTAGTTTTGGTAACAGACAGAGAGTTATATAAAATCCATAATAAAATCTGATTATGAGGATGTAAACACAAGCAAAAAGGATGTTTCCACCAGCAAAAACTTATATTCATAATCTCTGTACGGACTCTGGATGCCATATAGTTGACCTGCAAAGAACAAACTCTTATTGTGACAGATGGGGAGATAGAATCAAAGGATCCGTACAATCAAACCGACTTGATAATGATTATGATGACAAATGATTTTTATTGAATCGAAACAAATTCTTACAAAGAAAAAAATACGGACTTAGTAAATATATATTTACCAAAACCTCTACACAAGCAGGATGTGACAC
>CM042164.1:68110045-68125045 GCA_023376005.1 Doryteuthis pealeii | reverse complement strand
GGAGCTGGAGTCCCTAAGGTGGGTGATGCTGAATCTCAGTACTTCCTAGCAACTCCTGTGGCACCGTCGTTGCCAAATCGCATTGGTTCCTACCTTTTCTTTCGACCACAACGGTTGTGTGGAGAGGGAGGATCTGCTGCTAGGGCCACAGCTCATCCTCCATAAAAACCTGTCCAGGCTACGTAGTTTTCCACTACAAAATGGAGAGGACCGCCTCGCTGACAAGAAAGCAATCGGGAGTGACGGCGTACCAGCAAATATCTCGAAGGCATGGTGCAGCACTGCTTCAACCACTACATTAACGACTCTGCAGTTGCTGGGAACATGGAAACATCCCCCAGGACAAGCGGGATGCTACCATTGTCCCCTTATAAAGGAACAAAAATTTCAGGATAGCTTGACAAGTCTTGCACGTGTTACACTGGCGCGTCTGCAGACATTGCATCTTGCACCCATCCAAGGACACAGTGTGTCTTCCAAGCAACCAACCGCAGGAGGAGTGCCAGGAGTGCGGATGCCACTCTGCACCGCATTGACGGACCTAACGAAGGCATCCAACCTGGCCACCCGAAGGGTTCGCAGTCACTGCACCAGAGACTCCAGATATTGCTATTCAAAAATTGTACCGCTCAGCCACTCACACAGTTGGAAAAAAACAAAACAAAAAAAAACTGACGGACTACGCCATCGTCTTTAGTAGATAGAAGGATGCCAACCATATCACCAGTAGGACATAAGCATTTGGCCAACCACTCAGCATGAAAAGGTGCGTCACAGAGTAAGTTTAACAGGTTTTAATACACTCTTTTCCTTCTCGTAGATAGGTTGCCATACTAAATATTTTCAGTGAACTCAATAGCACAAGCATATCTGAAGCTCGCATTTACCTCATAATTTAGCTTTTAACACAAAGCGAAAATCGGCTGAGTGACATTTTTTAACTCAGAAATCTCGTATATATATATATATATATATATATATATATATATATATATATATATATATAATTGCTACAATGTTTTTATTGTAGTAGTTAATCCAAAAACTCCTTGAACACCGAAATTTTGGTAGAGAGAAAAACTTTTTTCTACAACTATATATATATATATATATATATATATATATATATATATATTATATATATAAATGTAAGATAATCCAAATGACTAGTAAGTAAGGGATGATTCTATTTGGGATCATCGAAATCACACTGTACCCCCATACTGTATGCTCTTGTAGGTGCACACACACACATCAGTCGGTAGAGCGTTCGGCTAGAAACCACAAGGTTCCTAGTTCGATACCGGTCCTCGCCAACTCAGCGTATGAGTAGCACAGGTTCAGTGTGGTAAAGTAAGGAGCTGATGGTAGATGTTGTGCTCCACCTCAGACGCAAAAACAATCTCCTTGGTCTAGTGCTAGTGAAAAGGGGATAGACTCCCTCGATGACTGGCTGATACCGATAAAAATCTTTGTATATATATATATATATATATATATTATATATATATATAAAGTAAAGTCGTCGGCGGCCTAAACGCCCCGACGACTTTACTTTATATATATATACTAGAAATGACGTGACCCGTGGGTCACCCATTGGAGCTCCAGTTATTTTGTTAAAAATAATGTAATTTATTTTTAATACATTTTAAACTATTTTTCGGTCAATTTTGCGCAAATTTATCGTAAACATGACCATCAACTTTGTCTAAGATGACGTAAAATCTGTATTTTACAAAATAAATTTATCCCCCCCCCCCGATTGAAAATTACCAAAAAATAAGGAAAATTTCCAATTTTAATGAAATGTTCACTGTTGATTTATCAATAAATGAAATTTATAATACATCAGTTATTTTATTTCAAAACTTTCTGACTTAATTAGGTATTTCTGCTAGAGTAAATTAATATTTACAATTCATTTATGATATGAAACGTCTAATTTTAAAACAAAATTCAATTTAATAACTATGTTAATACCATAAAGATGTTAAAGTAAAATGAAAATACCAAGAAATTTTTTTTAGCAGATTGAAGACGTTTTATCGACAAATCACTTTTTTCGTGGTTGAAGGCGTTAAAAATAAGCCCTATTTTTATCGACAAGTAAAGGTAAATATTTACCCCCCCCTGCTTAAAATATTTTAAAGAAGGGTGGTTAAAATATTTACATTTATTTGTCGTTAAAAAACTGGAGTGTGTAAGGGAGGAGGTAAAATAACACTTCGGGAAAAACGCCTTTAGCGAAGATTGTTTTTTCAGCAGGGACTGTTTTTGAGTGAACACCGCATTTCTCCGAAAGCCCCATCAATTTTATTTATTTATCTTTTAAACCAAGTCCCATTACGAATCTTAACATTTTTTTTTAGAAATTAAACAATTTTAAGTAGATTTTTGAGTTAAATTGAAAGTTTATTTTAAAAAAAATTTTTAAATATAAAGGAGAACAGACGAAATTCTTCAAAACTTGAACAAATTAATAGTTTGCAAAGCGAATAAATAAAAAAAAATTATACAACCAGATCTGAGAGAGAGAGAAAAAGAGAGCCAGTCAATTTCTGTTTATTTAAGTGTTAAGAAGGGAACACTCTTTCTTTCTCTTCTCAACCATGCTGATAGATACATAGATTGCATTACCAAGCAAGCAGCAGGCATTAACCACTCCCTGTAATCTAATGTTAGAAAGAAAATTGTGTTCTCTCTTTTCTTTTCTTTGTCCCGCTTACGAGAGTAGATACAGTAAAGAATATTGAGAGAGTGTATAGAAAAATAAACAGGCAGATAGTAAAGACAGAGATGGGTTAATTTTTTACTTAATTGCAAATTACGACTAATTAGAATCAAATTAGATGGGTTTTTTTAAAAACAATGATTAGATTAAATACTGAATTATACTCCGGGATAAGGTTTGTATCATTAAAATATTTAGGAAAAATTCCTTTAGGAAAGGAAAGTTGATAATCTCAGCTTTAGTATATATATATATATATATATATATATATATATATATATATATATATGGGAATAAAAAGGCCTTAAATACCATGGGTATCGTGGTTATGGACCATTTCCACTCGCGAGTATGCTCACGAGCTTCTTCAGACCACTGATATATTTTATTTAGACATATATATATATTATATATATATATATATATATATATATATAATATATATCCATACAAGATTTTTATAAATTTCTAAGAGAGCTTAAAATAAGTCTAGCCTTTTCAGATATTTTTTCCAAATAGGTATTTGTAAAATCTAGCTGAAGAGGCTGGCCTCCTTTGAGTTTCTGGTCAAAATAAATTATATCAGTATAATGTCAGTTTGTTAAGTTTTTCTTTCTTTGAAAGTATATATATATATATATATATATATATATATATATATATATATATATATAGCGCTAATACCCTTGGGAAATGTATGAATCCATATATTCTCCTCCAGCTATGAGTAAAATAGTAGGGCAGACTGAGCTCTTTAACCTTGGGTAGGTAACCAGTCTAGGAGAGGGAAAACTCTTCAAAATTCCTGAGGCCGGTCGTTGATTGGGTTCGTGCACCAATTCTTTCCTATCGACTGTGCCAAAAAGTGCGGATGGTCCAACACAATCCTTCACCGCTATAAACAAATCACTGTGTGGGTTGTTCATTGTATGAACCCTCATGCGTCGAAATCGACGAGAGAGGGATCGGTCGCATCAAACCGACTTGATAATGATTATAATGACAAATGATTTTTATTGAAGCGACACAAATTCTTACAAAGAAAAAAATACGGACTTTGGCATTAAATAACCCAGCAAGGATTGATATGCGCTATAACGAACAATCAAACCACTGATAAGGGGTAGTCAAAAAGTAATGCAATTTTGTTTAGGACAAGTATAATTACCAACACAGGTATCATACATCAAAATAAAGCTGGTCCTCTGTGGATCACAACCCTACTTCTTCACATAATTTCTCTCAATAGGAATGTTCCACCTTCGAATGAGAGGATGAATCCCTGCCCCGTAAAATTCTGTTGACTGTTCTTTGAGACATTTCTTCATTACACATTCCTCATCCTCGTCACTAGAAAAATGTTTTCCTCTCAAACCCTCTTTCATGGGTCCGAAGAGATGATAGTCTGGTGGCGCTATTATTACAGTGACGAGGAAGAGAATACGTAGTCAAGAGGTGGCATGGATACATGCTCTCATTCGGAGGCAGACCAACAGAATAGCATTACTTTTTGACTCACCCTCGTGGATTAGTAGTTCATATTTCTTAAATCCTAAAAAAGAAAAAGTAACATAAAAATTGACGGTAATTGGAACTTAGTATGATTAGTCTACACTGTTCTACGAGAATGGCTTTGTGATTAAATAAACCATGAAGGTTGATATACTATTAAACAAAGTAACCAAACCCCAACCTCTTCGCATAAAATAATCTTAGACAGGTTGGCATGCCATTTAAAATCAATCAAAAACCTATTTGTATAAATGGAGTTTGAGAAAAAGGCTCATTCAAGTAAGGTGATATTTAAATCAGACTTGACTCTTAGCCTACCAAATTTCCCCAATGTTTGTACCAAATTTTCTTTGTATTTTTTACCTGTATGATGGGATATTTAAAAGTTCACTATCTATTCACCTCAGGACTCGTTCTATTTAAATAGAGTCCTATTATCATTGTAATCTGAGTAATTCTGCTTAATTATAATGAACTGATCATCAGCGGTTTATGATATGATTGCAGTGTTGGAAGAGTCACTGTGAGTGGTTTAAAGTAGGTAAAGAGTTAAGAATTACATCCCGGTGCAGAAAGAAAAAAGGATAGACTAATAATTAATGCCTAAAAAAAAAAAATAAACCTTAGGTAAAAATACTTCGAAAAAAAAACCTTTTTCTCTGAATGTAAACATATGAAATATCGACTAAGTGCACTGGCTAGGGAACAGTATTTATCAAATTTCCCCCTAGAGGCGATCTTTAGAACTAATCAGTGCACGTTGTACGAAATTCGAAAAGGTATTTACACCAATTCGAGTAAGAATTTTGGAATATTCAGATACTTTCTATGCCAAGATTAAATAATTTCAAACCTCATTAGATCCCAGAAAAAAAGGCTTCACCCTAAAAATGGCAAGAAGCCAGAGATATTCCGCAGAGACTATTACATATGCGCTGTACGCAGATGATCAAGCACTTCTCGAAAATAAACCTGCACAAGCAAAATCACTGTAAAAAAAATTAAAATAATAGAAAACTATAAAATCTTTAAGCATACAAAGAATAACGGGTTTCATCAGAATAAAATGCTTGGTGTTTGAAATTATAGCAGTCTAAATACTTCAAAATTCTCTGTATTTCGACCGCTTTAATTTCAAACACCAAACATTTTACTCTGACGAAGGCCGTTATTCTTTGTATGCTGAATGATTTTGTAGTTTTCTATTATTATTATTTTATTTTATATTTAAATTAATAATAAATAGAATACATGTGTACATGAACAAACTCCTGGCCGAAACACGTGTTAGTAAATCTATTTTATCCATTCAGCATTTTCTTTTTTTTGTTTATTTTTCCTTTCAATATACATACATATATATATATATATATATATATATATGCACACACACACACACACACACACACACACATATATATATATATATATATATATATATATATATATATTCAATATATGGTATATCAATGAGAATCAGTGGTTTGATGTGTCTTAGCGATATCTTCAATATTTAGAGATACAGGATACAAAGAGAATTTCATTACCTCTTTAGTGCATAGAAGTTTTTTTTTATCTTCATAAAACCTTTTTTTATTATTATTATTCTATTTTTGTATTAGTGTTAGAAAGAGTTTTAGTTTTCCAATTTCTCATAATAACGAATTGGAAAACTCGATCAAAATAGTTACAGCGTGTTTTTATCTATTTATTTAAGTACACTTAAGGCTGATAGAAATCTGAAATATATCAGCATGTTACCCTTTGAAGTCCACGATCAAACGGTGTAAATGTAAATTGTATAATTTCAAACGAATGCCAGATAAAATATTTACACTACTCAAAAAACAAGGATACCTCTTTGTATTGTATTGTCTGAATTTTTGAGGGCCTTAATAATATAGAATACTTAACATAGCTTAAACGCTCTGTAGGCTGGGGCGTTAGAATACACCGACTGCTTCTCAGCAGAGGGCTAAAACTCCTCCAATGTGGCCTCCTGTTGGGGGCGACCCGTGATGGTTAAGGATGGAACCCAGGTTGCTGAGCAGTCCATGCCATGTAACACTCCACTTTAGCCCTTACTGGGGCTAGACAGGCGTTCGGAGAGGCTCCCTCCGATCAATCGGTTGGTCAAGTCAAACCCTATCACCTATATGATTGTCCCAGCCCTGTTGCCCTTATGACACCCCTTAACCCTTTTTATCATATATGTGCCACAAGGCGGTGGCCGAGGGTCATCATATCCTGGAAATTACGTTGAACTCTTTCTGATGGTGAGGTTCCAGTTCTGGAAGGTTGGGGAATGTTGAGCCCCACTTCATGACCATTGCTCCCTGGTCAACTCTGACCCGAAATGGTAGTACCTGTTAGGGTCCAATATAGGGGTTAAATAGAAAAATGTGTTCATAAAAAAAAATGAGAATCCATTAAGAATAATTTTGAGATAAAAACTTATCCCTCAATCCCTCCCAGAAAACGGTCTACTCGATTAATCATACTAGCAAATATTTGCACCCTCCGCCGGGTGCAAGTTTTAATGTAATAAATATTATATCTCATTAGAAAAGCTAATGAAACTAAATAAGAATGCAGATAAAAACATTTGAGGCAGAGGGGATATGATAGAACAACTGAAACTTACTTTTCCATCACTCCTGTTTTTCATTGCTAAATTTTCCTAATTTAACTATTTAGTTTAAACCGGAAGTAAATAATGAAATTACAGTTATTTCTTCTTATTAATGGATTTCTTTTAAGATTTATCCCCGAGATTTTTGCTCATATTAATTAAGATAAAACCAAACAATTAGAAATCAATAATATTAAGCACATATTTATTAAAATCAAATTGTTTATATCAATATGCAAATTATCCTTCTCGATCACTCTATAAACTGTTATTTTGTTGTATATATATATATATATACATATATATATAATTGCATGTTATTAGTATGTAGATGAGGTCAACAGTTTTAATAACGCAAAACAATTTTATATATAATTGAGGTTTAAATTTAAATAAAAAATAAAATCATGGAGAATGTGACGTAAATAATTAAAGGAAATTGTGACTTGTATAGTAATATAGTTTCGGTTATAGATGGAAAACCACACAATCTCCATTATATTAAGATTTGTTTCTCTTAGAGTGCCGGACGAGATGTTGAACTATGTTAGTAAATATAAGGAAGAAGTAAATAAGAAAAGGAATCAATAACAAAAGTTTTATTAATCAATGAATACACAATAGCATACCAAGTCACCAATAGACACCCCAGCTGCAAGCATTTTTCAATTTTTTTTTTTTTTTTTGCATTTCACCACAAACTTCCGATTGTTAGTAAACAAAATCAACACACAATTTTTTGACATTAGAATTTCATACAAACCAAAGACGCATTTTTATAGTAAAATAGTTTTTGATTTTAATGTAAAAAAATAAAGTTATTTCATGTTGTTAGCATATGTGAAAAATTAATTTTGCACTGTATCAAATTAAGAATTGATAATTAATATTTTTTTCATAATTTAAAAAAAAATTACTGCAAGTGTTGAAAAATATTTGTCAACATCTGATTAATTAGCAGAACCTCTGATTTATTAAAGTAATACCTGGGTGCCAGGTATCTCAATTGGATTCCTGTTCTGGTTAAATAAAAATAATTTCAATATAAAAACGTGTTTTTCATTTAAAGTTTTAAAATTATAAAAAGAATCAGAATATTATTTTATCTTTAGTGCAAAATTAATTTTTCACATATGCTAACAACAACATGAAATAACTAATTTTTTTATTAAAATCAAAAACTATTTTGCTCGCAGCTTGGGTGCCTATTGGTTACTTGGTCCACAATATCTATAGAAGACTTTTTAACAAAAAGATAAACAATGTTTTGGGCGTAAAGTCTCTCAAATAACAAAAGCCGTTGGAAGACACTACTTTTGTATGTGTGTGTATGCATAAGTGTAACGTAATACACAGGGGCATTTAAGATTCTGTTGCTGCAAAAGATGCTGGGGTTGATGTAGTAGGAGCTGAGAGGTAGTTAGGGTGTTGGAGTGGTAGAAGCTAAGAAGTCGGTAGCACGTCGGTATGGTATGAGATAAGATGTCGGTAGCGTTTTTTAATGTGACTATCTTGTCCTGTAGTCTGGAACTCTTCTGTCTTCAATTGAAAAACGTATCCGAAAGGATTTTGTATTTAGGCGCAAACTGTTTTGATTGGTTAAAAAACTCCTTTATGTCTTTTATTTTACCGGAAGTATGCGTGGAGCTACCCTGCATACAAGTCAATTTACGACACAATTTCCTCGGACGTCACTGGCTGAACATTCGGCTCTCTATAATGTATATTTCAGGCATGTCAAGCATTCGGCCCTTAGCAAGCACGCGCAGACTGTGATCTTATACGTCGCTTTTACCGTATCCCAGATTTTTAAAAGTTTTTTTCCAAATATTCCTGGGCGAAAACGGTCGTTTATTTTCATTAGGTCAATGAGTTGTTATCAACACTGTCTCACCTTTCCTGTGAGTTGCGAAAGGAGGAGGCAAACTCAGTCAATGAAAGGGAGCGAGTCTTTCCTCTTGCCTTCTCCTACTTTCAATCAACACATGACTATCAGTAAAAGTGTCAATGACGCTTGTGTAAAACTATGTTGGTCGGGGTGCCAAATGTAATATTATGATCTGGTCACGGGACCAAATGTAATACGATGTTGGTTTTGCTGCACGCGGCTCTAAATGTAGTACGATGTTGTCGCGGCGTCGAATCTAACGCGATGGGTGTTCTTTGACCCACAGGAAAGTTGAAGTGCTTGTTCCGGGCTGTACCTGAAAATGACCAAGTTCATCAAGGTTGTTCCACAATTAACACGAACGCGTTTTTTAACAATAAAATACCTTTATTAATCATACAGTGATTAAAAATCATGTACAACCACAAAGGGATATCGAGTTGAGGTTGAGTCGGTATTTTGTGGACTGACTGGCGATATATGCTGTGTTCTGATTCAAATTCAGGACTTTGAGTAACAAGACGACAAAGTAAAGACGGTGACAAGGGCCATGAGATGGAGCTATCAATCTGCTAGGGAAGCAGTTGTCCAATCTGGTCAAGAACCAGCTGTCCGATCTGGTCAAGGACCAGCTCTCCACTCTGGTCAAGAACCAGCTCTCCAATCTGCCAGGGACCCTTTTGGGTCCTCCTTTATGGGTTCCAAACCCCCGAATCCAGGGCTCTCATTGGCCAGCCAATAGAAACGCCGGACCAATGGCCCTACAGTGTAAACATCAGGAGGTGTACGAAACCCCACCCACGCGGTCGCATTTGATTGGACGGCCAATCAAAATCATGGCATTGGGTTACTTATCTCGGAGGTGGGTAACAAGTCTCCGCCCCAGTTCCCTGATTGGTGAGGCACCTGATAATATTCTTGTTATTGTATAAATGGTCCTGTCAATTGCTATGATAATTGCCAGGAACTGGCCCAAGACCACACGGGTAAATTGAGATTATCAACATTTTAAAGATTTAATCTTTAAACTGTTTTTGCTAAATAAATGCCCTTATCTTACACAGTCCCCACAAGAACAATAATAGATATGGATATGTCAGCAGCCATTAGAATTCCCCTTCTTCAAAAATTATTTATCATCTTGTTTCGACGCTACAAGAATGATAATATATTTATATGAAAACATTTGTATAAGCAAAAAGTCATTTGTGTTATATCAACCATTAACCGACTTTTAGCCATTAGAATTTCTTCGTGTTAGAGTAATTAATTTTATCTTGTTGACTTTACCACACCACTGACTTGTACTCTAATCTAAGTCACTTGTATGACTCTAGACTCAATTGTTATTTTTAAGTATCCAGTCAGACATCCGTCTTAATATCAACCACTTTCAGTCTGGATAAAATGGTTCCCTATCTTTGGAGTCTCCATGTAAATGATAATATGATAAAACAGACTTCTGCCTTACATCAACCTATTTCTGCCATTAGGATTGGTTTTGTTCAAAAATTATTTATCATCTTGTTTCGACGCTACAAGAATGATAATATATTTATATGAAAACATTTGTATAAGCAAAAAGTCATTTGTGTTATATCAACCATCAACCGACTTTTAGCCATTAGAATTTCTTTGTGTCAGAGTAATTAATTTTATCTAGTGTTGACTTTACCACACCACTGACTTGTACTCTAATCTAAGTCGCTTGTACGATTCTAGACTCAATTGTTTTGTTTTTAAGTATCTAATTGGATATCGCCAATCAGTCTATAACACTACAGTGTTATACTTGTACATTTTATTATTTTAACTTTATCAGTAATATTCTTTTTTTTCTTTCTTTTTTTTTTCTTTCTTTTTAACAAAAATGATTTTTAGATATGTAAGTCGTCGTCGGGGAGCCTAAAGTCGGTATCAGCCAGACAGCGAGGGAGTCTATCCCCTTTTCACTAGCACTAGACCAAAGAGATTATTTTAGCATCTGAGGTGGAGCACCACACCTAGCATCAGCTACTTACTTTACCGCACACCCTTGTACTACTCATACGCTGAGTTGTCGAGGGCCAGTATCGAATCAGGAACCTTGTGATTCCTAGCCGAACGCTCTACCGACTGAGCTAAACCAAAAGTAAATTAATGATAGCAATCATCACTTTGTTCTTTTAATGCAAAAGAAATATTTACAGACGTAGATGTCATGTAGGCCCTCATGACAGACATATGTAATCCATATGTCCCTCATGATATATATATATATATATATATATATATATATATAAGAGAGTTTTATAATTTGCTTGAAGCATTGTGTATATATTGGTTAGGAGGTTGATTTAGAAGGCTATCACAATACAGGTGTAAAGAAAATAAAGAATAATAATACGGTAACAATGGTGTTGTGTGTTAACCTGTATTTTATTCTTGAATTTTCGAGATAAAATCTCTTTTTCAAAAGATCACTGGAACTGAAGTAGTCTAGTTATGGCATTTCTATTTAAATTAATTTTTTTTTTTTAAATGATGGTATTTTTTTATATAACTGTATTCACGTGTTGCATGTATACGTGAATGCGTTTTTTTTTGTTTGTACGTGTGCGTATGTTGTCATGCGCGTGTCCATGAAAATGCGTGTTGGCTGTGAAGTTAAGACTGTATCCTAGCGCGGGATTGCACGTGTGTATGTGCGTATGAAAGAGCGTATTTGTGTTTGGTAGCCATGGTGATGTATAATATTTCGTGTTGGATGTAATATAAATCAAGTTAATCATTTATTATTATTATTATTATTATTATTTGTTTAAACAAATAAATATAATAATAATTTTTTTTTTCTTTACACCTGCATTGTGATAGCCTTCTAAATCAACCTCCTAACCAATATATATATATATAACCCATGAGGTCTACTCAGTTTGACATGCCTGGATTGGGTACCGCTATCAATGGAAATCATTCCTTGAAATAATAAAATATACAAGATCTTGTAGCGTTGGTGTATCGGGAAGAATTAGATCTTGAATTTTCTACTCCCCATCGAAATAAATTATACAAGATATAATTAATCAATCGGCTCTTTCGATGTTTTCAATGTGGGCCCAATTAATTATGAAACTCTTTTGAAATATCTACAAATGAAAGTTTATCCTTTTCTGTATTTTAAAGTGCAACGAACGAGTCGAAAACGAATCAACTGGCTGATTAATAATTCAGTTTAGAATAGCACATTCGTAGCATGAAATCTTTGAAGCGTCATCAATATATATATATATATATATATGTGTGTGTGTGTGTGTGTGTGTGTATGTGTGTGTGTGTGTGAGGGGGTGAGTGTGTGTATTTGGGCAGTATTCTTTCATTTATACATGTAGAATTCAACAAAAAGCACGTCTCTGTTTAACAATTTTATTAACATTCTTTTCGGGCTTTCTGGCCAACTTTTTTTTGTTTGGATGGAATCCGTGGATTAGTCCACAGAAGGTTTCATCCCAAGTACTTTCGGCACTTCGAAGTGCCATCATCAGGGGTGATGTGTTTGTGTTCCAGTTTTTTTTTTTTTTAGTTAGTAGTAGTGGGAGTAACTAGAAGTAGAATTCGTAGAAATTATATTAAGGGGTATGGAGGCTGGGAGGAGGAGAATCGGTAGGAACAGTGTTATAGGCATTTTAAAATAAGAGTACTGCATTCATAATTAATCTTATTCAAGAATGGTTTGTATTGTTTTATGTATAAAGCTTCTAGTATTTGGAGTTTTTTTTCTTTCTTTGTGCAGAATGTGCGTATTTTCCTTTATGATATTTCGGTAATTAGAGTGGAGTCATGTATGTAATTATAGTTGTTGTGAAATGGAGCTATTATCTGTCATATGAAGAGTTAAACGGGGTGACAAAGTCGTTGAGGTAAAACCGATGTAGGTACTTTTATGTTTTGGGAGACAACAATCTCATTCAAATTTGTATACTACATTAGTCTCATTAAGACGACTTGTCTGGGAAGATGAGTTGTTGCGGAGAACATATATATATATATATATATATATATATATATATATATATATGAATATATATATATATATATGATGTTTACAAATGTATGGGATCATCAGGAGAAATATGCAACCGTTTATATATATATATATATATATATATATATATATATATATATATATAATATATATAATATATATACACACATATGTATAGTATCCAATTGCCGCTTTAACTATTTCTTTTACAGTGGCCTCAGTAAATAATCCAAAAGTGCTTAATATATAAAAAAAAAAGTGCATTAATAATAAAAATGATAATAGTAGAGGTAGAATCCAGGGTCGACTATGGTTTCAATCATAATGATTTCATCAGGACCCGACCCTACGTTTAACTAAGTCGATGTAATTCCTTAGTAAACACAGATATTTTTCGGATAATAACGGTTGAACGCTATAGAGAAAAATAACGTTTTAACCTGACATGGAAGCAGCGTAGACGTGCCATTGCGAGGTTGATTCTCACCACGCGGCGAATAAGAACGGGCTAAGCAGAAATAAATCTTGATCAAGGAAAACATGTCTTGTGGTTTAATTAATTGTATGACTAAAAGGTTAGCCCTTAGAAGAAGCCCTTAGTAGAAGTAGTTAGAAGACTAGACGACAAGATAACAGCTAGATAAGAAGTTAGCAGAAGTAGTAAATCAGTAATGAAGAATAAGTAAGACTCAACTCTGTAATTCTGTAACGTTCTAATAGCGATATATGTTGTATAGCGGGTCTTGTCAACGTGCCTCCAAATTCACGGCACTAAAAAGGTATTTGGTACGCGGCGGTCATCTTGTCGATAAAAAGGTACAACGCGAGAAATATATCGTCACAAGCTGCTTAGCTTTTATTTCCAGGCTCGTCTCGTGGGTTGTTTCGGAGAGGAGGAAAGGCAGAAAGAAAGAGAGAGAGGACACTGTTAAATTACTGTAATCCCACACTAGGGACCAGAGGCCCGTCCGTACCCTAGGCCTCGGAAAGCAAAAAGAGGCCGGTATTTTTCTTCGTTGTTCCTTGCGACCACGTGACTTCCATTTCCGGTCAACACCCGAAACTTCCAGTTGGCTTTTAATTCTCCATTCGGGGGGTCACACCCCGGTCAAATTCCCGACAAACCGTTTTGTGTTCATCACTTTTTTAAAAACCTTACTCTCTCTTATTTCTTCTTCATCTCTTTTCTATAGTAGTCCTCCCAAAACTCAGGACCTTCATCATCTCGCAACAATTCTTTCTCTATCACCCGAGTTACCTCTCTGATGTATATACCCGATGTTCGACGTATGATGTTATGAGGGGTATATAACAACATTATTTGATGTTTTGAGTCTGGAACGAGCCTGGGATGCTGGAGGATATCTTGACTTGTGCCATTTATATTTGTTCAGTAATAACACAACGTGACTTTAAAATAAAGATGAAGACTGTTGTGAATATTTCTATGATGACTAGATGAGCAAACTGATGGTATTTCTTGTTTGACTCGGGAACCTTCTTGTCGTAATCGGGAGCCATCATGGAACTTTGAACCTAACCCTTTATTAAGTCCACAGGAGTATCTTGTTCTCATTCCGCTAACCATAGCTGGGGTACAGGTGTTAAGTCGTGTTAATTATTATTCTATTTTACTGCTGCCCCTGACCAGGATTGAACCTGCAATCTAGAGATAACTCTCACTAAAAACTTACCTAACCTTACTCCTTTATCCACGTGTCCAATTAGTCAATCCAATGTGAATTTTGGGAACTTATAAACCTAATGTCTTGTTTTGCCTAGAATATCTACCTATTCACTTATGTATGATTTTACCTAGACTCATATTGTGTGTGTGTTTTTTTATGAGGACATGAGGACTGTTGTGCATATCTCTATGATAACTGGATGAGCAAACTGAGACTGTCTTGATTGGGCAAGACACAAACTGTTGTGAATATCTCCATTGCAATTTGATCAAAATCCTTCCTCTGATTTCCAGACTTTCCAAACCCTTTTGGGACTGTTCCAAGTGCACCAACTACAATTGGTATCACTTTCACTTTCATGTTCCATAACTTTTTCAGTTCTCTGGCAAGGTCCAGATATTTGTCAATTTTTTCATTTTCCTTTAACTTTACCCTGCGATCTGCTGGCACTGCAAAATCCACCAGTTGACAAGTTCTTTCTTTTTTGTTTATCAACACTAGATCTGGTCTTCTTGTTGGGAT
>CM042164.1:68082545-68105045 GCA_023376005.1 Doryteuthis pealeii | reverse complement strand
ATATGGTGTGGTTAATTTGCATACTGGTTTTAACATACAACATAAAAACGCAAAGAAGGCCATTGGTTTCCTATTTAGCAATTAATTATTTAATAATGTTCTCGTCCTTATGACCGCTATGGGGAGATAACTATTACATACTAATTACAGAGTATTTCCCCTTATTTAAACTAGAAGCGGCTACCCAGCGTCACCTGGGTAGAAAGGGAAAAAAACTGGTGTATTGATTTGTTTACTTTTGAGAATTACACATGTTGGACATTTTAAAGTAGAATTTTAATATTATTTTGTGGTAAAATTAATTTTTGATATCTTCGAAAATATGAATAAAATCTTCATAAATTTCAAGAGAAAAATGAATGCCACTGGTTTCCTATTTAACAATGCTCTCACCCTGATCAGTATGGTTTCTTTTGGGGAGATAACTATTACATACTAATTACAGAGTATTTCCCCTTATCTGTAATTATAATTTATTCCTTTCACTATTACCGTTTCTGTTACGATTTTTATGGCCATCCTTTAGGCTTCAAGTGTTGCATAATCTATGTGTCGGCATAGATTATTGAAAACACCGTGCAGATTGGGAATTTACAAACGGTTGGCGGGTAATTCTTAACTTGTTCCTCGTACATTCTTCTATAAAATAAACTGAACCCTCATTTTATGTCCGTGTTTTTGCAATAAATGTTTTAAATATGTTTGCAATAAATGTTTTTTAAATAAAGAAAATATATATGTTTGCAAAAATGTTTGTAAATAAATAAAATATATTCAGTATTGTAAAATAACTGGTGCAAGAAAAATAAAACATGTATTGCAAAAATACGGATATAAAATGAGGGTTCAGTCTATTTTATGGTAGGAATTTACGAGGAACAAGTTAAGGGTTACTCGGTTTGGGGACCTCTGACCCCACAGGAGGAAAACACACGAATCACGTGAAATCGCACGAGAGCTGGTTAACCCATCAGTACCAGCTCGGACGTCAGGCAAGAAGCATGTTCTTGCCTTAGTTGGGGCTTACCTGCACACACGTGCTGTTAGGTTAGTTGAATTTAAGAATAAAAGATGTAAAAAAGAACAGATGTCGTTGTTGGTTGATGCATAAGTTAGTTAGAAGATCGACCAACAAAAAGACCAATCAAGAAGGAAATGAATCAAAGATGAACAACCAACAGATAGAAGTCAAAGCTCGACGATCGAATGGCCAAACAAGCGAGGAAGTAAGTAATGCAATTATGCATCTCATCTCTCTATCTGCCTGTCTATCTCTCTCCACCCTCTCCAGTAAAAGAACAATTGTGTACATACCCAACATATGGCTATATAACACAAGCAAAAGCAGAAAGCAGAGGCTCGCAGACTTTTGTTTTCATTAATAATCTATTTTTCCTTAAACCAACGAAAGCCCTGAGGAAGGTTTGTTAAAGAAACCGAAATACTGCAACGGCGGCTTATCAAACATCATTCGTTAAGGAAACTTGTATTTTTTCAATTTCTATATTACATATTTTCGGATTTACTTCCACTTTTTGTTCATATATATATATATATATATATATATATATATATATATATATATATTTGAGATATATTTTTGTATCTGTATCCGTTGTCGGAAATGCATATACCAGGTTTGGGCATAGGTGTGAAGCATTAACGTACTATATTGTGCTAATGTTGTTACCATTCCTTGACTAACATATTATGGTAACATTAACATAATATAGTACGTTAATGCTTCACACCTATGCCCAAACCTGGTATATATATATTTCTAACAACGGATACAGATAAAAAAATATATCTCAATTATATACGCACTAGAAGAATACGGAGACACAAAATCTACAACAATACGCACTAGAAGCACACGGAGACACAAAATCTACAGCATATATATATATATATATATATATATATATATACATAGTCATCGACAGATTAATATTTATCCGGTGCAGTGGGGATATATATATTATATATATATATATATATATGTGTGGGGGGTGGGTGACATACACGGTGACAAACCCTAAACCAATCTATGTGTCAATGTATGTACTTGTCTTCAGAGGCAACTATAATTAAACTATCATATTAGCGCTAATACTCTTAGGAAAGGTATGAATCCAACTACTCTCCCACCAGCTATGGGCAAATACTAGGGCAGACTAGGCTCTTTACCCTTGGTTTGGCAACCAGTCTAGGAGAAAGAAAGCTCTGAATTCACGCCTGTTAAACGCCGCTTGGGCTGGTCACGACTAGAATACGCTCAGTCCTAATTAGTAATCTATTTCACTACTAACTAATTTAACAACATTACGTACAAATAAATATATACATAATGAGCACATACAAAACACACATTGATATATATATATACATACACACACACATACACACACACACACACACACACACACATATATATAATATATATATATATATATATATTATATGTTCCCCATCCCCCAGGGGGTTGAGCACTTTAGAGGGGATTTCGCTAACGGCCGCCAACTAAAGCGTAAAGGCAAGGCTCTCCTATAAAAAGGATGGATCACTCTATGGCGGCCTTTACCTACATACAGATTTGTGTATTAAAAAGTTAAAATCCCCTTCCCATTCTGTAGGTGACGATAGCCGAGCTGTCTGACTGATGCTGAATTGATCGGGTTTCTATCCCAGCTGTAGGTAGCTTACAAATGTCTAGCCACACTGAAGAGACGTGATCCATCGAAACACGGTCTGTGGATGACTATATATAAATATAAAATGTGTATGTGTGTTATGTATCATATATATATATATATATATATATATATATATATATATATATATATATATCCCCACTGCACCGGATAAATATTAATCCGTGGATGACTATATATATATATATATATATATATATATATATATATATATATATAATATATATGTGTGTATGTGATATATATATATATATATATATATATATATATATATATAATATTATATATATATATATATATATTCCCACTACGGTGGATAAATATTAATGTGATACTAAATTTGCTAAGTGATACTAAATTATGCATTCATTGAAATATGCCTCTACTCCTAGAATCAATAATCCCGTATTAAGATAGGCATGTAGGTATATAAAATTCCTTTCCCCATGAGACACAGTAACCTTGCCAATAACTCCCGCGCTCGACTTTTCCATAATTTTATTACTTGCAATCATCTACAGAGACAGTGTCACTTTCAGAGAGCAACCACTAAAGCCCCTTGTTGGAGTCCTTGTAGCTACGTCATAAAAAAAGATAAGAATAAGACAATAATAATCACATTCATGGTTATTTATTAGGCTACGCCATCGCAGGAGGAGTGTTGGTCATGTGACTATTGGTAATTCAACATTGAAAATCAAGATAATTGTTGAAGGCGTCCACATTGAATGATAAGCATAATGAACAAACACTGTTGGGTTCATACGACCCTTTTTCGCGAATCTAACTTACCGTATTTGAAAGCATATAGGACGCACTCTTTTCCCAAATTTTGACTCAAAAAATTGCCCTGCGTCCGTGAAATATGAGACCTCCCGTAGGCCTAGGCTAATCCTCTCTATGATGCTCACTAACCCAGCTTACGCTCAGTACTTTTACCTACCCTAAACTCCATGCATCCTTATTTTATTGCTGGTATTGTTATAGTAAGTAAAGTCGTCGGGGTGGCCTAATGTCGGTATCAGCCTATCAGCGAGGGAGTCTACCCCCTTTTCACTAGCGCTGGACAAAGGAGATTGTTTTTGCGTCTGAGGTATAGTGCCACACCTACCATCAGCTCCTTACTTTACCGCACAGATCCCAGTGCTACTCATACGCTGAGTTGGCGAGGGCCGGTATCGAACTAGGAACCTTGCGGTTTCTAGCCGAACGCTCTACAAGGTTAAACAGACTGTTTTCAATAATATATGCTTAAATACACTAAAAGCTTTTTTTCCTGAATCTGACCCGCTGAAATGGGGGGTGCGTATTATATGCCCGTGCGTCTTATATGCCGTCAAATACATGCACTAGGGTCCAGAAGGTTTCCGGTTCGATTCTGGCCATCGCCAACTAAACGTATGAGTAGCACAGGGACCTGTGCAGTAAAGTGAGGAGCTGATGGTAGGTGTGGCGCCCCGCTTCAGACGCCAAAAAACAATGTCTTTGGTCTAGCGCTAGTGAAAAGGGGTTAGACTCCCTCGCTGTCTGGCTGATACCTACTTTAGGCCACCCCGACGACTTGGTACTTAGAAATATAACAAACCTCATGTACCTTATGTAGCGTAATGGTTAGCAAGCTAGATTTGCAGACCATTGTTAGTGAGTTCGATTCTCACTGTGTGCCCCATACTTCTGGCTTTGTGCCACATCTAAGCTACGCTTAGTAAATAACTGTATTTATTTGGAAGAAACTGGTGTAACGGTTAGTTACGTAGGAAATGGACTCGTCTATGCGAGATCTAATCTTGGACGAGGCTGTTTACATTTCACATAGCGCTAATACTCTTGGGAAAGGTATGAATCCAAGTACCTCTAGCTATAGGTAAATAGTTGGGCGGACTGGGCTCTTTAACCTTGGTGTTGGCAATCAGTCTAGGAGAAGGAAAACTCTGAATTCAAACCTGTTAAACTCTGCTTAATAAATTGACCTTGTGTCACATCCTGCTCGTGTGGAGGGGTTGGTAAATACATATAAATATCAAACTATCAATCTATTTATCTATCTTCTTATATATAAGAACCTAAGAAGTCAGGAAATACCCACCTAGGTTTCACTTAAAGGCTACTCAGGATAATTCGGATTGAAGGTGGTTGGTTCACTAAGTAGAGCAAAAATATAAGTACCTAATAAGTCAACTTATCAGGATAATTCTGAGTGAAAGAGGTCAGTACACTGATATATATATATATATATATATATATATATATATATATATATATATATATGTATGTATGTATACGGCAGCATTTTTTCTTTTAGAAATGTTCTGTTAAACGCCACAGACAGTTCAAGTCTGAGGAGTTTTTTTTATGGTCCTTTCAATTTTCCTAGCGATCTTTTTCGTGTTTTGGTGGAGAAGTTGTAATAGTCCACCGAATCCTTGTTTTTTTCGAGCGCTTTCGGCTGGTTTATCAGCCATCATCAGGTGGGGAAACGATGTTAAATTTTTTCAAGTGCCTCGTTTTTATAGAAGAACGAGTAGTAGCTTAAATCAGCCGAAAGCGCTCGAAAAAAACAAGGATTCGGTGGACTATTACAACTTCTCACCCAAACACGAAAAAGATCGCTAGGAAAATTGAAAGGACCATAAAAAACTCCTCAGACTTGAATTGTCTGTGGCGTTTAACAGAACATATATATATATATATATATATATATATATATATATATATATATATATATATATATATATATATATATTATATATATTTATATATATATATATATATATATATATATATATATATTATATATATATATATATATATATATATATATATATATATATATATATTATATATTTATATATATATATATATATATATATATATATATATATATATATATAGAGAGAGAGAGAGAGAGAGAGAGATACAAGGGTATGGAAAACACACTTTGTTGTTAAAATGAATATATTTTTATATCCTTTTTCATTTGACAATATTTCGGTTTATTAAAAATCCTCATCAGAGCATAATGATAATTAGGTCCCTTTTTAGATGTAAAGATGCGAAACGCTCCGAATGAACGAGACGAAGCGAACGCACGGGATACACGCTTTTTGGGAAAATCAATACTTCCAGTTTGAATTAAAAATTATTTTCTGTTTCTCTCTTGAAGAATCCGGATTAAAAACATTTACATCTAAAAACGGACCTAATTATCATTATGCTCTGATGATGATTTTTTTATAAATCGAAATATTTTTAATATCAGCAATGAAAAAAGATATAAAACTATATTCATTTTAACAACAAAATGTGTTTTTTCATACCCTTTTATCTATACATGTACCGTCGCATTCATTTCCTTAATCTTAACTCATATATATATATATATATATATATATATATCTTATTATAATGGAGATTGTGTATTTTTCTGTCTGTAACCGAAACTATATTACTAATCGAGTCACAATTAACATAGTTATTTACATCACATTCCATGATTTTATTTATATTTGAACCTCAATTATTAATAAAATTGCTTCACCTTTTTATTACTGTTGTCCATATCTACATACAAATAACATGCTATTGTATTTATATATACAAAAAATAGTGGTTTGCAGTGTGAACGGGAAGGCTAATTTGCATATTGATATCAAAAATGTGATTTTATTAAATATGTGCTTAGTATTATTGATTTCTAACTGTTTGGTTTTATTTTAATGAATATAAGCAAAAATCTCTTCAATGAATCTTAAATGAAATCCATTAACAAGAAAAAATAACTGTCATTTTATTCTTTATTTCCTAATTTAACTAAATAGTTAAATAAGTAAAATTCAGCAATGAAAGACGGGAGTGATGGAAGAGTAAGTTTCATTTCTATTTTTCTATTATACCCCCACTCTGTTTCAAATCTTTTATCTGCATTCTTATTAGACTTTCTAATTTAATACGATATTTCATTACATTAAAACTTAAATACTTGCACCCGGAGGGTGCATATATTTGCTAGTATATATATATATATATATATATATATATATATATATATATATATATATATATATTGGCGCGTCTGCAGACTTTGTATCTTGCACCTATCCAGGAACACAGAGGTGCAGTTGGTGTAATCTCCATCCCCACCCGACAGGGCTATCAATCATATAGAGTAATACGTTCTTTTTACAGACAGGAAGTTGAGCGTTAGATAATATCTGAGTCGTGACGACACGAAAACATTTTAATGTCGCTGTGTTTCATAGTTCAGTTACTTTTTAGAGCAACTCGTGATGTATTGAACTCAGAAAACTTCCGATATAGCAATATATATATATATATATATATATATATATATATATAATATATAATGACGAAAAAATAAAAAACGTTTTAAAAAATAATAATGATTCAGTTTTGATAAATGAAATTTGTTGGAATATATATATATATATATATATATATATATATATATATATATATATGTGTGTGTGTGTGTGTGTGTGTGTGCGTGCGTGTATATATATTATATATATATATATATATATATATATATATATATATATATATGGGTAAGACCTCCCATAATGGGGCCACATGTTGAACGTGAGTGCTGACCCATGATGTTTAAGTATGGAATCGTGATGGCTGAGCATACCATGATATGCACTACTCCACTTTGGTACTTACTAAGGGGAGACGGGAGCAAGAGGGGACACGCACCGATCAATCACCTGGTCACATCAAGCCCTAGTATCTATAAGTCTATCCCGACCCAATTGCCCGTAAGACACCCTACCACAACGAGTCAGAGTGAACCTGGGAATAATAGGGTTGAAGGGGTACTCCATACTCCTCAAAGCTCCAAAATTAGAATCAGTTTAACGTCGTACCGAGGACACTACGGCACTCAGTCTGCACCTTCTAGCCCATCCTTGATAAAAAAAAAAGGTTACAGCTTGTCCCACAGGTGGTCCCATTGAGGGGGTTACCTCTTTGCAGTTGGTGTATTCATCTGTCCCAGCCCACAGACTGGATATTGCAAGGTACTAGCTAAAAGGTTTCCCATCTTTTTGGGCAAGTCAAATTTTCAGATTTGGTGAAATAAATACCTTTATTTAAATCTTATTATAATGGAGATTGTGTGTTTTTCTGTCTGTAACCGAAACTATATTACTACTCAAGACTTAATTCCATTAATTATTTACGTCCCATTCTGCATAATTTCATTTTTATTTAAACCTCAATTATCAATAAAATTGTTTTACATTATTAATACTGTTGACCTTATCTATATACTAATAACATACACTTGTATTTATAAATATTACAAAATAGCGTTTTCTGCATATTGATATTAAACATTTTATTTTAATAAATATGTGCTTAGTATTATTGATTTGTAATTGTTTGGTTTTATTTTAATGAATATGAGAAAAACTCACGGGTATAAATCTTAAGAGAAATCCATTACCAAGAAGAAATAACTGTAATTTTATCCTTTACTTTCTATATTAACTAAATAGTTAAATTAGGAAAATTTAGCAATGAAAGACGGGTGTGATGGAAGGGTAAGTTTCAATTGTACACTTTTTTCAATTATTCCCACTTCTGTTTCAAATTTTATTATTTGCATTCTTATTTAGTTTCATTAGCCTTTCTAATTTAATGTAATATTTTATTACATTAAAATGTAATTATTGCACCAGGAGGATGCAAACATTTGCTTGTAAATAATTAAAATACTTTGTGTGTGTTTATTATTTGGAAAGTCTAATTAACAAATCGGTGTTTAATTGGTTTGTTTTAACATTTTTCACTATAACAATGACTATGTCTGAGGCAGGTTCACTATAGAAGGAAATAAATAGAGGGGGGGGATAAATATTTAAATCAACAGGTCTTTGTTGAGGGCGGGGGGGCGAAAAGAAGCGAGTCAAATGCTCTCTTCTCTTTCTCTCTCTCTATATCTATCTATCTATCTATCTATCAGTCTGTCTGTCTAATTTTCTCTCTCTCCCTCTCCCTCTCTCTCTTTCTGTCTTTCTGTCTATCTATCTATCTATCTGTCTGTCTGTCTATCTCTCTCTCTCTCTCTATATATATATATATATATATATATATACATATATATATATATATATATATATATATATATATATACTCGAGAACTCTCTCCTCTATTATATACTGTAACGATTTTATGGGCCATCCTTAAGGGCTTCAAGCAAGAGCGCTTGTCCAGCGGAGAAACTTTGTGTTAAGCAGAGCGTAGTTTCGATCTACGGGCAAAGAATCCTTTGGTTGTTCCTTTGTGCTCCTCAGTCTGGCAAGTCCTTCATCAATGATTGCAAATAGACGTCTCTCAGTATCAGTAACTTAGTAGTCAACCAGCCACCCATTTGGGCTGTTGATTGGCTGAGGTTTAAACCACGTGAACTCGCATAGTATATAAATTTAACTGGTGTATTGTAGCACACCTTATATACCGTTACATAAGTATTAGATTCTTAATACTTATGTACAGTAGTGTAGAAACCGAAATGGCTGTTATAAGTTCAACTGGCGGCCTTGAAGGATTGAATGACAAGGCTTGACCTCAGTCCTGATCCTGCTTCTGGTGGATACCGTGAGAATCGGTGGAGAAGATCCTCTTCCGGTTTAGATTAGAAAGAGATTTTAGTTAAATCGGTCAAAGCCACGACGGTGGTAAGTCGTGTTATGCACGGTGCCGACTCAATCTGCACAGGTAGTCTGGTGGGGATTTCAGAATAAAATATGATCTAAGTTAAATCGAAGTCTTGTGTTATTATCTAAAAACTACCAAGGACACAGGGCTTCTGATAAAGAGAAATCCCCAATGGAAGACCAGACCAGACACGAAGTCGCCAAGACCAAATCCAGACGCCAGAAGAGACGCTAGAAGAATAGAAGTAAGAAAGTAAGGAAAAAGAGTATACACCATATACAAAAATAATGTTAGAGGTATATAACAGCTAGTTCAGTACAACTGTATGGGTGCACCACTTGGTCTTTTAGAACATGCTTGTAAAAAAAAGCTAGATATGAGCTACACAAGAATGCTACGTGCTATCTTAAACAAATCTTGGAAGCAGCACCCCACAAAAAAAACCCTGATCATACAATATAGAAATCATCTATCCTGGGCTATTTCAAACACGCTCCATCGTTTTAACTGAGAAGAGCTTCCATACAATCCCCTCTATTCCTAAATGACGTGCGGACTCTCTATTCCTAACTGAGAGCATGCGATTTATTAATCTATCCCAATGACTCTGTGAGCCTGGCCACGTTGGAATCACGCACACTCACGTCATCCACGTGGCTTGGAAGATTAAAGTTAATTCGAACTAAGACAGGCGATAGATTTCGAAGCGTTTCAATCCAAGCCTCCAGTCATACAATATGCGTAATTATTAAATTAAGATCACTCAGCAGATTTTCCAAGTTTCGTGATGAAAATTTTCAAACAGAACTCAAGAAGTAAATCGTACCATTAAGTAGCCAGCGAGAAATTCCACGGTAGGATTTTTGATCAGCATTGTATGTATATAGCGCCATCACATTTTATTCCGACGTATACGACAGAGTATCAATATAAGTAGAACGCTTATAATGTATTGTTTTTTCTCTGAATTTTTTTTAGATGAGGTTAGATAATTAGTATTATTTGTATTATTTGTATTATTCGGACTATTGAACTCATCTTCATTGTTATCTGTACAACGTTTTGGACGATGTGCATAGATAGATATTCTAGACAAAACAAAACATTAGGTTTATAAGTCCCCAAAATACACACTGGATTATCCAATTGAACACATAGCGTAGTGGATAAGGAAGTTAGGTTAAGACAGTTCTAAGTAACGGTTATCTCTAGACTAAAGGTTCAATCCTGGTCAGAGGCAGCAGTAACATAGAATAATAATTAACACAGCTTAATACCTGTACCCCAGCTATGGTTAGCGAAATGAGAACAGGAGACCCCCGTAGACTGAATAGAGGTTTGGTAAAAAGTTCCGTGATGGCTCCCAATTACAAGTTTCCCGAGTCCACCAAGAAATACCTGAAGAAGACCGGAGGGCACATCGACCAAAATGTTGTACAGACAACAATGAAGACTAGGACAATAGTTCGAATAATACAAATAATAGTATTGGTGTGGGGGTGTTTTACAATATACATATCCCCCAGTAATGTGACTGAAAATACAAGCAAAAATACATCAAAAACTAAAAAAAAAAAACAGAATGGGTAGAAAAACATCTACATGGGCACTTCAAGCATCAAACTCAAGATATATCACATCAGAAGACAAGGACATGGCTAAGAAAAGAAAACCTCAAGAGAGAAACTGAATCTTTTATAATCACATCACAAGACAATGAAATAAGAACAAATTATATAAAGACAAAAATAGATAAGACACAGCAGAATAGCAAGTGCAGAATGTGTGGAGATAGAGACGAAAAGTTAATCATATAATAAGTGAATGCAGCAAACTAGCACAAAGAGAGTACAAGACTCGGTGGGAAAGGTGATCCACTGGGAATTGTACAAGAAATTACATTTTCATCATATAACTAAATAGTATATACACAAGCCTGAAGTTCTCCAAGAGAATGAGACGTATAAAATTCTCTGGGACTTCAAGGTACAGACGGATCACCTAATCCCGTCTAGAAGACCGGACCTTGTATTAATCGACAAGAAAAAGAGAACCTGTCATCTCGAGGATTTTGCCGTCCAGGCCGACCACCGAGTGAAAATGAAAAAAAAAGCGAAAAGATAGACAAATACTTAGACCTTGCCAGAGAATTGAGGAAACTGTGGAACATGAACGTGAATGTCGTACCAATTGTAATAGATGCCCTTGGAACGGTCACCAAAGCCATGTAAAAGAATTTGGGTGAATTGGAAATCAGAGGGAGAATCGAGACCATCCAAACTACAGCACTATTGAGATCGGCTAGAATACCCAGAAGAGTCCTGGAGACATGAGAAGACTTGCTGACACTCAGCTTCCAGTGAACCAGTGAACTTCGAAAATAAAACAATTAAGGATAAAGTAAACATATATACACATTAAATATCACCAGGGCTTGGTTTTGGGGCAAAGATAATAGATGTTTGATTTATATTTGTGGAGATAATATTTTTGTAAAAATTAAATGATAGCAGCATGGATTTTTTTTTTTCATTTAATATTTTAGATAGTAGACATTAACATTTCTTTTCAGAGTAGCTGGATCAATGCAAGGTCTATTTTTTTTTTTACATAGGGATTTAAATAGGGCATCTTATGAGGATTCAACTCACGATTCAGTAATAATGGATCTGCGGGACTAACTTTAAAAAAAGAACTCTACCCAGGCGACGCTGGGTAGCCGCTGCTAGTAATGCTATTTTTCTCATGAATATATATATTCTGTGATCAGTAATCTACTACAAAGGAATAATATTAATGCACACGGTGAGAATCAAACCCACTACTCACACTCGGCTGGATTAGCTAGCTTCTCATAGAATTGAAGCATATAGCAAATAAACAACTCCTATGAAAAGAAAAAAATAACGAATAAGCAAATTACAAATAGAAAAAAAAAAAGGAAAATTAGGCGACGTGGTGGATAACAATTAAGTCTTATTACTTATGCAAGACGCACGGCCAACTCTTCGCGCCAATCGATAGCGCTTGTCAAACAAAATGGCGGCGCGGTGATCTTTCACCGTTCTTTTGTTTATTTTGGCCTTTGAAGTCATTATTCTTCGTCTGTTGAGGAAGAGACGAAACTGTCCACATCCTGGCTCAACGTAGGTGTTAAAATTAGTCAGCCTGTAAGTACTTGTGGATGTAAATAGATTTATCTCGTATTTATCAGCTATTCAGTCGTGTAGAATTGGTGTTAGGTATACAGTGAGCTTAGTGTCCGCCCTGGGCTACAACAGAATGGCAAACGCCCAGGGACGAACTCACTACATTCCGAAATGAGTTAAGAACGTGCGTGTTATATTCTCAGTTACGGTGAGCATGGATCCGGGCCTCAATTCTATATTACACAAGCTGGTCAAAGTAAATAACGCACTTCGTAATCGAATGCAAAATTAGTTTCCTTAGGAATACTTAATAACATATAATTGTTTATAAATTATTATTATTATTATTATTATTAGTAGTAGTAGTAGTAGTAGTAGTAGTATTTCCACACCAGTGTAAGCTTATGGTCTTCACTGAAGTCGGGGTGGCAAAAATTCTTCCCAGGTCTCCAAGACTCTCCTGAGTATTCTACCTGATTTCAACAATGATCCGTTTATATTCTCAAATAAAGAATTATTATTATTATTATTATTATTATTATTATTATTATTATTATTATTATTATTATTTTGCTGCATTGGAGTTTATATAATAATAATAATAATAATAATAATAATAATAATAATAATAATAATAATAATAGCAAATTGGAAAACACCAGGCCATGATGGCATACATGGATTCTGGTTCAAAAAATTTACGTCTATCCACAAAAGAATGGCCCAGCAACTGAACAGATGCCTACAAGAAACAGAAGTACCCGAATGGATGACAAACGGGATAACTACACTAATCCAGAAAGACCCACAAAAAGGAAATGTCCCCAGCAATTATAGACCAATAACTTGTCTATCCATGATGTGGGAAAATTCTAACTGCTGTTATAAGAGAAGAAATATTACTCTTCACTCAATTGGCGGAAACTTCTCCAGAAGAACAGAAAGGATTCGCAAGGGAAAAAGAGATACACAACTTACTCTATATAGAACCGAATACATTCTTTAAAGAAAGTCAAAAATAAACGGAAAAAAATATTGCAATGGCCTGGATTGATTACAGAAAAGCCTATGACATGGTCCCACATACCTGGATTTTAAGAATGCCTACAGATGTACAAAATTTCCAACAACATTATTAAACTTCATTAAAAATCCATGGAAAAACTGGCAAGTTCAATTAAAAGCTGGAAAACAATCACTGGCAGAAGTAAAAAATCCAAGGAGGTATCTTCCAAGGAGACTCATTATCACCACTACTCTTTATTATTGCAATGATTGCCGCTAAACCATATACTGAAAAAATGATTACCGGGGATACAAATTTAGTAATTCACAAAAGAAGATAAACCACCTTATGTACATGGATGACATTAAAATTTTGCAAAAAAATGAAAAAGAATTGGAGAGCCTAGTACAAACTATTAGAATATATAGCCAGGATATAGGGAGGAATTTGGAATCGAAAATGTGCTATGCTTGTAATAAAAAGGGGTGAGAGAAAACTAATGAATGGAATACAACTACCCAAATCAGGAAACTATAAAATCTCTGATGAAAATGAAAGCTACAAAATACTTAGGAATTTAGAAGCGGACAATAAGCAGAAATGAAGGAAAAAGTTAAAAAGGAATATCTCAGGAGAACTAGAAAACTTCTAGAAACAAAACTTAACAGCAGAAATCTGATTCAAGGAATTAATACCTGGGCTGTCCCCATTATAAGATACTCAGGACCATTCTTAAAATGGACAAAAGAAGAACTCAGACAGATAGACCAAAGACGAGAAAATTAATGACAATGCACAAGGCTCTCCACCCTAGAGATGATAGAGATAGATTGTATGTGTCAAGAAAAGGAAGGGGAAAGAGGTCTTGCCAACACATAGAGGAATGCGTAGAAACCACAATCCAACAACTTGAAGATTACACAAGGAAAGACAAAGACAAACTCTTATGGCGGCCAACAATAGTAGAAACGGCAGATGGACAAACACCTTTCAGAACACTGCACAGCTGCAATCTGCCAGAATACTCAGAAGAGTCCTGGAGACCTGAGGAGACTTGCTGCACCCAGACTCCAGTGAAAAGACCATCAGCGAACGCTGATGTGAAAACTCAAAAGGAGTAAATAATAATAATAATCATTTGAACTTTGAGTTAGAGACGGGACATTTGTTGAAATCGGTTAGAACACTCAGAGAGTCCTGGAGGCCTGAGGACACTGGTCACTCAGACATCCGTGAAAGGACCATCAGCTTACATTGGTTGTAAAAACTTGTAATAATAATAATAATAATAATAATATAATAACAATAATAATAATAATTAACCAAACTAATTGATTATTCGGTTGTGGAGGGGCGTTTATATTTATCTATTATTATTATTATTATTATTTTATATTATTATTATTTTATTATTATTATTATTATTCAACTGTTGTCCTCATCTTTATCAAAAGTCTCGTCCGATGTGTCCGTCTCCTTAAAGTGTTTTTGTCGAATTCGGAACAGTCGCGTTTGAAATGCGAGCCTTCACACAACTTCGAACCGAACCCTTTATTAATCCATTGGGACTTGATTTTTCTCATTCTGTTGACCATAAACAGGATACAAGTGTTTGGTTTTGTTTATCCGAGTTTTCAAATCAAAATTGTTGTGTAGAAAATAATGACGCCATTATCTAAATGAGTCATTATAAATTATTCAAAGCTTGTTTGCACAACAGTCAAATTATTCAAAATTATTTCCCAATCTTAAACGATTTTGTATTGCTGTCTTTCATTCTAATTTCTGATCAGCTGGAAGGTCAAAATTTGCAAGGTAACATTTGTAATAATCTTAAACAGATAAAAACTTCTTAATTTGTTGCAATATAAATGTTTAAGGAGCTTATGAATGAATACGGTTTACAATAATTTTAAAAGGGTCATTACTTCATACTTAGTTGCAATATTTAGTCGGGCCGGGTTAGTTCAGTCGGTAGAGCGTTCGGCTAGAAACCACAAGGTTCTTGTTCGATACCGGCCCTCGCCAACTCAGTACATGAGTAGTACAGGGATCTGTGCGGTAAAATAAGGAGCTGATGGTAAGTGTGGCGCTCCACCCCAGACGCAAAAACAATCTCCTTGGTTTAGCGTTAGTGAAAAGAAGATAGACTCCCTCGCTGATTGGCTGATACTGACTTTAGGCCACACCGTTCATTTTCTATAAGAAAAAGTATCGAATTTTATGCGATACATGCGTTGTAAGTGCCTTCAAGTAAAAATTTAATATATACTTTATCCAGCAACGTTTCTAAATAAACAAACATCCAAAAATCTTATTCACTTCGCCGAAGGGCATACGGTCTGTTTGTTGTTATTATTCTCTCAATAACGCCCCCTTACCTATTATGGTAGGCGTGAGTATCATTTGACAAGCTTAATTTCGCTAGGATGGTCAGCTGTGTACTGTGGCCGAGGCGTAAAGTGTTTCACTAGGTTTCACTGTGTCTGCTGAAGTTCCCGGTTTCGATGTCTGTCGGAGGGAAATCGTTAGTATATACCGCTGATGAGACTTAATAAAGTCTCGAAACAGTCTGTACGGTATTCTACACATCGAGCCATCCTTTGTTGGGATTACACTTGTCAAGTTCTTTCTATAAGAAAAGTATCGAATTTTATGCGATACATGCGTTGTAAGTGCCTTCAAGTAAAAAATTATATATATATATATATATTATATATATATATATATATATATGTTGTGTGTGCTGTGTGTGTGTTGGCTCTCCTGTAGTGAAACGATAAATGAGGGCCAGCAGTGAATGAAACGTTTCCTCCAACGTCGTGCATGCTATCTTTCATCTATCTGTGTTTTCTCGAGTGTGATACTAGCCCAGCCTTCCTGCGAACTACGGAGCCACACTGACAGTTGAAATTTTCTAAAGCAGGAGTTAGAAGTGTTTGCTTTAGAGTGTGTCGCAGCTGATCTCAATGTTTCAAAATATTTACTTCAAAACCCTTTAACTCAGCGAAACATATTTACGGCATACTTTTGATTTGATGCTTGATTTTCCCAGATCTAAGGTCAATGTTTAGGCGTTATAATAATATATATAATATATATATATATATATATATGGGAGAAAATAAAGGAAATTAATCCGAAAATATGTGGAGAAAGGTAGACAAACACGGGATATTAAACAAATGGATGTTTATTGTAGGTAGTCATATCGACGTTATAACGTAAATAAATAATAGATAAGTAACTCCCACTACCAAATTAAACACTCCTGCTAACACCATCAATTGACCATCCCTTCCCTATTCACGACCTTCTAATTCACCAGTATGAAAATGATCACTCAAGAACTCAACCCAATTTCCCGAAGAAGGTCTAACAGACCGAAACGCTATAACGTCGACATCACTACCTGCAATAAACATCCATTTTGTACAACATTCCGTGTTTGTCTACCATTCTCCATATATATATATATATATATATATATATATATATATATGTCCGAGGATTAACTGATCCATGCTTCTTGGGTTTACAAGAAAAGTTAGAGATAATTAGATTCCCAAATAAGAGTGAATTAGTCAATAAAAAGGATGAATTCCAAGGGAAATGTACGCATAGGGTACGTAACGCATTAATGTATAACTAAAATTAATTTAGATATGATATAATAAATGCACCAAGTATATCAAGACCCTTGCACATAGGGCTTTAATGATCTGCTCCGATTACAAATTGGATGAATTTATTTCTGAAACTCTCTACAATAACGGATTTCCCTTAGATATTGTAAAATCCGTTATTCAACATAAAATAATCGACTTTAAAAAAATTAAGCCGGTCACGGTAGAACAATGTCCGGTATATCTACGCCTACCTTGGTTAGACGATATAAGTGAGAGATTTTCAAGGCAAATTTCCCGGTGTGTACAATATTGTTACTCTTCCTCTAATCTGCGTGTTGTTTTTAAAACAAAACCTATGTTGGTACCCAATGGCAAGGATGTTCTCCCCCCCCCCCAATAATAACTCTACAATTTATTCATACAAATGTATTTGCAGTTTGAATACATAGGAAGAACAACATCAGCGATTGGGATGCCCGCATTTAAGCAACACGTCCCCACTAAGATTAGAAATGGAATCCTCGGTCCGAACGATGTACTGAGGAACACTTATGGTTCCTCTATAGGCGAGCACTTCATAAATAACCCCAATTGTGCCAACTCATTCAAGTGTTAACTGGTTCTCAGTTGAGAGCAAGTCACACTCTTTTTATCACCTCAACATTTTGGAGACATTGTATATTCTAACAGTAAGCCTGCTCTCTTTGTAAATAAAAGAGGGCTTACTTGGTTTTTAAATATCATTAATCTTTTAGATCCCCCCCCCCCTGTTTGAAGTATAGAAAGAAATTGTTCTTTTCTTCTTGTTATTTTTTTAATTTTTTACTCATCCCATTTACTGGTTATTCTATTTTCCTCGATATTTAGCTCTGTTGAACGAGGAACGAAACATGTTTGCTAGCAACTCGTTTTTATTTTCGCTTTACCTTCACCATTTATTCTATTACTTTAACCTTCTATGTATAAAAAAACGAATCTTTACGAGGTCTGTTTAAAGCATTAATATATATATATATATATATTATATATATATATATATATATCTTTGAACGGAAGGAAAAACTCAACACCGTTATTCCATAATAATTTTATTTCGACCAAAATTGGGGCCTTTATAAATCGAAGTTGATTTAAAAAAGCTCCCCAAATTAAGTCTCATCAGATGGAGAATCATCAATAATTATTAAATGATTATATTATAAATTATTGATGATTCTCCATCTGATAAGACTTAAATTGGGGAGCTTTGTTAAATCAACTTAGATATATAAAGGCCCCAATTTTGGTCGAAATAAATTTATTATGGAATAACGATGTTGAGTTTTTCCTTCCTTTCAAAGATAAATATTGCCCTGTATATAATCTAGAAAGATTATTATACATTGAGCTCTCTGTAGTGATTTAAAGATTCACTGTATTTATACATACTGGATCATACAATAATAATACAGTGTGTCTTAGATATCACATATAGAATCATCCCTTACTACCAAGTTTTGGATACCTCACATACACACACACACACACACACACACAACACACACATATATATATATATATATTATATATATATATATATAATATATTCACGTAAATCAATCATTAATAGCTACAAAACTCCTGAGTTAAGAAATACATTTCTCATTATATCTATTTTTTTGTAAAATGTTTCACTAAAAATAATAATATTTTTGGCATCTTTGGGTTCAAAAGAAAATAGATATTTCATTAAAAACATTACTGGTGTATTGTATGTATGTGTAATACTGCGGTGGTCGGGGTGCCAAATGTAATACCATGATATGGTCACGGGACTAAATGTAATACTATCTTCGCCGCGGTAACCAAAATGTAATACTATGCTGGTCGGGGTGCCAAATGTAATACTATGATCTGGTCACGGGACCAGATGTAATACTATCCTTTCGCGGGACCAATCTAACCCGATGGGTGTTATTTGACCCACAGGAAAGTTGAAGTGCTTGTTCAATTAATACGAACGCGTTTTTAACAAACAAAACTCAACATATATCACCAGTCAGTCCACAAAATTCCGACTCAACTTCAACTTCGACACCCCTTTGTGGTTGTACATGATTTTTATCACTGTATAATTAATAAAGGTCGTTTTTATTGTTAAAAATGCGTTCATATTAATTGTGGAACAACATTGGTGAATTTGGTCACTTTCAGGTACAGCCCGGAACAAGCCCTTCAACTTTCCTGTGGGTCAAATAACACCCATCATGTTAGATTCGGCGCTACGACACTATAGTATTACATTTGGTCCCGTGACCAGATCATAGTATTACATTTGACACCCCGACCAGCATAGTATTACATATGTATTCGCGTATGTATGTAAGTATCGCTTGTACAACACGAATACCACTCTCTAAATTTTCATGATTATTATCCAGTGACAAACCGAAGCAAGATAACCAGTAATCATGACAATCGCAGGTGTTAAATCAGAGTTGTCCTTCTCCCAGATGGATAACCTAACAAGGAATAAGGGGTCCAACACTCCCAGAAATAATGTTCTAGATGGCCTAATAGCTTCATACACCCTTTGAACAGGTCTTGTGTTTGTCCTGCAGGATGTCTAGCCACTCTCCTCATCAAATAAAATCTGTGGGGTTACCGGTTTAGTCGCCGATGACTCGACTATAAAACAGGTCGAATTCTGCTTTCTAAGGCTGGCTATGTCAATCAAAGGAAATCTCACCAGGGTCAATTCATGCAAATTCCAGGAACAAAAAATGTGTCTTGTGCTATCTGTGGCAAGGTCTGTAAGTCGGCTTCTGGTCTTAAGAGACATATGGTGGTGCATAAGCATCAAATTTTATCGTCTGATACAACGGGAAGGACGTCCTTTCTATGTCATATTTGCCATCAAACTTTGTGGATCTGCAGCAGGTTTGATGAGTCATTTGAGGGCTCATGCAAGGAAGGTTTCAGTTATGTAGGGACCCGCAATGATCTGTAAAATTATGCTATTGCTATGTAAGTATGTATGTATGTATATTAAACATATATATCTACGTGGTAAATTTCATAGGCTAAAATTTGATATGATGCCGTTATATCTGCTGTTGATAACTTTTTAGACTAACGGGATCCAAGCACTGGAACACAACTGAAGAAGTTTTTAAAACGCAAGGCATACTTATGTTGAAATATGAACCTTATTTGGTCATATTTCATAAAATGTCTTGGTTGGTGTATGAACTTTTCAGCCGATGGCAACAGGAATCTCATTTGGTTACATTCCATGAAAGTATCTGGATCAGCCTTTGGACTTTTCAATCGACACTAATATTTGTGCCTGTAATCATATATTATTTAAATGCAAACTTTCCCAACATTTTTTGTTGGAAACTCTTGATTGATTACATAGTAATTAGTCCACATGACTATATATATATATATATATATATATATATATATATATAATATATATATATATTTTTTAATTTATTTATTTGATATTTACAATACATTTAAAAGTCCGCTTATCCAATTGTTCGGAGCCTCACCTTTAGGTGATTAGTCGTCATCAGAAACGTTTCTGATGACGACTAATCCCTAAAGTGATGATCCGAAACCATTGGTAAAACGGACTTTTAAATGTATTGTAAATATCAAATAAATAAATACAGCTCTTACAGAAGTAATTGAGCACTTTATTATCATTTCTCCAATAGAATGGCTCGAATACTCAGAAGAATCATGGAGACCCGAGGAGAATTGCTATCACTAGAGCATCCAGTGAACAACCGGATACGGCAGGTGTGAAAAACAAATAATAATAATAATAATAATAATAATAATAATAATAATAATAATAAGGGTTGAAACCATTCAGAACACTGCACTGCTGCAATCTGCCAGAATACCCAGAAGAGTCCTGGAGACCTGAGGAGACTTGCTGTCACTCAGACTCTAGTGAAAGACCATCAGCTAATGCTGATGTCAAAACTCAAAAGGAGTAAATAATAATAATAATAATAATAATAATAATAATAGTCCAGTATACCTGAAGAGACATGTTGTCACTCAAACTCCAGTGAAAGACCATCAGCTAACGCTGAACTCGCAAGAAGTGAAATAATAATAATAATAATAATAATAATAATAATAACGGTCTCCAAAGATCTTAAAAAGAATTTGAGTGAATTGTAAATTAGAGAGCATCCAAACTGCAGTACTGTTGGGATCGGCTAGAATACTCAGAAGAGTCCTGGAGACCAGAGGAGACTTGCTATCACCCAGTCTCCAGGGAACGGCAGGTGTGAAAACATAATAATAATAATAATAATAATATAATAATAATAGTCCAGGAGACCTGAAGAGACTTGTGTCACTCAGCCCCCAATGAAAAAAAAATGAAAAGAAAAAATAAATAATAATAAATGGAGATATTAAAGATTTCGTTGTAGAGTGACGTCTTTGTTTACAGCTGAGGGCAAACAGCCATCACCAAAAAATCTCACCCTCTCTGTGAAAAGTAAAAGTCCAAATCACGACGTCGGTGGCCAGCAACAACAACAACAAACAAAAAAAAGGAAATAAAGACGAAAAATCTATGGCAATTATATTATTCTACGGTTTATGTCAACCGGAAAGCAACGTTTTTTTATTGATGTCTTTCCACTTAATTTGAATATTCAATACTTAAAAACGATTGGCTATTCCCCGGGTTGATATAACCCCCCTCTCTCTCTCCACACACCACACACTCTCTCTCTCTCTCTCTCTCTCTCTCTCTCTCTCTCTCTCACACACACACACACACTCTCCTTCTCTCCCTATTTCTCTCGAATTCTCGAACTCTATATCTATCTATCATTTATCTATCTACCTCATTTTGTTCCATCTATCTATCTATCTATCTATCTATCTCTCCGTCTAAGCGCGATCTTTTACGAGCCCATCAGTTTTAGGCGTTTTATGGTGAGTTTTACCCGCCATCAGAATATTCAAACATTTATTTACCAACTTTATCTTTTCTCGTTGTCTGATTCTCGAAGATTTTCTAAGAGCAAATAAAGACGGACGGCCTGGAAGTCTTTTGCTTAGCTTAGATTCCTATGGCATAGTGCCAGAAATATGGTTGGTTGGTTGTTGGTTGGTTGGTTTTACGGCATGTCAATCCATGTGGGTTATTCTATGCCGAAGCCCGTTTAATAATTATGGTACTACAGATATATATATATACTGTTGGCATGGAGCGCGTCGGTTTCTAATGGTTAGGAACTTGACTGTTGAGCCGTTTAATGATTATAGATACTATAATATAATATATATAATATATATA
>CM042164.1:68077545-68080045 GCA_023376005.1 Doryteuthis pealeii | reverse complement strand
ATTGCGCTAATACCCTTGGGAAAGGTATGAATTCTACTCTCCCTCCAGCTATGGGTAAATAGTAAGGCAGACTGGGTTCTTTAACCTTGGTTAGGTAACCGGTCTAGGAGAAGGAAAACTCTGAATTCAAACCTGTTAAACTCCGCTTAAGAAATTGACCTTGTGTCACATCCTGCTCGTGCGGAGGTGTGGTATATATATATATATATATATATATATATATATATATATATATATATATATGATTGCCCCAACCCTATTGCACTTAGGGCAAGCCCCAACCCCTTTTTATCATATGGGTGCTAGAAGGCGGTGGCTGAGGAACTTCATGTTATGGAAATGACATTAAACTCTATCTGGTGGTGAGGTTCCAGTTCCGGAAGTCTGGAAAAATATGGAACACCCCTTCATCACCATTGCTTCCTGGTCCTGACCCGGAGTAGTAGTACCCGTTAGGGTCCCATCTATGAGTTAAGTAGAAAAACATGAGTTTATAAAAAAAAATGAGTATCCATTAAGGATGTATTTATTTCAAAACTTTGCTGGCATTAAATGACCCATTGGAGTTGATATGCCGTAAAACAAAACAAAACAAACCAATGATGTTTACTTCAGTTTAAAGATTAACATTTATCCATTTTCTACATAATAGCCATTTCGGTGATACATTTTTGTAGGCGTTCTGGTAGTTTTTGTATGTTCATGTCATACCAGCTAGTCGCCATGTCTTTGAGGAAGCATCGAACATCGTCTCCGCAGCAAATTTCACTACCACTAGCGAACGCTGTTGACATCCATGCACGACTGGCTATGCAATTTTGTTATATGCTGTTGAATTTCAATCAGTTTAATATCTTTTGCGTTCAAAAACTGCGCTTACTTCACACCATGCAATAGCGTCATTCGTGAGCTGGATCAGAAACGACTGCTAAAAAAAGACTGAATGTTGCAATAGTTTAATTCCACGTCAAATACTCCAGGCCATATTACCCACTAATTTTTGTAGTAGGGAAGCTCTAGAACACATTTTACGGCAAAAATAGTGTTATAGGTGATATATCCTATGTACATAAATGGAATGCGCCGACGACTACTATAAGTAGCAGGAACAATTGTGGCTTGACATGAAGCAATGCGAGTCAGCTCGTAACTGTATGGTCGGACGCAATCTCCACTTTCTTTGCTGTAATTTCTACTCCTTTTTGTTCAATACATTTGTATCCATTTTTACCAGTCGTTTGTCTTATTTTTTACCCTTAAAACCCCACAACAAATAGATTACAAAATGTCGCCATTTTTGACGATTACCCCCAAATTTGGAGAGCTAAAAATCGAAATAACTCCGCCTATTCTTGGAATCGGAAGCTCAAATTTTGGGGATTTTCTAACTTTAACCTGGAACACAATTCAGAAAAATTACAGGGGTGGATGAGAATTTAATTTTTTTTTCAGGATGATTTGACATAACCAATAATTCAATTATCATACTGTGCTATATCCACAAGTCCTGCTAGTGCAACATACGTATGGATTCTTTTGTAGACACAAATCATACGCTAAAACAGGTTTCATTTGGACGTGTGTACTCTGCACCAGTAGACAATAACAATGAAAGAGAAATGAAAACAGAATTATTTATCCATTTCCCAATTCAATTCCCTGAGTTCATCAGCCTAAAGCGTCTGGACGATCTCATGTCCAAATTCTGTCTCCAACTGAGTGTCTTCTAATACCACTAATCATTCGTCTGTTTCGCTTCCAAACTACATAAAAAAATGGCGTCAGGTTATTTTTACCCCATACACCTTTTTCATTGTTCTCGTAGAACTGTGATTTTTTGAATTTTTTTTTATATAGGCAAATGACAGACACGTCTCTAAAATAGCGTATCCTTGGAATAGACATAAATTTCAACCAAAATACAACAACAACAACAACAACAACAACAACAACAACAACCACAACAGCAACAACATCTAATTTTATTCATTTATTTGCGTTTTTTTTTCTTTCCATTATATACCGGGGAAGGCTTATGAATAATGGAAGAGCCCGGACAATGACAACACTTCCCGCTCCAATAATGACTACTCCATAATGGCTGCCGATCGTGAAAAAATGATGAGAAGTGGAGGGAGAATGAACAATAGATGGAAGGACCATCACATAATAGACGTCCTGTTTATCGTTTTTTTGTCAAACAAACTGTATGGATAGTTTTCTATCGACAGCGTACCAGATTTTTTTCTAAAAGAACGAAAACAATAAGGTCGGTATTTTAAACAAACTGAATGTTTGTCTTAAAAACAATTGTAATGACAACAATAACACCGATACACTCTGGAAAGCTTTATTCTACTTCGAATAATTGCTACACTTATTGAGAGTTTATAGAGTCCAATATTCCCAAGAGAGTTCTCCAAAAGGGAGGTAATTATAAAATAGGGGAGGTAACTCTCAATTACTAATTACAACAATATTATCAATTTAATCAAATATC
>CM042164.1:68062545-68072545 GCA_023376005.1 Doryteuthis pealeii | reverse complement strand
TGTGATCCAAAGGAAAGGTAAGGGACCAATGCAGTTTGGTAACGGTAGTCTCGCAGGAGTTGATGGGTAATACTGGATTTCAGCATCACACCATTTTAGGGACTCCAGCTCCTGAATTATTTTTTTCGGGGTTTACTCCCCCTAATATATATATAAATATATATATATATATATATATATATATATATGGCATTTGTTTCATATTACTTTTTTGCACAGTCATAGTTGTCGTATAATCTATACATATATAAAGGGCTAAGTGTGTGTATGTATGTCCGGAGGAAACTATGAAAATAAAACAATTGAAGACACAGTAAATATATATACACATTCAATATCACCGGATATTGCTTTTTGAGGAAAAATAATGAAAATTTGATTTATATTCGTGAAGATAATTTTTTTTAAAATTAATTAGTACCAGCATGTATTTTTTTTTGTATTTAATAATTAATTTTTCTGACGCATCACCAAGTCAGATCAACCGAAGATTATTTTACGTAGGGATTTTAATGGGATATCCTGCAAGGATCAAACTTGCAATTCGGTAATAGTGAACCTGTGAGACAAACTTTCCCCTTCTACCCAGGCAATGGTGTGTAACCGCTTCTAGTATTTTGATAAAGAGTGAAGGTCACCCGAAATATTGGAATAAATAAAGCGAACCAGGGAAAAAACACCGGCTGGGTATTGAAACTCTGTTTTTTGTTCACTTTGGTTTCTTTGCTTAATGGTAATCAACCATTATGGGTTATTCAATGCGAAAGATCCCTGTGCTACTCATACACTGAGTTTGCGAGGGCTGGTATCGAACTAAGAACCTTGTGATTTCTAGCAAAACGCTCTACCAACTGAGCTAACCCGGCCCCTTACACATTTACACATTTAAGTAAAAGTCATTGGGGTGGCCTAAAGTCGGTATCAGCCAATCAGCAAGGAAGTCGATTCCCTTTTCACTAGAACTAGACCAAGGAGATTGTTTTTGCATCTGAGGTGGAGCACCACGCCTACAATCAGCTCCTTACTTTACAGCACCGATCCCTGTGCTACTCATACGCTAAGTTGGCGAGGGCTGGTATCGAACTAAGAACCTTGTGATTTCTAGCAAAACGCTCTACCGACTGAGCAAACCTGGCTCAGATAACTTGTAGAAGAACAATAATGATACTAGTTAAAGCATGAATAGTAGATTAGGGTTTTTCTTTACCTTTCCCAAGGCTAATAGTCAAAAAGGAAACGTACTAGCATGACTTGAGTTAAAACTCGCTTAGTGCAATATTACAGTTAGTAACTATGCCACGGGGACCCCTCCCACATAGATCTGTTTAAATATTGTTCCAACTCCAGAATCGACTCAGCAACAAGGATTCCAGCCTCTCCAATATATCATTTCTATATCAACACGTCATCACTCCATTCGAAGTAAGCGCCAGAAAGTAACCAACGTTGACACGTCATCTCTCTATTCCAACAATGAGAGTGTAACGAAACAGAAGTACCTCTTTCATATGGTGTGAATTGTATTTCTTCCGCATCTTTAAATCTTACGCTTTGGATGGGAATTTTCAATTTGCGAAGCTCGAAAATGCATCACCAAGTTGTGCCCGGCGGACATTTGAGAGTATTGCATCTGAAAAAAAATAATATTTCGTTCCAAAAGCATCGAACCTGGCTTCATTTCGTTTCCTCCAAATTGAAACTAACTTATCAACACATATTGCCCTGTTGGTGAGGCTAAGAATATGCTGACTGAATAACTTTCAGACGGATAGGTTTGGTTTGTTTTGTTTTAAGGCCTATCAACCTCGGTGGGTCATTTAATGTCGACAAAGTTTTGAAATAAATCAATTCTTAATGGATGATACAATTTTTTTTTATAAATACATTTTTCTATTTAAACCATAGATGGGACCCTAACAGGTACTACCACTCCGGGTCAGAGTGGACCAGGGAGCAATGGTGATGAAGGGGTGCTCCACATTCCCCAAACCTCCAGAACTGGAACCTCACCATCAGATAGAGTTTAACGTCATTCCCAAGACATGTAGACCCTCAGCCACCGCCTTCAGTACCCATAGGATAAAAAGGGTTGGGGCTTGCCATAAAGGGCAATAGGGTTGGGAAAATCATATAGGTGCTAGGGCTTGACGTGACCAGCCGATTGATCGGAGAGGGGTTCTCCGACCGCCCGTCTAGCCTAAGATAGGGCCAAAGTGGAGTATTGCAAGTCATGAACTGCTCAGCCACCTGGGCTCTATCCTTAAGCATCACGGGTCGCCACCCACGGCCAACAGGTGGCCCCATTGGGGGAGTTTTACTCCTCTGCAGAGGTGCAGTCAGTGCATTCTAACGCCCCAGACGAAAGGGCGGCCAGATATATGGAGAACCCAGTGATAGCAGCCACATTGTTACATTTAGTTATATGAAAGGAATATCTGCCATGTTGTAGTGTAACACATGGACACACAAAAAGGAAATGCTGTCAAAATGGAAATAAAAGAAAACAAATCTTATTATAATGGAGATTGTGTATTTTTCTGTCTGTAACCGAAACTATATTCCTACTCAAGTCACAATTCTCTTAGTTATTGACATCACATTCTCCATGATTTTATTTTTATCTAAACCTAAATTATTAATAAAATTGTCTTACTTTATTAATACTGTTAACTATGTCTACATACTGACAACATGCAATTATATTTATATATACAACAAAATAGCGGTTTACAGTGTGAACGGGAAAGCTAATTTGCATATTGATATTAAAAAATCGAATTTAATAAATATGTGCTTAGTATTATTGATTTCTAATTGTTTGGTTTTATTTTAATGAATATAAGCAAAAATCTCTTCAATGAATCTTAAATGAAATCCATTAACAAGATAAAATAACTGTCATTTTATTCTTTACTTCCTCTTATAACTAAATACTTAAATTAGAAAAAACAACAATGAAAGACAAGAGTGATGGAAGATTAAGTTTCAGTTGTTCCATTTTTTATTATACTCCCTCTGTTTCAAATATTTTATTATAACCCCTCTGTTTCAAATCTTTTTATCTGTATTCTTATTTAGTTTCATTAGCCTTTCTAATTTAACACAATATTCTATTACATTAAAACTTAAATACTTGCACCCGGAGGGTGCATATATTTGCTAGTACATATAAGGTTCTCAGGTTCTATTCGCTGGCCAGAGGGATGTGGGGGCAATTTATTCCTAGAAAACAGAAAAATATTTTTTTTCAAATTTAACATTGAAACTGCTCAATCCTAGTAATAGACATTTTCAAACCTATGCCTACGAAAAATTGTTTTCTTTCTTTTAAAATGGCCAGAGTAGTCCATCTTAAGAATATTACAAGCATGGTGGTTATCTATGGGTAACGAAAGGGGGGGGGGGCAGTTAAACGACTATCTTAACGTTATTTCAAAATTTTTTAATTATTTTGCTTTTCTTTAAACATTTTTTTTCTTTCACCGATCGGTTTAATTCATTACGTATTTCTGTTAAAAAATACGTAAATGACCCTCAACATTAGTTTCGATTAGTTTACCAAGGTTATAAACCAAACTCAAAACTATATCATTGTGTAGTCAAAGACACTATATATCTTCTATTAATAATGAAGATTGTCTGTAACAAAAACTACGTCATAGTTCTACGTCACAGCTTACGTCACAATATTCTTATGCTATATACACCCAAAATTTGAGTAAGCAATTTTAAAAATTGTTTTTTACTCTTGTTCCTTTTTTTTACAGTAACAAAAAGTTAACTAAAAAGTTTACAAATAAATAAATAGCTACGATTTTGTGTAAAATTGATGTGGAAAATATTCAAAATAATTGTTTGATTATTACATGCACGCAACATTTTATTTGAGAGGGACGGGGCTCAGTTTTCATTTCAAATGTTTGTTGTTTTTTTTACTCCTTTAATAAATATGAGTATTTGTCTTACTTATTACACTGACACTGAATTTTTAACTCCTACCCTCTCAGGCAATGTCTTTCAAAATTAAATTTTACGACGCCCGGGGGTGTTTTCTGTTGCTAGTTCTATTAATAATGGAGATTCGCTTCCGGTTTTTGTCTGTAACAAAAATTACGTCACTGCCTACGTCACATTACCCAACACATAATCCAACGTCATAACATAGAATAAATATACTCAAAATGTGAGCATGCAACATTAGACAATCCTCATTGTTTCAATAAATAGATGCCCGGCGTTATATATATTATTATAGATTGTTTTATTTCTAATATAATATTTAAAGTTATCGGAACTGTTTCCTTTTCAAATTGTCTTTCTTTCTTTCTTTTTTTTTACTTTAATAAATTTGACAATTTTATTATTACTTATGGTACACACTCTATGACATTGAAATTTCAGCTCCCCATCCTCTCAGCAGTATCTTTCAAAAAACTATTTTTACATCGCCCGGGGGTGTCTTTTTTTATATTGCTAGTATTAATAATGGAGATTCGCTTCCGGTTTTTGTGTGTAACAAAAATTACGTCGCTGCTTACGTCGCATTATCCAAAATCGTCATAATATAGAAAATACACTCAAAATTTGAACATGCAACATTAGACAGTCCTCATTGTATTTTTTAAAAAAGTTTTAATAATAATGACTGGTATTATTATATATATATATATATATATATTATATATATATATATAGTTTGTTTTATTTTATACATATTTAAAGTTTAATTTCAAATTGTTTTATTTTTTAATCCTTTAATGAATTTGATGATTTTTTACTTTTAGGTACAAACTCGCTGACATTGAATGTTTTACTCCCACCCCTCAGGCAATATGTTTCAAAAATCTATTTTTATATCGCCTGGAGGGCGTTTTTTATTTTGTACTAGTATAATAATTTGCCCAGAGTTTATGGCTTCAAGTATTTCTATCTAATACCAATAATTATATGGTTTCAAATATTCCTAATACAATACGTTATACAATATAATGAAATAATAATTAAATTTATTGTGTCAGGGAAGAAAAAAAGAAAAAACACTGGGACGTATGGATATGATTTTACTGTATCCTTTCTAGATTTTTGTGTGTCAGGGATGCAGGGCAGGACGCGTACCTGTCAGCATCATTGCGCCAGAGTTTATTCTGTTTCATTTCACCCTTCACAGTTGTTTTTAATTAACCAGTTCATCTGAATTAATAAAAATAAATTTTTTAATACATATTTAAAGTTTACATTTCAAATGGTTATTTTTTAATCCTTTAATAAATTTGATGATTTTACTTACTTAGGGTACAAACTCGCTGACATTGAATTTTTTTACTCCATTCCTCAGGCAATATGTTTCAAAAATCTCTTTTTTACATCGCCCGGGGGTGTTTTTTTTTGTTTTTTTTTTTTGTACTAGCATCTTCTAACAATTCGAGTTTGAACGTTCTTTTGAGAGGATTTCAGTTTCAAGGGAACCAGCAAAATCAGTTTCAATATTACACTTGAACTTACCTTGTATGTCAAAAACTAAAAGACAACTGTGTGTTCTGACACATTATAGAATGCACATAGTGCAGTATAACCCTTGTCTTGGGCTAGACGGGCGGTCGGAGAGGCCCCCTCCAATCAATCGGCTGGTCACGTCAAGCCCCTAGCACCTATATGATTTTCCCAACCCTATTGCGCTCATAGCAATCCCATCCCCTTTTATCATATGGGTGCTAGAAGGCGATGACTGAGGGTCTACATGTCCTGGGGGTACGTTAAACTCTATCTGATGGTGAGATTTCCCGTTTTGGAGGTTTGGGGAATTCTGGAGCACCCCTTCATCACATTGCTCCCTTGGTCCACTCTGACCCGGAGTGTAGTACCTGTTAGGGTTCCCATCTATGGGTGAAATAGAAAAAAACATGAGTTGATAAACAAAATTGTATTATGCATTAGAATGAATTTATTTCACACTTTGTTCGCATAAATGACCCACCGAGGTTGATATGCCGTTAAAAAAAATAAAAAAAAGAATATAACCCTTGTAATAGTAAAAAATATTTAGCAGGGATATTTGAACAGTAAAGAAATTAAGGCCATTACAGATAACAATAAAGATGAGGACAATAGTCCGAATAATCCAAATAATACTCATTTAAAAATATTTTTTCAGACCGGCAGCGAGAGAGTCTATCCCTTTTTCACTATTGCTAAACCAGGTAGGATGTTTTTTTCGTGTCTGAGGTGTCGTACCAGTTCTACCATCGGGTCACCAGTTGAACGCCACTGGTCCAGGCTTCGCTACTGATTTATTTGGCACACCCTGTAATTCTGCGGGGGCGAGAATACAAAGCCCAAATGGAAAGTTTACAGACCGTTGGGTATCTTTGACCCCAGAGACGGGGAAAACCGCCAATCACGTGAAGTAACGTGAGATCTAGTAAGATCGTTAGTTCCAGTCAGGATGTTAGGCAGAAGAGACGTCTCTGCTTTGGCTGGGCTAATCTCTATGCTCGCTGTGTTAGTTAGTAAGAAAAAGTTGGTTAAGCAAATAAAAGTTTTTGAAGAGCAACATGCGTTGTTAGTTTAATGCGTGCCTTTAGTTAGAGACCGGCCAAGAAAGAAGCAAGAAGAGAAAGAAGAACCAGACGTAGAAGATTTGAAGATGACTAGGCGATTACAAATGGCCAAAGAAGTAAAAAGAAAGTACAAGTAAGTTATAGATCTATGCATGTAAATAAATATGTATATGTGAGTAAATATATGTATATGAACAGTAAAGAAATACATTGAAAACGATCCCTGCATGGTATAATGGTTAGAGTAATGGGAAATGGACTCGTCGCCCCGAGTTCAAATCCTGTGCGTGGAAATTGCATTTGGGAAATGTATGAATCATACTCTCCCACCAGCTATTGGTAAATAGTATGGCAGACTAGGCTCTTTAACCTTTGTTAGGTAACCGGTCTAGAAGGAAAACTCTGAATTCAAACATGTTAAAATTTGATTTTTTATGGAAATGTTTTAAAAACTCTTTAGGCGTAACTTGTATATGACCACGTTAAAATTCAATTCATTTAATGGCGTGAAATGTGAACATTGTTTTCGTCCATAATTTTAATTGCTGCCGTGGGTTGAAACATTTTTTTAAATCATCAGGAGCTTTTTTAAAAATGTTTCTTCTTTTAAATGGTTCAAAAACTGTGACGATATTAACCTTTATTCAAGTTTCATTTGAGTTAAATATTGGGTTGGGGGATTTACACATCGAATTTCGAGGTCCCTATTTTATCTGATAAGGTATCCTAGAATACGTAAAGTGATTCTTCAAATCTTGTTAAATATGTAATTTTTTCTAGTACTTTTCTTTTTCTTTTTTCTTTTAAAAAGGTTTCACATTGAAAAGGGCAAAAAGCAGGCGATAATCCCGCACACAATCACAGATGCGGACTATGCCCATGACCTTGCACTTCTTGCAGATACACCGGCACAGGCTGAAAACACTGCTACATAGCCTAGAGGAGGCAGCAAATAATATAGGCCTCTATCTGAACTCCTGTAAAGAGTTCATTGAGCTTCAAAAATAAAGGAAACATCTCCACACTCAATGGCAAGCCTCTTAAGCCAGTGGAACAATTCACTTACCTGGGAGGTAATATCTCCTCCACAGAAGCGATGTTAATACGCGGATAGCAAAGTCATTCGGCCACCAATAGATTATCCGTCACATGGAGGTCCCGATCTCCCCTAACAGGCTGAAGCGACAGTTCTTCCAGGCTGTGGTTGTGTCGGTGCTGTTTATATGGCTGCACCACCTGAACCCTAACTAAACGTTTGAGAATAAGTTAGATGGGGCTGCACAAGGATGCTGCGAGCAGTGTTGAATAAGTCATGGAAACAGCACCCCACACGGAAACAGCTGTACGGTCACCTGCCCCCATCTCACAAATTATCCGAGTGAGACGGACAAGGCATACAGGGCACTGCTGGAGAGTAAGAGTGAAACTCATAAGCGACGTTCTCCTGTGGAAGCCAACACATGGTAATGCAAGTGAGGGGCGCCCAGCAAGGACCTACATTGACCAGCTATGTGAGGATACTGGCTGTTCCGCAGAGGAGCTTCCAGGTGCAATGAATGATAGGGAGGGTTGGCGTAAGATTGTTATCGATACCCGTGCTACATGCGCAACATGATGATGATGATGATGATTCTAGTACAGGCCTTCATAGTTGGGTTTGACTATCATAAGATTACGGATCAATCTCTATCAATTTTTAATATGGCCTTCATTTATACCCTTGGGTGCACTGTGCATCGCGTCGCATGGACAATTTAACAATGTGTACTGTACATGTCTACATGGTGTAGGCCATAAATTTTCTCGTTTCGTTTTTTTGTAACGGATGAGGAACTGGCGCTGGGTGGAAATTTCTGTAGTCGGACTAGTTTCATTTTAATTTTGTATTTAAACCTGTTCTATGGCAAGAACACTGATTGTAGCGGACTTATACCTAGATGAAGATAATATTAGACAGCTCTAATTAGTGGGGTTTTTTAATAGAAGTCGGAGTGACAATAAGTCTCCTCTGGTCTCCAGAAGTCTTTGAAGTATCCTTGATTTTAACCATTCTGTCGTCTGGGTTGTCTCGATTCTTCCTTTGATCTAGAGTTCAGCATGTTTATTAGAGCTTTTTCAAGGTCATCAATATCACCGTCACCTTTAAGTTTCAAAGCCTTTTCATCTCTCCGGCAAGGTCAAGCATTTGTTGAGTTTTTTATTTCTTTTATTCTAGCTGACCCTAACATTGCTGCCGTCTGTGTAGTCTCGGTTTTCCCTCTGATCTCCGTTTCTTACAGTCTCCTTTAAAAAATCCTGAAGAGGTTTTCGCATCACACACACACACACACACACACACACACACACATATATATATGTATATATATATATATATATATATATATATATATATGTGTGTGTGTGTATGTGTGTGTGTGTGTGTGTGTGTGTGTGTGAAGAAAATATGTTCAAAAAATATAACAAACACAGGAGGTTACGATCAGAGGAAACAATTTTATGAGTCTATACTTAAGTATTTCGGTATTAAACAATCATCAGGACACTGTTACAGAAATTTTTGCGAGGGAGAAAAATAAAAAAAATGTCAAGTGTAAAATTTCTGTAACAATTTCCTGATGATGGTTTAATACCGAAATACTTAAGTACTGACACATAAAATTGATCCTCTGATCCTAACATCCTGTGTTTGTTATATTTTTTGAAAATATTTTCTTCACATATTGTCAGATTAATTTCCTCATTGTATTTCCATATATATATTATATATATTATTATATATATATATATATATATATATATTTTATTGTGTGTATTTTGGCAGCAAGGTATTAACTAGACAAGTATTTGTAAAACACAAAAAATATTTCAACGTTTTTAACAATATTTGCCCAGATGATTTTATATATATATAATATATATATATATATATATATATAATGTTAGGGTAGCCGGACAATTAGTCAACGGTGCTTTGTTACAGATAGTTTCTCGCCATTGCGGTTTTCAAACCAAGTGACGATATTGAGCACTATCTACTCATATATATAGCACACTATATATTCAATATTAAGTATATATATATATATATATTATAATATATAATTTATACCACCCTCCGCACGAGCCAGGATGTGAACAAGGTCAATTTCTTAGCGGAGTTCATTCAGAGTTTCCTTCCCTAGACCGCGTTGCCTAACCGAGGTTTAAAGAGCCAGTCTACCTGTATTTATCCATAGCTGGAGGGAGAGTAAGATTCATACCTTTCCCAAGGTATTAGCGCTAAGTGAAATGCAATTACCACATCCAGGATTTGAACTCGGGCGACGAGTCCATTTCCATGACTTTTAACCATTACACCACGCGCTTACCTTACCAATTATATATATATTGTGTTGTGTGTGTTGTGTCGTGCGTGGTGTGTATGTATCTCTCTCTTTTTTTTT
>CM042164.1:68038964-68062445 GCA_023376005.1 Doryteuthis pealeii | reverse complement strand
TTTCAACCTGGAACGAGCTTTTACATGCACATTAGCCCTAATACTCTTGGAAAGGTATAATCCAAGTACCTCTGCTAAAGGTAATAGTTGTCGACTGGGCTCTTTAACCTCTTGGTGGCAATCAATCTAGGAGAAGGAATAACTCTAATTCCAACCTGTTTAAACTCTGCTGAAGATAAATTGACCTGCTCCACGTCCTGCCTCGTGCAGGAGGTTGGTAAAATACAGATAAATATTCAATACTATCAATCTATTTATCTACTGCTTATATATAAGAACCTAAGAAGTCAGGAATACCCACCTAGTTCACTAAAGGCTACTAGAAATTCGGATGAAGGTGGTTGGTTCACTAACTTAGAGCAAAAAATATACTACCTAATAAGTCAACTTATCAGGATAATTCTGAGTGAAAGATGTCAATTACACTTATATATATACTATCTATATTAATATAGTATATATATGTGTGTGTTGTTGTATACTTCGCAGCATTTTCTTTCTAACATTGTTCTCCTGTTACTTAAAAACCCCTACCTCTAACCACACCAAGCTATCTAGATGATCCGTACTCTCTTTCCTTCATAGGTCGCTTTCACCTTTTCCTAGCATCTTTTCGTGTCTTGGGTGAGAAGTGTCAAATCTCCAATATTCACTCTATTCCACCATAACATCCCTTGCTTTTTTTTCGACCTTCGCGTTCTCGGCCGAGCTTTACATCAGAACCCTTCGATCAGTGGGGAACGACTGTCTAAAGATTTCAAGGCTCGTTTTATAGAAGAACGCCTCATAATCAGTAGCCTAGCTTAAACAGCGAAAGCGCCTCGAAAAAACAAGAATTCCGTGCGTAACACCTTACAACTCCTCCACCCAAACACAAAAGATCGTAGGAAAATTGATCACAGCACTCATCAAACAAAACCTCCCTCAGACTTGATGTTCTGTGGCGCTCATTAACCATAGTAGCACACTAAACAATCCCACCCAATTGTACTATATTAATACTATAGCTACTACTGCCTACTACCTTATAACTTACCTATCATAATCATCTCCACTTCAATTCTCACCCTATATAATTCTACCTAATAATAACAATATATATTATATTATATAAAATATATGTATATATTATTAATTTAATATTAATATATATATATACTATATATATATATATAGAGAGAGAGAGAGAGGGAGAGTGAGAGAGAGAAAGAAGAGAGAGAGATACAAGTATGCGAAAACACACTTTGTTGTTAAAATGAATATATTTTTATATCATTTTCATTTGACAATATTCGGTTTATTAAAAATCATCATCAGAGCCATAATGATAATTAGGTCCGTTTTAGATGTAAAGATGCGAAAACGCTCCGAATGAACGGACGAAGCGAACGCACGGATACACGCTTTATTGAAAATCAATTACTTCCAGTTTGAATTAAAATTAATTTCTCTTTCTCTCTTGAAGAATCCGGATTAAAAACATTTACATCTAAAAACGGACCTAATTATCTTATGCTCTGATGAGGATTTTATAACAATCGAAATATTGTCAATATCAGCAATGAAAAAAGATATAAAACTAATATTCCTTTTAACAACATGTGTGTTTCATACCCTTTGATCTAATACATTACCGTCGGATTCATTTCCCTGAATCTTAACTCATATATATATATATATTAATATATCTATTATAATGGAGATTTGTGTATTTTTCTGTCTGTAACGAAACATATACTAATCGAGTCACAATTAAACATAGTTATTTACATCACATCTTCATGATTTTATTATATTTAAACCTCAATTATTAATAAATGCTTCACCTTATTAGTGTTGTCCATATCTACATACAAATAACATGCAAATTGTATTATATATACAAAAAATAGCGTTTGCCAGTGTGAACGGGAAGCTAATTTGCATATTGATCATCAAAAATTGTGATTTTATTAAATATGGCTTAGTATATTGATTTCTAACTGGTGGCTTTATTTTAATGAATATAAGCAAAAAATCTCTTCAATGAATCTTTAAATGAAATCCTATTAGCAAGAAAAAAATAAGTGTAATTTTATTCTTTATTCCGAATTTAACTAAATAGTTAAATAAGTAAAATTCAGCAATGAAAGACGGGAGGATTGAAGAGTAAGTTTCTATTTTTCTATTATACCCCCACTCTGTTTCTAATCTTTTATCTGCATTCTTATTAGACTTCTAAAATTAATACATTTCATTACATTTAAAACTTAAATACTTGCCACCCGGAGGGTGCATATATTTGCTAGTATATATATATATATAATATATATAATATATATATATTGCGCCGTCTGCAGACTTTGTATTCGCACCTATCAGGAACACAGAGGTGCAGTTGGCGGTAACCTCCATCCCCACCCGACAGGCTATCAATCATATGAGTAATACGTTCTTTTTACAGACAGGAAGTTGAGCGTTAGATAATATTCTGAGTCGTGACGACACGAAAACATTTAATGTCGCTGTGTTTCATAGTTCAGTTACTTTTTAGAGCAACTCGTTGATGTATTGAACTCAGAAAACTTCCGATATAGCACATAATATATATATATATATATGAACGAAAAAATAAAAAACGTTTTAAAAAATAATAAGGATTCAGTTTTGATAAATGAAATTTGTTGGAATATATATATATATATATATGTGTGTGTGTGCGTGCGTGTATATATATATACTAAAATATATATTATATATATATATATGTATGTGTGTGTGTGTGTGTGGTGTGTGTTTATTATATATATATATATATATATATATATATATATGGGGTAAGACCTCCCATAATGGGCCACATGTTGAACGTGAGTGCTGACCCCATGATGTTTAGTATGGAATCATGATGGCTGAGCATACCATTATATGCACTACTCCACTTTGTACTTACTAAGGGGAGACGAGCAAGAGGGACACGCACCGATCAATCAACTGGTCACATCAAGCCCTAGTATCTATAAGTCTATCCCGACCCAATTGCCGGTAAGACACCCTACCACAACGAGTCAGAGTGAATCTGGGAATAATAGGGTTGAAGGGTACTCCACACTCCTCAAAGCTCCAAAATTAGACTCAGTTTAACGCCGTACCGAGGACACTACGTGCCGTAAAAAAAAAAAAGGTTACAGCTGTCCCACAGGTGGTCCCATTGAGGGGGTTACCTCTTTGCAGTCGGTGTATTCATCTGTCCCAGTCGACAGGGTGGATATTCCAAGGTACTAGCTAAAAGGGTTCCCATCTTTTTGGGCAAATCAAATTTTCAGATTTGGTGAAATAAATACCTTTATTTCATCATATTATAATGGAGATTGTGTGTTTTTCTGTCTGTAACCGAAACTATATTACTACTCAAGACTTAATTCCATTAATTATTTACGTCCCATTCTGCATAATTTCATTTTTATTTAAACCTCAACTATCAGTAAAATTGTTTTACATTATTAATACTGTTGACGTTATCTACATACTAATCACATACACTTGTATTTATAAATATTACAAAATAGCGTTTTCTGCATATTGATATTAAACATTTTATTTTAATAAATATGTGCTTAGTATTATTGATTTGTAATTGTTTGGTTTTATTTTAATAAATATGAGAAAAACTCTCGGGTATAAATCTTAAAAGAAACCCATTACCAAGAAGAAATAACTGTAATTTAATCCTCTACTTCCTATTTTAACTAAATAGTTAAATTAGGAAAATTTAGCAATGAAAGACGGGTGTGATGGAAGGGTAAGTTTCAATTGTACTCATTTTTCGTTTATTCCCACTTCTGTTTCAAATTTTATTATTTGCATTCTTATTTAGTTTCATTAGCCTTTCTAATTTAATGTAATATTTTATTACATTAAAATGTAATTATTGCACCAGGAGGATGCATACATTTGCTAGTAAATAATTAAAATACTTTGTGTGTGTTTATTATTTGGAAAGTCTAATTAACAAATCGGTGTTTAATTGGTTTGTTTTAACATTTTTCACTATAACAATGACTATGTCTGAGGCAGGTTCACTATAGAAGGAAAAAAATAGAGGGGGGATAAATATTTAAATCAACAGGTCTTTGTTGAGGGCTGGGGGCGAAAAGAAGCGAATCAAACGCTCTCTCTCTCTCTCTCTCTCTCTCTCTCTCTCTCTCTCTCTATCTATCTATCTATCTATCTATCTACTACCAATCAGTCTGTCTGTCTGTCTGTCTAATTTCTCTCTCTCCCTCTCCCTCTCTCTCCCTCTTTCTCTCTTTCTGTCTATCTATCTATCTATCTGTCTGTCTGTTGTCTATCTCTCTTTCTCTCTCTCTCTCTCTCTCTCTCTCTATATATATATATATATATATATATATATATATATATTATATATATATATATATACTCGAGAACTCTTTCCTCTATTATATACTGTAGTGATTTTATGGGCAATCCTTTAGGCTTCAAGCAAGAGCGCTTGTCCAGCGGAGATCCTTTGTGTTAAGCAGAGCGTAGTTTCAATCTACGGGCAAAGAATCCTTTGGTTGTTCCTTGGTGCTCCTCAGTCTGGCAAGTACTTCATCAATGATTGCAAATAGACGTCTCTCAGTATCAGTAACTTAGTAGTCAACCAGCCACGCATTTGGGCTGTTGATTGGCTGAGGTTTAAACCACGTGAACTCGCATAGTATATAAATTTAACTGGTGTATTGTAGCACACCTTATATACCGTTACATAATTATTAGATTCTTAATACTTATGTACAGTAGTGTAGAAACCAAAATGGCTGTTATAAGCTCAGCCGGCGGCCTTGAAGGATTGAATGACGAGGCTTGACCTCAGTCCTGATCCTCCTTCCGCTGGATACCGTGAGAATCGGTGGAGAAGATCCTCTTCCAGTTTAGATTAGAAAGAGATTTTAGTTAAATCGGCCAAAGCCACGACGGTGGTAAGTCGTGTTATGCACGGTGCCGACTCAATCTACACATGTAGTCTGGTGGGCATTTCAGAATAAAATATGATCTAAGTAAATCGAAGTCTTGTGTTATTATCTAAAACTACCAATGACACAGGGCTTCTGATAAAGAGAAATCCCCAATGGAAGACCAGACACGAAGTCCCCAAGACGAAGTCCAGACGCTAGAAGAGACGCTAGATGAATAGAAGTAAGAAAGTAAGGAAAGAGAGTATACAACATATACAAAAATAATGTTAGAGGTATATAACAGCTAGTTCAGTACAACTGTATGGGTGCACCACTTGGACTTTTAGAACATGCTTGTAAAAAAAGCTAGATATGAGCTACACAAGAATGCTACGTGCTATCTTAAACAAATCTTGGAAGCAGCACCCCACAAAAAACCCCTGATCATACAATATAGAAATCATCTATCCTGGGCTATTTCAAACACGCTCCATCGTTTTAACTGAGAAGAGCTTCCATACAATCCCCTCTATTCCTAAATGACGTGCGGACTCTCTATTCCTAACTGAGAGCATGCGATTTATTAATCTATCCCAATGACTCTGTGAGCCTGGCCACGTTGGAATCACGCACACTCACGTCATCCACGTGGCTTGGAAGATTAAAGTTAATTCGAACTAAGACAGGCGATAGATTTCGAAGCGTTTCAACCCAAGCCTCCAGTCATACAATATGCGTAATTATTAAATTAAGATCACTCAGCAGATTTTCCAAGTTTCGTGATGAAAATTTTCAAACAGAACTCAAGAAGTAAATCGTACCATTAAGTAGCCAGCGAGAAATTCCACGGTGGGACTTTTGATCAGCCTTGTGTGTATAGAGCGCCATCACATTTCTTTCCGACATATACGACAGAGTATCAATATAAGTAGAACGCTTATAATGTATTGTTTTTTCTCTGAACTTTTGAGATGAGGCTTGAAAATTAGTATTATTTGTATTATTCGGACTATTGTCCTCATCCTCATTGTTATCTTTACAACGTTTCGGACGATGTGCATAGGTATATATTCTAGGCAAAACAAAACATTAGGTTTATAAGTCCCCAAAATTCACACTGGATTGTCCAATTGGACACATAAAGGAGATAGGTTAAGACAGTTCTAAGTAACAGTTATCTCTAGACTAAAGGTTCAATCCTGGTCAGAGGCAGCAGTAACATAGAATAATAATTAACACAGCGTAATACCTCTACCCCAGCTATGGTTAGCGAAATGAGAACAGGAGACCCCCGTAGACTGAATAGAGGTTTGCTAAAAAGTTCCGTGATGGCTCCCGATTACGACAAGTTTCTTGAGTCCAACAAGAAATACCTGAAGAAGGCCGGAGGGCACATCGACTGAAACGTTGTACAGATAACAATGAAGATGAGGACAATAGTTCGAATAATACAAATAATAGTATTTTTGTGTGGGGGTTGTTTTACAATATACATATACCCCAGTAATTTGACCGAAAATACAAGCAAAAATACATCAAAAACTAAAAATAAACAGAATGGGTAGAAAAAAATCTACATGGGCACTTCAAGCATCAAACTTAAGAGATATCACATCAGAAGACATGGACATGGCTAAGAAAAGAAAACCTCAAGAGAGAAACTGAATTTCTTATAATCACATCACAAGACAATGAAATAAGAACAAACTACATAAAGGCAAAAATAGATAAGACACAGCAGAATAGCAAGTGCACAATGTGTGGAGATAGAGACGAAACGGTCAATCATATAATAAGCGAATGCAGCAAACTAGCACAAAGAGAGTAAAAGACTAGACACGACTCGGTGGGAAAGGTGATCCACTGGGAATTGTACAAGAAATTAAATTTTCACCATACAACTAAATAGTATATACACAAGCCTGAACCTGTCCGGGAGAATGAGACGTATAAAATTCTCTGGGACTTGAAGGTACAGACGGATCACCTAATCCCGAGCTGGAGACCGGACCTTGTATTAATCTGCAAGAAGAAGAGAACCTGTCATCTCGTGGATTTTGCCGTCCAGGTCGACCACCGAGTGAAAATGAAAAATAAAAAGCGAAAAGATAGACAAATACTTAGACCTTGCCAGAGAATTGAGGAAACTGTGGAACATGAACGTGAATGTCGTATCAATTGTAATAGATGCCCTTGGAACGGTCACCAAAGCTTTGCAAAAGGATTTGGGTGAATTGGAAATCAGAGGGAGAATCGAGACCATCCAAACTACAGCACTATTGAGATCGGCTAGAATACCCAGAAGAGTCCTGGAGACCTGAGGAGACTTGCTGACACTCAGCTTCCAGTGAACCACCAGCTATGGCAGGTGTGAAAACATAATAATAATAATGATAATCTATTAATAATGGAGATTCGCTTCCGGTTTTTGTCTGTAACAAAAATTACGTCACTGTTTACGTCCCATTACCCAAAATCGTCATAACATAGAATAAATACATTCAAAATTTGAACATGCAACATTAGACAGTCCTCATTGTTTTTTAAAACAAGTTTTAATAAATACATGACTGGTATTATATATCGGTATATAGTTTGTTTGATTTTAATACATATTTACAGTTTATATTTCAAATTGTTCTATTTTTTAATCCCTTAATGAATTTGATGATTTTACTTACTTAGGGTACAAATTCGCTGACATTGAATTTTTTACTGCCACCCCTAAGGCAATATGTTTCAAAAATCTATTTTTACATCGCCTGGAGGGTGTTTTTTATTTTTTACTACTACTACTAATAATAATAATAATATTGTAATGGAAGTTATTTCCCCTATAAGGGGGTTAAGCTTGTCCAACGAAACGCATAAATAATACAGGCAACACGAGTGTATTCGTCGAGTAGTCGAGTAGTTGCTAGTCTTGCTAACAGGGTATTTATTACTGTTGGTCAAGAACTATACATTTGACTCAATTTATTTAAATCCCTTTGTACTAAAAGGTAATTAACCTATTTGTCAACATTTTCCGGGTTCAATGTTGTTTATTTATAAACTCAGTCACAACGAATAATAAGTGTTATAATTGAATATGGAAATGTTATTTCAAACGGGGAGAATTTGAGCGTTTTTCTATTAACAAAAATTTCTTTAGTATTTTTCTAATACCAATTCATAAAATGAACAAGGTTTATCATAATATTTAAAGAGAGTAAAGGTTTTAAAGTAATGTTTTTGAAAGAGTTGGTTTTTGTTGTTTTTTCTAAGGGGCCGGGTTAGTTCAGTCGGTTGAGCGTTCGGCTAGAAACCACAAGGTTCCTAGTTCGATACCGGTCCCCGCCAACTCAGCGTATGAGTAGCACAGGGATCTGTGTGGTAAAGTAAGGAGCTGGTGTAGGTGTGGCGCTCCACCTCAGACGCCAAAACAATTACCTTGGTCTAGCGCTATTGAAAAGGGGATATACTCCCTCGCTGATAAGCTGATACCGACTTTAGGCCGCCCCAACGACGACTATTTCTTCTGTAAAATGTTTAATATTTTAGATAGTAGATATTACCATTTCTTTTCAGAGTAGCTGGATCAATGCAAGGTCTATTTTTTTACATAGGGATTTAAATAGGGCATCACATGAGGATTCAACTCACGATTCAGTAATAATGGATCTGCGGGACTAACTTAAAAAAAAGAACTCTTCCCAGGCGACACCGGGTAGCCGCTGCTAATAATGTTATATTTCTCATGAATATATATTCTGTGATCAGTAATCTACTACAAAGGAATAATGTTAATGCACACGGTGAGAATCAAACCCACTACTCACACTCGGCTGGATTAGCTAGCTTCTCATAGAATTGAAGCATATAGCAAATAAACAACTCCTATGAAAAGAAAAAAATAACGAATAAGCAAATTACAAATAGAAATAAAAAAAAGGAAAATTAGGCGACGTGGTGGGATAACAATTAAGTCTTATTACTTATGCAAGACGCACGGCCAACTCTTCGCGCCAATCGATAGCGCTTGTCAAACAAAATGGCGGCGCGGTGATCTTTCACCGTTCTTTTGTTTATTTTGGCCTTTGAAGTCATTATTCTTCGTCTGTTGAGGAAGAGACGAAACTGTCCACATCCTGGCTCAACGTAGGTGTTAAAATTAGTCAGCCTGTAAGTACTTGTGGATGTAAATAGATTTATCTCGTATTTATCAGCTATTCAGTCGTGTAGAATTGGTGTTAGGTATACAGTGAGCTTAGTGTCCGCCCTGGGCTGCAACAGAATGGCAAACGCCCAGGGACGAACTCACTACATTCCGAAATGAGTTAAGAACGTGCGTGTTATATTCTCAGTTACGGTGAACATGGATCCGGGCCTCAATTCTATATTACACAAGCTGGTCAAAGTAAATAACGCACTTCGTAATCGAATGCAAAATTAGTTTCCTTAGGAATACTTGATAACATATAATTGTTTATAAATTATTATTATTATTATTATTAGTAGTAGTAGTAGTAGTAGTAGTAGTATTTCCACACCAGTGTAAGCTTATGGTCTTCACTGAAGTCGGGGTGGCAAAAATTCTTCCCAGGTCTCCAAGGCTCTCCTGAGTATTCTACCTGATTTCAACAATGATCCGTTTATATTCTCAAATAAAGAATTATTATTATTATTATTATTATTATTATTATTATTATTATTATTATGCTGCATTGGAGTTTATATAATAATAATAATAATAATAATAATAATAATAATAATAATAATAATAATAATAATAGCAAATTGGAAAACACCAGGCCATGATGGCATACATGGATTCTGGTTCAAAAAATTTACGTCTATCCACAAAAGAATGGCCCAGCAACTGAACAGATGCCTACAAGAAACGGAAGTACCCGAATGGATGACAAACGGGATAACTACACTAATCCAGAAAGACCCACAAAAAGGAAATGTCCCCAGCAATTATAAACCAATAACTTGTCTACCAATGATGTGGAAAATTCTAACTGCTGTTATAAGAGAAGAAGTATACTTTTCACTCAATTGGCGGAAACTTCTCCCAGAAGAACAGAAAGGATGTCGCAAGGGAAAAAGTGATACCCACGACTTACTCTATATAGACCAATACATTCTTAAAGAAGTCAAAAATAAACGGAAAAATATTGCAATGGCCTGGATTGATTACAGAAAAGCCTATGATATGGTCCCACATACCTGGATTTTAGAATGCCTACAGATGTACAAAATTTCCAACAACATTATAAACTTCATTAAAAAATCCATGGAAAACTGGCGAGTTCAATTAAAAGCTGGACAACAATCCCTGGCAGAAGTAAAAATCCAAAGAGGTATCTTCCAAGGAGACTCATTATCACCACTACTCTTTATTATTGCAATGATGCCGCTAAACCATATACTGAAAAAATGTACCGGGGGATACAAATTTAGTAATTCACAAGAAAAGATCAACCACCTTATGTACATGGATGACATTAAAATTTTTGCAAAAAATGAAAAAGAATTGGAGAGCCTAGTACAAACTATTAGAATATATAGCCAGGATATAGGGATGGAATTTGGAATCGAAAAATGTGCTATGCTTGTAATAAAAAGGGGTGAAAGAAAACTAATGAATGGAATACAACTACCAAATCAGGAAACTATAAAATCTCTTGATGAAAATGAAAGCTACAAATACTTAGGAATTTTAGAAGCGGACAATATCATGCAAGCAGAAATGAAAGGAAAAGTTAAAAAAAGAATATCTCAGGAGAACTAGAAAGCTTCTAGAAACAAAACTTAACAGCAGAAATCTGATCAAAGGAATTAATACTTGGGCTGTCCCCATTATAAGATACTCAGGACCATTCTTAAAATGGACAAAAGAAGAACTCAGACAGATAGACCAAAGGACGAGAAAATTAATGACAATGCACAAGGCTCTCCACCCTAGAGATGATAGAGATAGATTGTATGTGTCAAGAAAGGAAGGGAAAGAGGTCTTGCCAACATAGAGGAATGCGTAGAAACCACAATCCAACAACTTGAAGATTACACAAGGAAGAGCAAAGACAAACTACTTATGGCGGCCAACAATAGTAGAAACGGCAGATGGACAAACACCTTTCAGAACACTGCACAGCTGCAATCTGCCAGAATACTCAGAAGAGTCCTGGAGACCTGAGGAGACTTTCTGTCACTCAGACTCCAGTGAAAGACCATCAGCTAACGCTGATGTGAAAACTCAAAAGGAGTAAATAATAATAATAATAATCATTTGGAACTTTGAGTTAGAGACGGGACATTGTTGAAATCGGTTAGAAAACTCAGAAGAGTCCTGGAGGCCTGAGGACACTTGTCACTCAGACATCCGTGAAAGGCCATCAGCTTACATTGGTGTTAAAAACTTGTAATAATAATAATAATAGTAATAATAATAATAATAATAATAATTAACCAAACTAATTGATTATTCGGTTGTGGAGGGCGTTATTATTATTATTATTATTATTATTATTATTATTATTATTATTTGAACTGTTGTCCTCATCTTTATCAAAGTCTCGTCCGATGTGCCTCCGTCTCCTTAAAGTGTTTTTGTCGAACTCGGTAACAGTCGCGTTGAAAATGCGAGCCTTCACACAACTTCGAACCGAACCCTTTATTTAATCCATTGGGATTGATTGTTCTCATTCTGTTGACCATACCAGGATACAAGTGTTTGGATTTTGTTTATCCGAGTTTCAAATCAAAATTGTTGTGTAGAAATAATGACGCCATTATCTAAATGAGATCATTATAAATTATTCAAAGCTTTGTTTACACAACAGTCAAATTATTCAAAATTATTTCCCAATCTTAAACGATTTTGTATTGCTGTCTTTCATTCTAATTCTGTGATCAGCTGGAAGGTCAAAATGTGCACGGTAACAATTTGTAATAATCTTAAACAGATAAAAACTTCTTAATTTGTTGCAATATAAATGTTTAAGGAGCTTATGAATGAATAAGGTTTACAATAATTTTAAAAGGGTCATTACTTCATACTTAGTTGCAATATTTAGTCGGGCCGGGTTAGTTCAGTCGGTAGAGCATTTGGCTAGAAACCACAAGGTCCTTGCTCGATGCCGGCCCTCGCCAACTCAGCGTATGAGTAGCACAGGGATCTCTGCGGTGAAATAAGGAGCCGATGGTAAGTGTGGCGTTCTACCAAGACGCATAAACAATCTCTTTGGTTTAGCGTTAGTGAAAAGCGGATAGACTCCCTCACTGATTGGCTGATACTGACTTTAGGCCACACCGACGACTTAAAATCAGTGTATTAATAAAGAACATAACGGTTTCAAATGATTTAGCATGCTATACTTAGTTGCAATACCAATGTCATACACACACCTCTTAAAACTACACACATACACACACACACACACATGTATATATGTATATATAAAAAGTATATAAAAATATATATAAACGTATAAAAATATATATAAAAGTATATATATATAATATATATATATATATATGTTAAATATACAGTAAATAATAATAATCTATTAAATAATTAATAAATGCACAATTATAATAAAATAACTAACAAAAACCGTGATTATAAATACACTATTTTTATTAACAAATAATTATTTTTATATAGTAAGTAAAGTAAAGTCGACGGGGCGGCCTAAAGTCGGTATCAGCCAGTCAGCGAGGGAGTCTATCCCATTTTCGATAGCGCTAGACCAAGGAGATTTTTTTAGCAGCTGAGGTGGAGCGCCACACCTACCATCAGCTCCTTACTTTACCACACAGATCCCTGAGCTAACCCGGAAGAATTATAAATACACTGAAATTGTTTGTATAAATAATTACTAATACACAATTGTAATAATAATATTTAAAAGAAATCATTATATAATATATATATATATATATATATATATATATATATATGGTGGCTCTCCTATCGTAAACGATAAATGAGGGCCAGTAGTGAATGACACGTTTCCTCCCACGTTGTGCATGATATCTTTTATCTATTTGTGTTTTCACGAGTGTGATACTAGCCCAGTCTTCTAGCGAAATACGGAGCCACACTGACGGATTACATTTTCTAAAGCAGGTATTAGAAGTTTTTCCTTTAGTGTGGGACGCAGCTGATCACAATGTTTCAAAATATTTACTTCAAAACCCTTTAACTTAGCGAAACATATTTACGGCATTCTTTTTGATTTGATGCTTGATTTTCCAAGGTCTAAGGTCAAGGTTTAGGCGTTATATTATATATATATATATATATATATATATATATATATATATATGGGAGAAATAAGAGGAAATTAATCCGAAAATATGTGGAGAAAGGTAGACAAACACGGGATGTTGTACAAAATGGATGTTTATTGTAGGTAATGATGTCGACGTTATAACGTGATTAAATAGATAAATAAGTAAATAGAACTCCCACTACCAAATTAAACACTCCTGCTAACACCAACAATTGACCACCTTTCCCCTATTCACGACCTTCTAATTCACCGGTATGAAAATGTTCACTGTTGAAGCAAGAACTCAACCCAACGCCCTGAAGAAGGTCTAACAGACCGAAACGCTATAACGTCGACATCACTACCTACAATAAACATCCATTTTGTACAACATCCCGTGTTTGTCTACCATTCTCTCTCCCCTATCTCACACTCCTCTCTCTCTCTCTCTCTCTCTCTCTCTATATATATATATATATATATATATATGACAGAGGATTAAGTGATCCATGCTTCTTGTGTTTACAAGAAAAGTTAGAGATAATTAGATTCCCAAATAAGAGTGAATTAGTCAATAAAAAGGATGAATTCCTAGGGAAATGTACGCATAGGTTACGTAACGCATTATGTATCACTAAAATCAATTTAGATATGATATAATAAATGCACCAAGTATATATATATATATATATATATATATATACTTGGTGCATTTATTATATCATATCTAAATCTAATTATCTCTAACTTTTCTTGTAAACACAAGAAGCATGGATCATTAAGCATTAAGCAAAACTAATAGTAGGTTCGTCTGACTCATTAGATTTATCTTTATATATATATATATATATATATATATATATATATATATATATAAAATATAGGATATACTAATAAAAATATAGGATACAGGGGTGCATAGCTACATAGAATCATTAAACACCTCTGCCTGTCAACATAGATTTAACTTAGCACTAATTTTAAAGGAACATGCTTGTGGGACTACGGTTAATTGACCTTTAGGAGATATAAAATAAAATAAACTTAAATCAGGCGAATAGATACTTCATTGGCCACATAGATTTCTTCAGTTCCCCTGAAAAAGGTGTGCCAAGAACACCGAAACCATGGTAGGGAAATAGCTTTTCTACAACTATATATATATATATATATATATATATATAAGTAAAGAAATAACAAAAGACTTAGAGATTTAGCATTATAGTCTATTTCAGGGAGCGTAGACAAAATGAAATAGACTATAAAGCTAAATCTCTAAGTCTTTTGTTATTTCTTTACTTATATATTTGCTCTGTGACTCTAACATTAAGAACACACATTGAGCTCTCAAACTGCGACAGTTTAAAAAAAAAAAAACTCTTGTGTCGTAAGGAAGATTTCTTCTCTGGATTTTTGGATTATTATATATATATATATATATATATATATATATATATATATATATATATATATATATATATATATATATATATAACAAAGCTCCCCCAATTTAAGTCTCATCAGATGGAGAATCATCAATAATTATTAAATGATTATTTTTAAATTATTAAATGATTACATTATAAATTATTGATGATTCTCCATTTGATGACACTTAAATTGGGGAGTTTTGCTAAATCAACTTAGATTTATAAAGGCCCCAATTTTGGTCGAAATAAATTTATTATGGAATAACGGTGTTGAGTTTTTACTTCCTTTCAAAGATAAATATTGCTCTGTATATAATCTAAAAAGATTAGTATACATTGAGCTCTCTGTAGTGATTTAAAGATTCACTGTATTTATACATACTGGATCATACAATAAGAATACAGTGTATCTTAGAAATCACATATAGAATCATCCCTTACTACCAAGTTTTGGATACCTCACACACACACACACACACACATATATATATATATATATATATATATATATATATATATGTATATATATTCACGTAAATCAATCATTAATAGCTACAAAACTCCTGAGTTAAGAAATACATTTCTCATTATATCTATTTTTTTGTAAAATGTTTCACTAAAATAATAATATTTTTGGCATCTTTGGGTTCAAAAGAAAATAGATATTTCATTAAAAACATTACTGGTGTATTGTATGTATGTGTAATACTGCGGTGGTCGGGGTGCCAAATGTAATACCATGATATGGTCACGGGACCAAATGTAATACTATGCTTTCGCGGGACCAATCTAACACGATGGGTGTTATTTGACCCACAGGAAAGTTGAAGTGCTTGTTCAATTAATACGAACGCTTTTTTAACAAACAAAACTCAACATATATCGCCAGTCAGTCCACAAAATTCCGACTCAACTTCAACTTCGACACCCCTTTGTGGTTGTACATGATTTTTATCACTGTATAATTAATAAAGGTCGTTTTTATTGTTAAAAATGCGTTCATATTAATTGTGGAACAACATTGGTGAATTTGGTCACTTTCAGGTACAGCCCGGAACAAGCACTTCAACTTTCCTGTGGGTCAAATAACACCCATCGTGTTAGATTCGGCGCTGCGACACCATAGTATTACATTTGGTCCCGTGACCAGATCATAGTATTACATTTGACACCCCGACCAGCATAGTATTACATATGTATTCGCGTATGTATGTAAGTATCGCTTGTACAACACGAATACCACTCTAAATTTTCATGATTATTATCCAGTGACAAACCGAAGCAAGATAACCGGTAATCATGTCAATCGCAGGTGTTAAATCAGAGTTGTCCTTCTCCCAGATGGATAACCTAACAAGGAATAAGGGGTCCAATACTCCCAGAAATAATGTTCTAGATGGACTAATAGCTTCATACACCCTTTGAACAGGTCTTGTTTTTTTTTGTTTTTTTTTTTTGTCCTGCTGGATGTCTAGCCACCCTTCTCATCAAATAAAATCTGTGGGGTTACCGGTTTAGTCGCCGATGACTCGACTATGAAACAGGTCGAATCCTGCTTTCTAAGGCTGGATATGTCAATCATAGGAAATCTCACCAGGGTCAATTCATGCAAATTCCAAGAACAAAGAATGTGTCTTGTGCTATCTGTGGCAAGGGATGTAAGTCGGCTTCTGGTTAAGAGACATATGGTGGTGCATAAGCATCAAATTTTATCGTCTAATTCAACGGGAAGGACGTCCTTTCTATGTCATATTTGCATCAAACTTTGTGGATCTGCAGCGGGTTTAATGAGTCATTTGAGGGCTCATGCAAGGAAGGTTTCTGGTAGTGGAGTTATGGGATTGTGAGGGACGGCAATGATCTGTAAAGATTATGCTATTGCTATGTAAGTATGTATGTATGTATATATTAAAGTATATATCTCCGTGGTAAATTTCATAGGCTAAAATTTCATATGATGCCCTTATATCTGCTGTTGATAACTTTTTAGACTAACGGGATCCAAGCACTGGAACACCAACTGAAGAAGTTTGTAAAACGCAAGGCATACTTATGTTGAAATATGAACCTTATTTGGTCACATTTCATAAAATGTCTTGGTCGGTGTATGAACTTTTCAGCCGATGGCAACAGGAATCTCATTTGGTTACATTCCATGAGAGTATCTGTATCAGCCTTTGGACTTTTCAATCGACACTTATATTTGTGCCTGTAATCATATATTATTTAAATGCAAACTTTCCTAACATCATTTTTTGTTGGAAACTCTTGATTGATTACATAGCAATTAGTCCCACATTACTATATATATATATATATATATATATATATATATATATATATATATATATATTTATTTATTTATTTATTTATTTGATATTTACAATACATTTAAAAGTCCGCTTATCCAATGGTTTCGGAGCCTCACCTTTAGGTGATTATTCATCATCAGAAACGTTTCTGATGACGACTAATCACCTAAAGGTGATGTTCCAAAACCATTGGTAAAACGGACTTTTAAATGTATTGTAAATATTAAATAAATAAATACAGCTCTTACAGAAGTAATTGAGCACTTTATTATCATTTCTCCAATAGAATGGCTCGAATACTCAGAAGAATCATGGAGACCCGAGGAGACTTGCTATCACTAGAGCCTCCAGTGAACTACCGGATACGGCAGGTATGAAAAACAGATAATAATAATAATAATAATAATAATAATAATAATAATAATAATAATAATAATAATAATAATGGCGACCAACAATAGTAGAAACGGCAGATGGACAAACAGAAAAACGACAAAGACTAGAAAACAAAAATGGGAAGAAAAACAATTATATGGACGCTTCAAACGACAAATAGATGAGGTTGCACATGGAAAGACTTGGACATGGTTAAGAAAGGGAAACCTCAAAAGAGAAACAGAATCACTTATAATTGCTGCACAAAATAATGCCATAAGGACAAACTACATCAAAGCGAAAATTGATAAGACCCAACAAAATAGTAAATGTAGACTTTGCGGTAATAGAGATGAGACTGTTAACCATATACTCTGCGAATGTAGCAAACTAGCACAACGAGAATACAAAACTAGACACGACTGGGTTGGGAAGGTGATCCACTGGGAATTATGCAAGAAATTAAATTTTGACCACACAACAAAATGGTATATGCATAAACCAGAATCTGTTCTTGAGAACGAAACGCACAAAAATTCTCTGGGACTTTGAAATTAAAACGGATCACCTTATCCCAGCAAGAAGACCAGACCTAGTGTTGATTAACAAAAAAGAAAGAACTTGTCAACTGGTGGATTTTGCAGTGCCAGCGGATCACAGGGTGAAGTTAAAGGAAAATGAAAAAATTGACAAATATCTGGACCTTGCCAGAGAACTGAAAAAGTTATGGAATATGAAAGTGAAAGTGATACCAATTGTAGTTGGTGCACTTGGAACAGTCCCAAAAGGATTAGAAAAGGGTTTGGAAAGTTTGGATATCAGAGGAAGGATTGAAACCATTCAGAACACTGCACTGCTGCAATCTGCCAGAATACTCAGAAGAGCCCTGGAGACCTGAGGAGACTTGCTGTCACTCAGACTCCAGTGAAAGACCATCAGCTAACACTGATGTGAAAACTCAAATATAATAATAATAATAATAATAATAATAGTCCAGGATACCTGAAGAGACATGTTGTCACTCAGACTCCAGTGAAAGACCATCAGCTAACGCTGAACTCGCAAGAAGTGAAATAATAATAATAATAATAATAATAATAATAATAATAATAATAATAAAAACGGTCCCCAAAGATCTGAAAAAGAATTTGAGTGAATTGTAAATTAGAGAGCATCCAAACTGCAGCACTGTTGGGATCAGCTAGAATACTCAGAAGAGTCCTGGAGACCAGAGGAGACTTGCTATCACCCAGTCATCAGGGAACGGCAGGTGTGAAAACATCTTATTATAATGGAGATTGTGTGTTTTTCTGTCTGTAACCGAAACTATATTCCTACTCAAGTCACAATTCCCTTAGTTATTTACATCACATTCGCCATTTATTTTTATCTAAATCTCAATTATTAATAAAATTGTCTTACATTATTAATACTGTTAACTATGTCTACGTACTGATAACATGCAATTATATTTATATATACAACAAAATAGCGGTTTACAGTGTGAACGGGAACGCTAATTTGCATATTGGCCTTTAAAAAATCGAATTTAATAAATATGTGCTTAGTATTATTGATTTCTAACTGTTTGGTTTTATTTTAATGAATATAAGCAAAAAATCTCTTCAATGAATCTTAAATGAAATCCATTAACAAGATAAAATAACTGTCATTTTATTCTTTACTTCCTCTTATAACTAAATACTTAAATTAGAAAAAATAACAATGAAAGACGAGAGTGATGGAAGAGTAAGTTTCAGTTGTTCCATTTTTTATTATACTCCCTCTGTTTCAAATCTTTTATTATACTCCCTCTGTTTCAAATCTTTTATTATACTCCCTCTGTTTCAAATCTTTTATTATACTCCCTCTGTTTCAAATCTTTTATTATACTCGCTCTGTTTCAAATCTTTTTATCTGTATTCTTATTTAGTTTCATTAGCCTTTCTAATTTAATACAATATTTTATTATATTAAAACTTAAATACTTGCACCCGGAGGGTGCATATATTTGCTAGTAATAATAATAATAATAATAATAATAATAATAATAATAATAATAATAGTCCAGGAGACCTGAAGAGACTTGTTGTCACTCAGCCCCCAATGAAGAAAAAAATGAAGAAAAAATAAATAATAATAAATGGAGATAATTAAAGATTTCGTTGTAGAGTGACGTCTTTGTTTACAGCTGAGGGCAAACAGCCATCACCGAAAAATCTCACCCTCTCTGTGAAAAGTAAAAGTCCAAATCGATCGTCGGTGGCCAGCAACAACAACAACAAACAAAAAAAAAGGAAATAAAGACGAAAAATCTATGGCAATTATATTTATTTCCTACGGTTTATGTCAACCGGAAAGCAACGTTTTTATTTGATGTCTTTCCACTAATTTGAATATTCAATACTTAAAAACGATTGGCTATTCCCCGGGTTGATATACCCCCCCTCTCTCTCTCTTTCTCTCGCTATCTCTATCTCTATCTCTCTCTCTCTCTCTCTCTCTCACACACACACACACACACACACTCTCCTTCTCTCCCTATTTCTCTCGAATTCTCGAACTCTATATCTATCTATCTATCTATTAATCTATCTACCTCATTTTGTTCCTATCTATCTATCTATCTATCTATCTATCTATCTATCTATCTATTTATCTCTCCGTCTAATGGCGCGATCTTTTATGAGGCCCATCAGTTTTAGGCGTTTTATGGTGATGTTTTACCCGCCATCAGAATATTCAAAAACATTTATTTACCAACTTTATCTTTTCTCGTTGTCTGATTTCTCGAAGATTTTCTAAGAGCCAAATAAAGACGGACGGCCTGGAAGTCTTTTACTTAGCTTAGATTCCTATGGCACAGTGCCAGAAATATGGTTGGTTGGTTGGTTGGTTGGTTGGTTTTACGGCATGTCAATCCATGTTGGGTTATTCTATGCCGAAGCCCGTTTAATAATTATGGATACTACAGATATATATATATACTGTTGGCATGGAGGCGCGTGGTCTAATGGTTAGGAACTGGACTCGTTGAGCCCGTTTAATGATTATAGATACTATAATATATATATATATATATATATGATTATAGATACTATAATATAATATATATATATATACATATGATTATAGATACTATATATATATATATATATATATATATATATATATATATATATATATATATATATATATATATATATATATATATATATATATATATATATATATATATATATATATATATATATATATATATATATATATATATATATATATATATATATATATATATATATATATATATATATATATCCTGTTCGCATGGAGGTGCGTGGTATAATGGCTAGAGTCATAGGAACTGGACTCGTCGATCCGAGTTCAATTCCTTGACGAAACTGTTTGGATTTCACATAGCGCTAATACCCTTGCGAAAGGTATGAATCAAATTCTGCCTCCAGATATAGGTAAATAGCAGAGCAGACTGAGCTCTTTAACATTGGCTAGACAACCAGTCAAGGAGAAGGAAAACTCTTAATTCAAACCTGTTAAATTACGCTTAAGAAATTGACCTTGTGTCGCATCCTACTCATGCGGAGGGGGTAAATATATATATATATATATATATATATATATATATATATATCCTGTTGGTATTAAATTACCCACTGAGGTTGATATGCCGTAAAACAAACCAAAACAAACCAATGATGTTTACATCAGTTTAAAGTTCAACATTAATCAATTTTCTACATAATAGCCATTTCGGTGATACATTTTTGTAGGAGTTCTGGCAGTTTTTGTATGTTCATATCATACCAACCAGCTAGTCGCCATATCTTTGAGGAAGCCTCGAACATCGTCACCGCTGCAAATTTCAACACCACTTGCGAACACTGTTGACATCCATGCACGACTGGCTATACAATTTTGTTATATGCTGTTGAATTTCAATCAGTTTAATATCTTTTACGTTCAAAAACTGCGCATACTTCACACTATACAATAGCATCAGTCGTGAGCTGGATCAGAAACGAGTGCTAAAAAAAGACTGAATGTTGCAATAGTTTAATTCCACGTCAAATACTCCTGGCTATGTTACCCATTAATTTTTGTAGTAGGGAAGCTCTAGAACTCATTTTACGGCAAAAATAGTGTTATAGGTGATATAACATATGTACATAAATGGAATGCGCCGACGACTACTATAAGTAGCAGGAACAATTGTGGCTTGACACGAAGCAATGCGAGTCAGCTCGCAACTGTATGGTCGGACGCAATCTCCACTTTCTTTGCTGTAATTTCTACTCCTTTTTGTTCAATACATTTGTATCCATTTTTACCAGTCGTTTGTCTTATTTTTTACCATTAAAAAACCCACAATAAATAGATTACAAAATGTCGCCATTTTTGACGATTACCCCCAAATGTGGAGAGCTAAAAATCGAAATAACTCCGCCTATTCTTGGAATCGGAAGCTCAAATTTTGGGGATTTTCTAACTTTAACCTGGAACACAATTCAGAAAAATTACAGGGGTGGATGAGAATTTAATTTTTTTTTTCAGGATGATTTGACATAACCAATAATTCAATTATCATACTGTGCTATATCCACAAGTCCTGCTAGTGCAACATACGTATGGATTCTTTTGTAGACACAAATCATACGCTAAAACAGGTTTCATTTGGACGTGTGTACTCTGCACCAGTAGACAATAACAATGAAAGAGAAATGAAAACAGAATTATTTATCCATTTCCCAATTCAATTCCCTGAGTTCATCAGCCTAAAGCGTCTGGACGATCTCATGTCCAAATTCTGTCTCCAACTGAGTGTCTTCTAATACCACTAATCATTCGTCTGTTTCGCTTCCAAACTACATAAAAAATGGCGTCAGGTTATTTTTACCCCATACACCTTTTTCATTGTTCTCGTAGAACTGTGATTTTTTGAATTTTTTTTTTATATAGGCAAATGACAGACACGTCTCTAAAATAGCGTATCCTTGGAATAGACATAAATTTCAACCAAAATACAACAACAACAACAACGACAACAACAACATCTAATTTTATTCATTTATTTGCGTTTTTTTTTTCTTTCCATTATATACCGGGGAAGGCTTATGAATAATGGAAGAGCCCGGACAATGACAACACTTCCCGCTCCAATAATGACTACTCCATAATGGCTGCCGATCGTGAAAAAATGATGAGAATCGTTTCAAGTGGAGGGAGAATGAACAATAGATGGAAGGACCATCACATAATAGACGTCCTGTTTATCGTTTTTGTCAAACAAACTGTATGGATAGTTTTCTATCGACAGCGTACCAGATTTTTTTTTCTAAAAGAACGAAAACAATAAGGTCGGTATTTTAAACAAACTGAATGTTTGTCTTAAAAACAATTGTAATGACAAACAATAACACCGATACACTCTGGAAAGCTTTATTCTACTTCGAATAATTGCTACACTTATTGAGAGTTTATAGAGTCCAATATTCCCAAGAGAGTTCTCCAAAGAGAAGGTAATTATAAAATAGGGGAGGTAACTCTCAATTACTAATTACAACAATATTATCAATTTAATCAAATATCTACTTTTTATCCGCAAAAATACACATATGCCAACACACATTTATACATACAAAATATAAAAAAGAATTTAAAAGAAAAGTAAGAATATAAATCATGTTAAAATTAAATAAAATTAAATAAATTAAAATACATTAGATTAATAGGATTGAAATAAACAAAATTGAATCAGACTAATTTGAGCCCCTTCAAAAATAATATTATATTCATACGACCCAGTTCATATTGCAAATTTACAACACCAGTGTCACCAATATTACTATTATTATTATTACTACTAGCAAATATATGCACCCTCCGGGTGCAAGTATTTACGTTTTAATATAATAAAATATTGTATTAAATTAGAAAGGCTAATGAAACTAAATAAGAATACAGATAAAAAGATTTGAAACAGAGGGAGTATAATACAAGATTTGAAACAGAGGGAGTATAATAAAAAATGAAACAACTGAAACTTACTCTTCCATCACTCTTGTCTTTCATTGTTATCTTTTCTAATTTAAGTATTTAGTTATAAGAGGAATAAAGAATAAAATGACAGTTATTTTTTTTGTTA
>CM042164.1:68018964-68033964 GCA_023376005.1 Doryteuthis pealeii | reverse complement strand
CGGGGTTTATTCCCCTAATATATATATATATATATATATATATATATATATATATATATGGCATTTGTTTCATTTCACTTTTTGCACAGTCATAGTTGTCGTATAATCTATACATATATAAAGGGCAAAGTGTGTGTATGTATGTCCGGAGGAAACTTGGAAAATAAAACAATTGAAGACAGAGTATATATATATATATATATATATATATATTATATATATATATATATATATACACATTCACTATCACCGGATCTTGCTTTTTTGAGGAAAAATAATGAAAATTTTATTTATATTCGTGAAGATAATTAAAAAAAAAATTAAATAGTACCAGCATGTTTTTTTTTTGTTTTTTTTTGTATTTAATACTTTAAATAAGAGACACTGATTTTTCTTTTCAGGGTGTCTGTGCACATTCTTCTGACGCCACCCCAAGCCACATCAACCCAAGGTCTTTTTACGTAGGGATCTTAATGGGATATCCTGCAAGGATCAAACTTGCAATTCGGTAATAGTGAATCTGTGAGACAAACTTTCCCCTTCTACCCAGGCAATGCTGTGTAGCCGCTTCTAGTTCTTTGATAAAGAGTGCAGGTCACCCGAAATATTGGAATAAATAAAGCGAACCTGGGAAAAATCACCGGCTGGGTATTGAAACTCTGTTTTTTGTTCACTTTGGTTTCTTTGCTTAATGGTATATCAACCCTTATGGGTTATTCAATGCGAAATCCATCCTTGTAGAAGAACAGTAATGATACTAGTTAAAACATGAATAGTAGATTAGGGTTTTTCTTTACCTTTCCCGAGGCAAATAGTCCAAAAGAAAACGTACTAGCATGACTTGAGTTAAAACTCGCTCAGTGCAATATTACAGTTAGTAACTAAGCCACGGGGATCCCCCACATATATATTTACCAACCCCTCTGCACGAGCAGGATGCGACACAAGGTCAATTTCTTAAGCGGAGTTTAGCAGGTTCGAATTCAGAGTTTTCCTTCTCCTAGACTGGTTACCTAGCCATGGTTAAAGAGTCCAGTCTGCCCTGCTATTTACCCATAGCTGGAGGGAAAATTAGATTCATACCTTTCCCAATGGTATTAGCGCCATGTGAAATTCCAACAGCTTCGTCCAGGAATTGAACTCGCGTTGCCGAGTCCATTTCCTACGACTCTAACCATTAGACCACGCCCCACATAGACCTGTTTAAATATTGTTCCAACTCCAGAATCGACTCAGCAACCAGGATTCCAGCCTCTCCAATATATTATTTCTACTAGCAAATATATGCACCCTCCGGGTGCAAGTATTTAAGTTTTAATGCAATAAAATATTGTATTAAATTAGAAAGGCTAATGAAACTAAATAAGAATACAGATAAAAAGATTTGAAACAGAGGGAGTATAATAAAAGATTTGAAACAGGGAGTATAATAAAAAATGAAACAACTGAAACTTACTCTTCCATCACTCTCGTCTTTCATTGTTATTTTTTCTAATTTAAGTATTTAGTTATAAGAAGAAGTAAAGAATAAAATGACAGTTATTTTATCTTCTTAATGGATTTCATTTAAGATTCATTGAAGAGATTTTTGCTTATATTCATTAAAATAAAACCAAACAGTTAGAAATCAATAATACTGAGCACATATTTATTAAATTCGATTTTTTAATATTAATATGCAAATTAGCCTTCCCATTCACACTGTAAACCGCTATTTTGTTGTATATATAAATATAATTGCATGTTGTCAGTATGTAGACATAGTTAACAGTATTAATAATGTAAGACAATTTTATTAATAATTGAGGTTTAGATAAAAATAAAATCATGGAGAATGTGATGTCAATAACTAAGAGAATTGTGACTTGAGTAGGAATATAGTTTCGGTTACAGACAGAAAAACACACAATCTCCATTATAATAAGATATCAACACGTCATCACTCCATTCGAAGTAAGTGCCAGAAAGTAACGAACAGTGACACGTCATCTCTCTATTCCAACAATGAGAGTGTAACGAAACAGAAGTACCTCTTTCATATGGTGTGAATTGTATTTCTTCCGCATCTTTAAATCTTACGCTTTGGATGGGAATTTTCAATTTGCGAAGCTCGAAAATGCATCACCAAGTTGTGCCCGGCGGACATTTGAGAGTATTGCATCTGAAAAAAAAATATATTTCGTTCCAAAAGCATCGAACCTGGCTTCATTTCGTTTCCTCCCAAATTGAAACTAACTTATCAACACATATTGCCCTGTTGGTGAGGCTAAGAATATGCTGACTGAATAACTTTCAGACGGATAGGTTTGGTTTGTTTTGTTTTAAGGCCTATCAACCTCGGTGGGTCATTTAATGCCGACAAAGTTTTGAAATAAATCAATTCTTAATGGATGATACAATTTTTTTTATAAATACATTTTTCTATTTAAACCATAGATGGGACCCTAACAGGTACTACCACTCCGGGTCAGAGTGGACCAGGGAGCAATGGTGATGAAGGGGTGCTCCACATTCCCCAAACCTCCAAAACTGGAACCTCACCATCAGATAGAGTTTAACGTCATTCCCAAGACATGTAGACCCTCAGCCACCGCCTTCTAGTACCCATAGGATAAAAAAGGGGTTGGGGCTTGCCATAAGGGCAATAGGGTTGGGAAATTATATAGGAGCTAGGGCTTGACGTGACCAGCCGATTGACCGGAAAGGGGTTCTCCGACCGCCCGTCTAGCCTAAGATAGGGCCAAAGTGGAGTATTGCAAGTCATGAACTGCTCAGCCACCTGGGCTCTATCCTTAAGCATCACGGGTCGCCACCCACGGCCAACAGGTGGCCCCATTGGGGGAGTTTTACTCCTCTGCAGAGGTGCAGTCGGTGCATTCTAACGCCCCAGACGAAAGGGCGGCCAGATATATGGAGAACCCAGTGATAGCAACCACATTGTTACATTTAGTTATATGAAAGGAATATCTGCCATGTTGTAGTGTAACACATGGACACACAAAAAGGAAATGCTGTCAAAATGGAAATAAAAGAAAACAAATACATATAAGGTTCTCAGGTTCTATTCGCTGGCCAGAGGGACGTGGGGGCAATTTATTCCTAGAAAACAGAAAAATATTTTTTTTCAAATTTAACATTGAAACTGCTCAATCCAAATAATAGAAATTTTCAAACCTATGCCTATGAAAAATTGTTTTCTTTCTTTTAAAATGGCCAGAGTAGTCCATCTTAAGAATATTACAAGCATGGTGGGTATCTATGGGTAACGAAAGGGGGGGGGGCAGTTAAACGACTATCTTAACGTTATTTCAAGAATTTTTTAATTATTTTGCTTTTCTTTAAACATTTTTTTTCTTTCACCGATCGGTTTAATTCATTACGTATTTCTGTTAAAAAATACGTAAATGACCCTCAACATTAGTTTCGATTAGTTACCAAGGTTATAAACCAAACTCAAAACTATATCATTGTGTAGTCAAAGACACTATATATCTTCTATTAATAATGAAGATTGTCTGTAACAAAAACTACGTCATAGTTCTACGTCACAGCTTACGTCACAATATTCTTATGCTATATACACCCAAAATTTGAGTAAGCAATTTTAAAAATTGTTTTTTACTCTTGTTCCTTTTTTTTACAGTAACAAAAAGTTAACTAAAAAGTTTACAAATAAATAAATAGCTACGATTTTGTGTAAAATTGATGTGGAAAATATTCAAAATAATTGTTTGATTATTACATGCACGCAACATTTTATTTGAGAGGGACGGGGCTCAGTTTTCATTTCAAATGTTTGTTGTTTTTTTTACTCCTTTAATAAATATGAGTATTTGTCTTACTTATTACACTGACACTGAATTTTTAACTCCTACCCTCTCAGGCAATGTCTTTCAAAAATTAAATTTTACGACGCCCGGGGGGTGTTTTCTGTTGCTAGTCTATTAATAATGGAGATTCGCTTCCGGTTTTTGTCTGTAACAAAAATTACGTCACTGCCTACGTCACATTACCCAACACATAATCCAACGTCATAACATAGAATAAATATACTCAAAATGTGAGCATGCAACATTAGACAATCCTCATTGTTTCAATAAATAGATGCCCGGCGTTATATATTTATATATAGATTGTTTTATTCTAATATAATATTTAAAGTTATCGGAACTGTTTCCATTTCAAATTGTCTTTCTTTCTTTCTTTTTTTTACTTTAATAAATTTGACAATTTTATATACTTATGGTACACACTCTATGACATTGAATTTTCAGCTCCCATCCTCTCAGGCAGTATCTTTCAAAAAACTATTTTTACATCGCCCGGGGGTGTCTTTTTATATTGCTAGTATTAATAATGGAGATTCGCTTCCGGTTTTTGTGTGTAACAAAAATTACGTCGCTGCTTACGTCGCATTATCCAAAATCGTCATAATATAGAATAAATACACTCAAAATTTGAACATGCAACATTAGACAGTCCTCATTGTATTTTTAAAAAAGTTTTAATAAATACATGACTGGTATTATATATATATATATATATATATATATATATATATATATATAAAAATATATATATATATATATATAGTTTGTTTTATTTTAATACATATTTAATGTTTACATTTCAAATTGTTTTATTTTTTAATCCTTTAATGAATTTGATGATTTTACTTACTTAGGGTATAAACTCGCTGACATTGAATGTTTTACTCCCACCCCTCAGGCAATATGTTTCAAAAATCTATTTTTATATCGCCTGGAGGGTGTTTTTTATTTTGTACTAGTATAAATAATTTGCCCAGAGTTTTATGGCTTCAAGTATTTCTATCTAATACCAATAATTATATGGTTTCAAATATTCCTAATACCAATACTTATACAATATAATGAAATAATAATTAAATTTATTGTGTACAGGGAAGAAAAAAGAAAAACACTGGGACGTATGGATATGATTTTACTGTGTCCTTCTAGATTTTTGTGTGTCAGGGATGCAGGGCAGGACGCGTACCTGTCAGCATCATTGCGCTAGAGTTATTTCCCTTTCATTTCACCCTTCACAGTTGTTTTAATTAACCAGTTCATCTGAATTAAATAAAAATTAAATAATTTTTTAATACATATTTAAAGTTTACCTTTCAAATGGTTTTATTTTTTAATCCTTTAATAAATTTGATGATTTTACTTACTTAGGGTACAAACTCGCTGACATTGATTTTTTTTACTCCCATTCCTCAGGCAATATGTTTCAAAAATCTCTTTTTACATCGCCCAGGGGTGTTTTTTTTTTTTTTTTTTTTTTTTTTGTACTAGCATCTTCTAACAATTCGAGGTTTGAACGTTCTTTTGAGAGGATTTCAGTTTCAAGGGAACCAGCAAAATCAGTTTCCAATATTACACTTGAACTTACCTTGTATATCAAAAACTAAAAGACAACTGTGTGTCTGACACATTATAGAATGCACATAGTGCAGTATAACCCTTGTCTTGGGCTAGACGGGCGGTCGGAGAGGCCCCCTCCGATCAATCGGCTGGTCACGTCAAGCCCTAGCACCTATATGATTTTCCCAACCCTATTGCGCTCATAGCAATCCCCATCCCCTTTTTATCATATGGGTGCTAGAAGGCGATGACTGAGGGTCTACATGCCCTGGGAATGACGTTAAACTCTATCTGATGGTGAGGTTCCCGTTTTGGAGGTTTGGGGAATCTGGAGCACCCTTTCATCACCATTGCTCCCTGGTCCACTCTGGCCCGAAGTGGTAGTACCTGTTAGGGTCCCATCTATGGGTGAAATAGAAAAAAACATGAGTTGATAAACAAAATTGTATTATGCATTAAGAATGAATTTATTTCACAACTTTGTCGGCATTAAATGACCCACCGAGATTGATATGCCCTAAAATATATATATATAACCCTTGTAATAGTAAAAAATATTTAGCAGGGATATTTGAACAGTAAAGAAAACGATCACCGCGTGGTATAATGGTTAGAGTCATGGGAAATGGACTCGTCGCCCCGAGTTCAAATCCTGTGCGTGGAAATTGCATTTGGGAAAGGTATGAATCCTACTCTCCCTCCAGCTATGGGTAAATAGTATGGCAGACTGGGCTCTTTAACCTTTGTTAGGCAACCGGTCTAGAAGGAAAACTCTGAATTCAAACCTGTTAAAATTTGACTCTTAATTGATTTTTTATGAAAATGTTTTAAAAACTCTTTAGGCGTAACTTGTATACGACCACGTTAAAATTCAATTCATTTAATGGCGTGAAATGTGAACATTGTGTTTTGTTCATAATTTTCCATTACTGCCGGGGGCTGAAACATTTTTTTTAAATCATTAGGAGTTTTTATTTTAATGTTTCTTCTTTTAAATGGTTCAAAAACTCTGACGATATTAACATTTATTCAGGTTTCATTGAGTTAAATATTAGGGGGGGGGGGATTTTACACATCGAATTCGAGGTCCCTATATATCTGATAATGTATCCTCAGAATACGTAAAGTGATCTTCAAATCTTGTTAAATATGTAATTTTATTCTAGTACTTTTTCTTTTTTTTTTTTCTTTTAAAAAGGTTTCACACTGAAAAGGGCAAGAAGCAGGCGATATCCTGCACAAACAATCACAGATGCGGACTATGCCGATGACCTTGCACTTCTTGCAGATACACCGACACAGGCTGAAACACTGCTACATAGCCTAGAGGAGGCAGCAAATAGTATAGGCCTCTATCTGAACTCCGGTAAAACAGAGTTCATGAGCTTCAAAAATAAAGGAAACATCTCCACACTCAACGGCAAGCCTCTTAAGCTAGTGGAAAAATTCACTTACCTGGGAGGTAATATCTCCTCCAGAGAGAGCGATGTTAATACGCGGATAGCAAAGGCATGGTCGGCCACAAATAGATTATCGGTCATATGGAGGTCCGATCTCCCTAACGGGCTGAAGCGACAGTTCTTCCAGGATGTGGTTGTGTCGGTGCTGTTATATGGCTGCACCACCTGGACCCTAACTAAACGTCTTGAGAATAAGTTAGATGGGAGCTGCACAAGGATGCTGCGAGCAGTGTTGAACAAGTCATGGAAACAGCACCCCACAAGGAAACAGCTGTACGGTCACATTCCCCCCCCCCCATCTCACAAAATATCCGAGTGAGACGGACAAGGCATGCAGGGCACTGCTGGAGAAGTAAGAGTGAACTCATAAGCGACGTTCTCCTGTGGAAGCCAACACATGGACATGCAAGTGTGGGGCGCCCAGCAAGGACCTACATTGACCAGCTGTGTGAGGATGTTGGTTGCTCCACAGAGGAGCTCCCAGGTGCAATGAATGATAGGGAGGGTTGGCGTAAGATTGTTGTCGATACCCGTGCTACATGCGCGACATGATGATGATGATGATGATGATGATGATGATGATGATGATGATTCTAGTACAGGCCTTCATAGTTGGGTTTGACTATCATAAGATTACGGATCAATCTTTATCAATTTTTAATATGGCCTTTATTTAATCGCATACTCTTGGGTGCACTGTGCATCGCGTCGCATGGACAATTTAACAATGGGTACTGTCCATGTATACATGGTGTAGGCCATAATTTTCTCGTTTCGTTTTTTTGTAACGGATGAGGAACTGGCGCTGGGTGGAAATTTCTGTAGTCGGACTAGTTTCATTTTAATTTTGTATTTAAACCTGTTCTATGGCAAGAACACTGATTGTAGCGGACTTATACCTAGATGAAGATAATATTAGACAGCTCTAATTAGTGGTATTTTTTATAGAAGTCGGAGTGACAATAACTCTCCTCTGGTCTCCAGAAGTCTTCTTCAAGTATCCTTGATTTTAACCATTCTGTCGTCTGGGTTGTCTCGATTCTTCCTTTGATCTAGAGTTCGCCATGTTTATTAGAGCTTTTTCAAGGTCATCAATATCACCGTCACCTTTAAATTTCAAAGCCTTTTCATCTCTCCGGGAATGTCAAGCATTTGTTGAGTTTTTCGATTTCTTTTATTCTAGATGACCCTAACATTGCTGCCGTCTGTGTAGTCTCGGTTTTCTCTCTGATCTCCGTTTCCTACAGTCTCCTTTAAAAAATCCTGAAGAGGTTTTCGCATCACACACACACCCACACACACACATATATATATATATATATATATATATATATATATATATATATATATGTGTGTGTGTGTATATATATATATATATATGTATATATATATATATATGTGTGTGTGTGTGTGTATGTGTGTGTGTGTGTGTGTGTGTGAAGAAAATATGTTCAAAAAATATAACAAACACAGGAGGTTACGATCAGAGGAAACAATTTTATGAGTCTATACTTAAGTATTTCGGTATTAAACAATCATCAGGACACTGTTACAGAAATTTTTGCGAGGGAGAAAAATAAAAAAATGTCAAGTGTAAAATTTCTGTAACAATTTCCAAACAACACACTAAATGTTTTCTCCTCCAAAGTAGTCCCCTCTTGAATCTATTTTGAAGTGCGCGGGAAGGGACCATAGATGTGACAAGACAAATCGTGACTTTTTTTCTTTTTCCCAAGCTGAAAGGGCTCATCAAGGGGTCCCGTTTTGAATGCGTTGAGGCCATCAAGAGGTCCGTAACGACGGAGCTGAGAGACATACCATAAGGTTTTAGAGGCCATCCTTTACAACCAACCAACCGGCCAATAAATCAACCAGTCAACTAGCCAGCCAACCAATCAACCAATCAACCATACTACCAACCAAAAACCCAACAAACCAACAAGCCAACCAGCCAACCAAGCAATAAACCAACCAACCAACTAGCCAACCAACCAACCAATCTAGCCGCTTGTTACTTAGAAAGATCTATTGTCATTTATTCAATTCTATCCATTCTATTCAAATAGAGCACTTTTATTATTAGTGTAATCTGAGTCCTTCTGCTCAATTAATATGAAATAAGCATCAGTTTTTGTACTTTGGTTAGAAGATCAGCTATGGTCGGCTTAAAGTAGCCAATCAGTTAATACTATTTTGTGTTTACTCAGTATTACAAGAGAATAAACAAATCCAGTAAATAACATTTAAATTCGTCCTGTTTATTCATAATGTCATCTTTAGTCAGTATACATTGTTACTTTTCATGTTTTCATTCATGATTCTTATGCATATGATTTATCTAAAACTAATCTAAAATGTGTCTATATAAATGTTGAATATAATGCACTTTCCCCATCCTTCTCTGTCACGCTTCTCTGTCCTGCTGGAAGGATTCTTCTGGTATGTCTCTCAGTTCCATCCTTACGAACCTCTTGATGTTCTCAAAGCATTCAAAACGGGTCCCCTTGATGAGCCCTTTCAGCTTGCGAAATGCGCTGGAAGGGACGCTAATTGGGGTTGGACAAATCATGGCTTTTTCCTTATTTCCAAGCTGAAAGGGCTCATCAAAGGAGTCGTTTCGAATGAGTTGAGGCCATTCAGAGATCCGTAACGACTGAGCTGAGAGACATACTAGAATAATCCTTCCAGCAGGACAGCGAAGCGTGACAGAGACGTATGGGAAAGTGCATCATATTCAAGATGAAGGGGTACTCACGAGATATGTGTATGTATACTCTAGCTCGTAGGTTCAGTACTGTAGCTCAGTACTCAGTTGGTTACAACAAAAGATAAATTGAAATTAAACGAAATAAAGGAATTAGAACGAGCTTCGTAAGTCGCAGTTATAGTGACCAAATTGTCTTTGATGCTATACAACTTGTTATCTTAGAAATACGAAAAGAAAGGTCTTTTTATTGCTAGTGTTTTTTCTTTTTTTTTGTTTCTTTTTTTTTTTTTTTAAATGTTACCAGAAAAAAATAAACAAGAGTAAAATTAAGGAAAAATGTCCTGAGCTAATCCCTTAAGAAGAAGATCAATCGTAAAGATTCTAACCGGCTCTTAAATCTTATTAAGACAATTAGATACGACGTCATTTTCGACACAGAGGCGCCGTACTTACATGTCTGACGCCAGACGCTTACACTCGCATTGCAAGTTCAAAATAATTTAGTTACATAGTTCCCCGGATGACAAAAAAAAAAGAAAAAAAAGAAAAAGAGAAAAAGAAAGAAAGAAAGAAGTACATTCATTTTCTTTGAACTGGCCTACCTATAATTAAGAGAAAATACTGTCTCGATGCTCTCATCATGAAAATTTAAATAGGAAACTGCATAAAAAAGAATTGCCAACATTAAAAAAATTAAAAAAACGAAACAAAGCAAAAAAAGAAAATGATGAAGGTTTATTGGCAAAATAATTATCACGACAACCAGTGAACTAAAATGCTCTTCCTGTAACGTAATGGCTCTCATTTTCTAAGGAGTGTCAAAAATAATAATAATAATAATAACGATCTATTAATAATGGAGATTCGGTCTCTATTTGTCTGTAACCAAAACTACGTCACTGCTTACGTCACAATACTCAAAATTGTCGATACATAGAATAAAGAATCTTGTATTATATAAACTCAAAAATTGAGTAAAAAATTTAAATCTATTTTTTACTCTCACCCTTTTTTTCAGTAATAAGAAGTTAACTAAAAGTTTACTAATATATAAATACTTACATTTTTATGTAAGATTTATGTGAAAATATTCAAAATAATTATTTGATTAATAATTAATAGATGTACTCACCATTTTAGTTGAGGCGGGAAGAACTTAGTTTCCATTTCAAATTGTTTTATTTTTTACCCTTTTAATAAATTTGATGATTTTACTTATGACACAAACTCTCTGACTTTAAATGTGTATCTCCCCAGGCAATGCTTTTCAAAAAATGATTTTTACAATGATTTTTATGTTTTTTATGCTAATAATAATAATAATCTTATTATAATGGAGATTGTGTGTTTTCTATCTGTAACCGAAACTATATTACTACTCAAGTCACAATTCCCTTAGTTATTGACATCATATTCTCCATGATCTTATTTTAACGTTTTTAATCATTAATAAAATTGTTTTACATTATTAATACTGTTAACCATATCTACATGATATTTACCGCGTACCCCACTTTTACGGGTCAGGCACAAAATCCCTATTAACGTGGGACCACCCTCAAGCCGAAGCTCATGGAGTGGCAGGTGAAAAATTGCGTCGATCCCGTCGGCATTCCCCCTCAAGGGGGGCGCCTCAGGCACTGGGCAATAAACCCAGCCCTGCCCCTTTAAATCGAGAGGGCAGGTGTTGCCTGGGGGGGATGGCCCCCTGGGATCGACGCCGTTAATTATATCAATGGTCCAGAGGCCGAAGCCACTGTTGACCATATCTACATACGAACAACATGCAATTATATTTATATATACAACAAAATAGCGGTTTACAGTGTGAACGGGAAGGCTAATTTGCATATTGATATTAAAAAATCGAATTTAATAAATATGTGCTCAATGTTATTGATTTCTAACTGTTTGGTTTTAACTTAATGAATATAAGCAAAAATCTCTTCAATAAATCTTAAATGAAATCCATTAACAAGAAAAAATAACTGTAAGTTTATTCTTACTTCCTATTTTAACTAAATACTTACATTAGAAAAAATAGCAATGAAAGACGAGAGTGATAGAAGAGTAAGTTTCAGTTGTTCTATGTTTCAAATCTTTTGATCTGCATTCTTATTTAGTTTCATTAGCCTTTCTAATTTTATATAATATCTTACTATCAAACTTCAATACTTGCACCCGGGGGGTGCATATATTTGCTAGTAATAATAATAATCACTCAGACTCCAGTGAAAGACCATCAGCTAACACTGATGTGAAAACTCAAAAGGAGTAAATAATAATAATAATAAAATACTCAGAAGAGTGCTGGAGACCTGAGGAGACTTGTCACTCAGACTTCAGTGAAGTACCATCAGCTAACGCTGATATGTAAAACTCAAAAGGGGAGACCTGAGGAGACTTGCCTCCAGTGAACCACCAGCTATGGCAGGTGTGAAAAACAAAATAACAATAATAATTAATATATATATATATATATATATATATATATATATATATATATATATATATATATATATATATATATATATGCGCAGGGATGAGAAATTAGTAGTTTGTACTTTTGATGACTCTCATTCATTCACTAATTGGTTGGGTCGAGAACTTTTCATTGTCATGTTCATCAAACACACACACGCACACACACACACACACACACACACACACACATATATATATATATATATATATATATATATATATATATATATATATGAGCACTTTATATTTGTTATCTCGCTGTCTTATCATTGTGAAACCTGCATCAACTAACCATTGTGACCATTTTCACCGGTAAGTCACCTTTTCCATAAATACCATATATATATATATATATATATATGTGTGTGTGTGTGTGTGTGTGTGTGTGTGTGTACAAGTAAAAACAATACGATATATATTTTAAAAACCGGCTAACGTAAGATATTAATATTAATAGGCTTTCTTGAATCCACTAGAGTTTCAAATTTGGAATTTAAAACGCAATATTTGGGAAGCTGCGCCAATTTCTTAATGTATGCGTCCGTCCAGCAGGAAGATGGCGCTTGCCTAAGAAAAGAAAAAAGGAATTAATTCTATCGAAATATAAATAAAGAAATGTATGTAATTCAAAGCACGACTGAAGCACTACCTTCTTTTTAGTTTTATTTCGGTTAATATTACAAACATTCAGTGTTTTGGTTAATATTAATAACATCAGATATATGGAAATCCGATCTCACCGTTAAAGGGACAGTTCTTCCATGCTGTAGTTGTATCAGTGCTAATGTACGGCTGCACTACCTAGACCCAAACGAATCGACCAGAAAATAAGCTCAATTGGAACTGCACGGGAATGCTACGTGAAATCTTAAACAAGACATGGTAACATCACCCCCACGAGAAAATAGGTGCACGGCCACTTGATTCATATAACAGAAACCATCCCAGTAAGCTGAACAAGGCACGTTGGACCGGGACACTGCTAGAGAAGCCGAGATGAACTCTGTGACGTTTTTCTGTGGAAGCCATCACATGGGCACGCCAGTGTGGGCCGTCTAGCAAAGACGTACATTGACCAGTTCCGTACGGATACTGGATGCTGTGCAGAGGACCTCTCCAGGGGCAATGACTGTTCGGATAACCTTGCTACTAGTGTGACATGGTGATAATGAGATTTTCATTAACATTAGGCAAAATTCATCTTATTTATTGAATTATCCTTCCTCTTTATCTATACTATTGTGAGTTCGTGTTATTTTTTTTTTTTGCTAGACGAATTTAAATCTTCTTCTTATTATTATTATCTTATTATAATGGAGATTGTGTGTTTTTCTGTCTGTAACCGAAACTATATTCCTACTCAAGGCACCATTCTCTTAGTTATTGACATCACATTCTCCATGATTTTATCTTTATTTAAACCTCAATTATTAATAAAATTGTCTTACATTATTAATACTGTTAACTATGTCTACATACTGAGAACATGCAATTATATTTATATATACAACAAAATAGCGGTTTACAGTGTGAACGGGAAGGCTAATTTGCATATTGATATTAAAAAATTTGGTTTTATTTTAATGAATATAAGCAAAAATCTCTTCAATGAATCTTAAATGAAATCCATTAACAAGATAAAATAACTGTCATTTTATTCTTTACTTCCTCTTTTAATTAAATACTTAAATTAGAAAAAATAACAATGAAAGACGAGAGTGATGGAAGAGTAAGTTTCAGTTGTTCCATTTTTTATTATACTCCCTCTGTTTCAAATCTTTTATTATACTCCCTCTGTTTCAAATCTTTTTATCTGTATTCTTATTTAGTTTCATTAGCCTTTCTAATTTAATATAATATTTTATTACATTAAAACTTAAATACTTGCACCCGGACGGTGCATATATTCACTAGTAATAATAATGTACATTGCGTATTTGTCTGTCTGTAACCGAAACTATATCACTACTCAATTCACAATTCCCTTAGTTATTTACGTCACATTCTGCATGATTTTATTTTTATTTAACCCTCAATTATTAATAAAAGTTTTTTACATTATTAATACTGTTGACCATACATACATACTAATAAAAGACAATTGTATTTCTATATACAACAAAATAGTGGTTTACAGTGTGAACAGGAAAGCTAATTTGAATTTTGATATTAAAAATTTGATTTTAATAAATATGTGCTTAGTATTATTGATTTCTAGTTGTTTGGTTTTCTCTTTATGAATATTACCAAAAATCTTTAGGATAAATATTAAATGAAATCCATTAACAAGAAGAAATAACTGTAATTTCTTTATTTCCTATTTTAACTAAATATTTCCTATTTTAAATAGCTTGAAACACACACTGACACATAAAATATACAACACACACACTGACACACTCACTGACATACACACACTGGCACTCACACGCGAACACACACATGCACTGACACACACACACTGGCACTCACACACGCACACTGAATCACCGACGCACACACACTGACACACACACCACACACACTGACACACACACATACACACACACTGACACATACGCATGCACGCACAGACACGCACACGCACACGCACGCACGCACATATACACAAACACACGGCTGGATGTCTTGGTGTAATGGTTAGAGTCGTAGGAAATGGATTCGTCGACCCGAGTTCATATCCTGGACGAAGCTGTTTGCATTTTCACATAGCGCTAATACCCTTTGAGAGGTATGAATCCAACTACTCTCGCTCCAGTTATGGGTAAATAGCAGGACAGACTTGGCTCTTTAACCGTGGCTAGGTAACCCCTCTAGGAGAAGGAAAAGTCTGAATTCAAACACTGTTAAACTCCGCTTAAGAAATTGACCTTGTGTCGCATCATGCTCGTGCGGAGGGTTGGTAAATATTAATATAATATATATATATATATATATATATATATATATATATATATATATA
>CM042164.1:68013964-68016464 GCA_023376005.1 Doryteuthis pealeii | reverse complement strand
ATATATATATATATATAATTTTTCTTTCTCTGTATCTATCTATATTTCATAAATCTATCTCAATATCTCATATTTATTGTGGCATATTGATATACATCTATATATTTACCTTCCTACCAACTTATCTATCTGCCTATCTATAGATCCCCACCCATGATTCCATCAAACCGAGAATTATAAATGTATAACATTGATGATATATATATATATATACACACACACATATATATATATATATGTGTATGTGTGTGTGTGTGTATGTGTGTGTATGTGTCAAAAATGTATCGAGATTTTTTCTACTGTTTGACACACTGTAAAACTATTAAAAGTGTTATGAGTTGATTGGCGATCTATTAATTATTTACTAATTAATTAAAACTTTAAAACTACCCTAATTATTAATTATGGTGGTTTGTTAAAATTAAAAGTAAAAATAAGAAAAACAATAATAATAATAATAATAATAATAATAATAATAATTGTTTATATTAAAAATATAAATTCAACTAAGCAAAGAATCATCACGTAGGCATAAATTCTTTAAATTATGGAATTTGATATATATAATCGGAATTTAACATTTTCACAAAATAAAATGATAATCTAACAAAGATGATTCCAGTTTTTGAAAAGTAGGTCAACAATTTCAAAAACTTAGATAAATAAAATAATGGTTGGCCTTGACTCGTTGGAGTTGGAAAAACCCAAATGGAAAGATGCAAGCTAGGCTGGCACAAGGCCATTTAGACACGTACGCAATGTTATCGAGTGGCTGGCCAATCAGAGACATACGTTAGGGGTGGGGAGGTCTGGATCTCATAAATAACAGGCGAAACTAGAGAGATAGAAAAAGAAAGGAGAAGAGAGAAGCGGAGTCAGACACTCTGAAACCAGGGAGCTCACCATAGCTCGGGGCCCTTGATACAACTTTACCGTCCATACTACACTCTGACGTCTTGCCACTCGGTAACAAAACTGATAATTTAGCCAAGAACTAGCTGTAGATCGCCAATCAACTGACAAATAAATCACCTCGCTTCTTTGTAAGATAAATGTATATATTTTGTACATAAGTATCAAAAAGCGTTGTGTTCAATTGTTTTGTTGATCCGTTGACAGCTTTTGGTTATTTAATCTTATTTCAGCCGAGTTGGTAAAAGGAATGAAACCAGCTCTTTTTCAGCCTTCCTGTAAATCAACAGACAACATAAGAACGGGACGTTGGAACGGGCAGTTTCGACGACAGTAATACTGAGCCGGAGCATCGTTCTCATACATAACATACATACATTGAGACCGTGCCCCAGCACATGTTATATATATAATATATATTATATATATATATATATATGTGTGTGTGTGTGAGTGTGTGTGTGTCTGTGTCAAAAATGTATCGAGATTTTTTCTACTTTTTGACACACCTTGTATTCTGAGAAAATGAATGTTCCATTCATTAATCATTTCTATTTTACTAAAACCAGCTTCAAACTTGTCACTTGTATGTGCTATATATATATATATATATATATATATATATATATATATATAATATATATATATATATATATATATAGGCGTGTGTGTGTGTGTGTGTGTTGTGTAATCAAAAAATTATGCTTTGACTTATTTGCTTCCTTCTCTTGTCTGTCTGTCTGTCTATCTCTCTCTCTCTCTCTCTCTCTCTCTCTATATATATATATATATATATATATTAAATTTTTTACTTGAAGGCACTTACAACGCATGTATCGCATAAAATTCGATACTTTTTCTTATAGAAAATGAACTTGACAAGTGTAATCCCAGTAAAGGATGGCTCGATGTGTAGAATACTGTACAGACTGTTTCGACTTTATTAAGTCTCATCAGCGGTATATACTAACGATTTCCCTCCGACAGAAATCGAAACCGGGACTTCAGCAGACGCAGTGAAACACTAGTGAAACACTTTTATCGCTGACCATCCCAGCGAAATTAAGCTTGTCAAGCGATACTATGCGCCTCTACCATAATAGGTAAGGGGGCGCTATTGAGAGAATAATATATATAAACGTGCATGTATATGTGTATAGACCATTTTCTGTTCTTCTCTATATATATATCTACCTATCTATCAATCACAATGTCTATTGTGGTCAATTCATATCCTGCTATCTATTTATCTTCTCACAGATCTATCTATCTATCTCCGTATGCATCCCATTGAAGATTAAACTTCTATCTGATAATTATTGGGATGGATCTTCTTATATCTCTATATTTCTACTTTTTTCCCTTCTTACCAGACCTCCCCAGATTCTCTCCCTCTTCTCTCTCTCTCTCTCTCTCTCTCTCTCTCTCTCTCTCTCTCTCTCTCTCTCGCTCTCGCTCTCGCTCTCCTTCTCTCGATATATATATATAAATTCAAAAAAATATATGACATTATAGCAAGAAGCACACTTTCTATGAATACACTCTTCTTATTTGCCGTACTTTACTATATATATATAAATATAGATAA
>CM042164.1:67991464-68008964 GCA_023376005.1 Doryteuthis pealeii | reverse complement strand
CTTAACATCGGTGATCAAACAGGGACCGGTGCTTTCAGCATGACTTAACAGTAAAGAGAGAAAGAGTGAGTGAGTGAGTGAGAGAGAGAGAGAGAGATAGAGAGGGGGGAGAAAAAGAATGTGTGTGTCTTGTTTTGTTTTACGGCATATCAACTCTGTTCGGGTCATTTAATGCCGAATCAAGTCATTTTGATAAACAAATGACTCCTATTGATTACAGTACCCGCCATTGCTTAAGTGGTCACCCAATTAAGTATTGAACAGGCTAATCACTGCTTAACTTCAGTGATCAATCAGGAACCGGAGTTTTCAGCGTGATAAATATGAACAAACTGAGATAGATAGATAGATAGATAGATATAGACAAAATGGGATAGGTTTGCTTGTTTTGTTTTATGTCATATCAACCTTTTGGTGACATTTAATATCGAATCATGTCAATTTGTAAACAAAGGACCCGTGTTATTTATAGTACCTGCTGTTGCTGTGTGGTCACCTTAGTAAATATTAGAACAGGCTCATCGCTGTTTACCTTCTGTGATCTAGCTGGAACCCTTTTATGAAGGTAGTGTGCTTGAAACCCTCGTGATTTTCTTCACCCCTCCCACATTGAAAAACGTTCAGGGTTCAAATTCAAGAGCGCTGTCGTAGATTGATTCGCTGGGCCTGAACTGGAATTATTTCCCTTTGAGATCTCTCTTATTCCCATAACTTTTCCACACTTTTCCCTTGGTACATACCATTCTTCTTCTTCTTCTTCTTCTTCTTCTTCTTCTTCTTCTTCTTCTTCTTCTTCTTCTTCTTCGAAATAAATTTTATTTTCCTTTCTGTTGCTAATTCAACTGGGCGTATAATCTCCCGGGAAAAGCTGGATCCCTTGACTGCCCCCTAAACCTCTCCCCCTTTTCTTCTTCCTCTTCCTTCCACTCCAACAACATTAGTCCCGTGAATATGCTCGTAACTGGATACGTTTCCCACCCTTATATACGAACATTCTATAGAAACTTGAGAGTTTATGATATAATATCACACATAGAAATACACACGTATACTCAGAAGTGAAGGAACATTGTTTGTTGTTGTTTTTTTTTAAGTAAAGCAAAATAATCTACATTTAATTCACGAATCAATTCATTTTTATAAGCAAAGAACTCATGTTGATTACAGTACCTGCTGTTGCTTGAGTGGTCACCCAATTAAGAATTAACCAAGCTCATCCCTGCTTAACTTCGGTGATCTAGTGAGAACCCGGGTTGCTGAAAGATGGAGTGCGTTATTTTTGGATTTGCCTGGGAGTTGTCTGCCCGTTTAGTTTCGCTGGTTCCCGCTAGGGGCCTTTGATATTTAAGCGGCTGATTTGAACGTCTCTCTCTCTCTCTCTCTCTCTCTCTCTCTCTCTCTCTCTCTCTCTCTCTCTCTCTCTCTTTGCCTGCCGACCTACGAGCCACCACTATGGGTTAGACTCTGTCTACCCCCTTCTCGTTGGGGCTTCGGCCCTTAACACTGGCCACTCACTGCTAGTAAGTCTCGTGTACGATATGTGACTATCCTTTAGTCATGTATCCGTAACTATGTTTTTATGTACATTTAGGTATCTCTTTGATACCTAAATATCTTGTATTTTACCATTCATGAATGTGTCATTATCTCTACTCTTGTATATGTATTTATATTACTTATGTATGTATGTTTTTGTACACCTCTATGTATTATGTACCCTGTTAATTCTTGTGCTGTATATAAAATGTTTTGTCTATCAACCTTTGTCGGAGTTTTAGCTTCAAGTATTATCACTTTAAACCTTACAACGGCTTCATTTGATAAGTTGTCGGATACCCTATGCATTATGGATTGTGGGATTTTTTTTTTGTTGTGTTGTGTTTTTTTATAGTATTGGTTAGATGAGGTGTGGTATTTAAAGTGACTTGTGATTTAGTTTTCTGTATAGTTGATATGTTGCATTTTTAGGTTGAATGTAATGTCTAGAAAATTTGGTTTAGATTGTTTTTATGCCTATGTTCAATAGGATAGGTTGATTTGGTTTGATTTGTTTTGTTTTACGGCATATCAACCTCAGTGGGTCATTTAATGCCGATAAAGTTTTGAAATAAATCAATTCTTAATGGATAATACAATTTTTTTATAAATACATTTTTCTATTTAACCCATAAATGGGACCCTAACAGCTACTACCACTCCGGGTCAGAGTGGACCAGGGAGCAATGGTGATGAAGGGGTGCTCCACATTCCCCAAACCTCCAAAACTGGAACCTCACCATCAGATAGAGTTTAACGTCATTCCCAGGACATGTAGACCCGCAGCCAGCGCCTTCTAGCACCCATATGATAAAAAGGGGTTGGGGCTTGGCAATAGGGTTGGGACAATCATATAGGTGCTAGGGCTTGACATGACCAGCCGATTGATCGGAGGGAGCCTCTCCAACCGCCCGTCTAGCCCAAGATAGGGCCAAAGTGGAGTATTGCATATCATGAACTGCTCATCCACCTGGGCTCTATCCTTAAGCATCACGGGTCGCCACCCACGGCCAACAGGTTGCCCCATTGGGGGAGTTTTACCCCTCTGCAGAGGTGCAGTCGGTGGATTCTAACGCCCCTGTCGACAGGGCGGGATAGGTTGATTTTTCACTTTAAAAAAGTCAAATTCTCCCAAACAGCGAACGTTGTGTGTTGGTATTGTAAATACTGGTGTAAGGTTCATATATATATATATATATATATATATATATATATATATATATATATATATATATATATATATATATATATATTATAACTGTTGAAACGAACAACTCCGACAAGGGTGTTAAACATATAAGATGGACTTTAATAAAAGCACATGGAGACATTTATGACATATACAAGAAATACGTGTAAGGCACAAGGTACAATAAGAACGTATACATTAGTTACCTACATGTACATATCAAAGATATAGATAGAGTTATGGTTAGTCCATGAGGTTAAAGTCACTTTAATTATGTTTTAACTCTCCGTCCAAAGCGAGGGTATCTATCCCCTTTTCCCTAGTGCTAGACCACGGAGATTGTTTTTTGTGTCTAGGGTGAATTACCACACCTACCCTCAGCTTCCCACTGTCCCTGCTCAGATCCAAGCTGTGCTTACACATGGACTGGGTTTGGTATGGCCAGTATCGAACCCTTGTAAAATTCTGTTGAGAAACGATTGTACTTTTCATTGTTGCTAATTCTGTCTGTTTCATTTCCGGTTTAGATGTAACTTAGGTTATATTTGAATTTGAGATCATATATATATATGTGTGTGTGTGTGTGTGTGTGTGTGTATAACCACACTGATGAAGAGTGATACTCCGAAACACGTGCATGTGGATTACTTATTTATTATATATGCTCCCAATTTAGTGGAGCACTTTAATTAGAAGGGATTTAATTGCAAAATTCACCGTATTTGGCGCATAGCTAAGCCTCGCTTTGTTTACATATGTTTGAGGCCTCTAGTGAATTCATTTCCGCTTAGAAATGTAGCGATTAAATATTCTCCTATATTTGACAGCTGCCTTTGACCGTACGGGTAAAAGGATTGGCGAACGAAAGTTCATTCGGGTCTCGAACCCGGCCAGAGGTAGCTGTTAAACGGTATAACCACACTGATGAAGAGTGATACTCCGAAACACGTGTCTATGGATTACTTATTATATATATATATATATATATATATATATATATATATATACACGCATAAACAGACACACACACAAACACACATAAACACACACACATAGACTTATACATACACACATGCAGAGAATTTGGAAGATATAAGACAAAAAAACAGAATGAACGATTCCTAGCAACCACTCCAGGCTTTCAGCAATCTTCTGACGAAGAGATCTTTATCTCGAAATGTTAAGAATAAATCTAAGGTATACAAACAACACCATAGTTACCCTATTTTTCTTTACACTTGCATTGTGATAGCCTTCAAAACCAACCACCAAACCAATATATATATATATATATATATATATATATATATATATATGAGGAAAAATGAGTAAAGAAAAGAAATGTAGATGGATAAAATGAATGTAATCGATATCACATTAATCGATATCACTTACACATGTGTTTCGGTCAGTTTATGTGTGTGAAAATATTTCGCACACATAGAAGAATCGACCTTCATCAGAGTGAACATTTATTTTGAATGAAAAACTTCGTTGGGAAAAAACAACAGAGATTTTTGGAAATATTCGAAAATCGAATTTTTTTTAAAATTTGGAACGCTGAGAATAGAGCGTTAAGATAGACCGTTATGATTTGGATTTTGTTTTTTTTTTTAGGGGTTATGGTACAAAATAGTTTTTTATTATTACAAAAAATAAATAAAAATAAAGTGTTATTATTTATCAATAACATGTCGGATTCAATTCCTTTTCCATTTTCACACACACACACACACACACACACACATATATATATATATATATATATATGTGTATGTGTGTGTGTGTGTGTGTGTGTGTGTAAAAGTATATCAGTAGACTTAGAATTTTTGCTTTATATCCTATTTCAGGAAGCTTAGACAAAGCGTCTAATACCCCCAAATCATCAGATGCAAATGATGAATTCTCTTATTACTTTTAAGGCATTTGAAAACAGATTTTTTCATTGTCCTGTCCTGTCGGTTATAAAAATGGGTATTTGCCACTTTATAATTGCTGTTGGTAATTTTTTAGAATTTCTGATAAATTCAATCTCTTCCAGATTTCAACTAAAATACCTCCCCAATTCCATTTGATTTCATTTATTTACTTGTTTATTTCTTCATCCTATCTTCCTATTTTCCTTCATTTTTTCCCTAAATTACTTATACTAGCAAATATATGCACCCTCCGGGTGCAAGTATTCAAGTTTTAATGTAATAAAATATTATATTAAATTAGAAAGGCTAATAAAACTAAATAAGAATACAGATAAAAAGATTTGAAACAGAGGGAGTATAATAAAAGATTTGAAACAGAGGGAGTATAATAAAAATGGAACTGAAACTTACTCTTCCATTACTCTCGTCTTTCATTTTTATTTTTTCTAATTTAAGTATTTGTTAAAAGAGGAAGTAAAGAATAAAATGACAGTTATTTTTTCTTGTTAATGGAATTTCATTTAAGATTTATTGAAGAGATTTTTGCTTATATTCATTAAAATAAAACCAAACAGTTAGAAATCAATAATACTAAACAGATATTTATTAAATCGATTTTTAATATTAATATGCAAATTAGCCTTCCCGTTCACACTGTAAACCGCTATTTTGTTGTATATATAAATATAATTGCATGTTGACAGTATGTAGACATAGTTAACAGTATTAATAATGTAAAACAATTTTATTAATAATTGAGGTTTAGATGAAAATAAAATCATGGAGAATGATGTAAATAACTAAGGGAATTATGACTTGAGTAGAATATAGTTTCGGTTACAGACAGAAAAACACACAATCTCCATTATAATAAGATATATTTTTAAAAAATCCTATGTCGTAAGGAAGATTTCTTCTTCGGATTTTTGGATCATATATATATATATATATATATATATATATATATATATCGTTTAGCTCTGTCAGTATAGCCTGGGAAATACAAGGTTCTTGGTTCGATACCGACCCTCGCCAACTCAGCGTATGAGTAGCACAGGAATCTGTGCGGTAACGTGATGAGCTGATGGTAGGTGCGGTGCTTCATTTTAGAGGCTAAATAATCTCCTTGGTCTAGCGCTAGTGAAAAGGCGATAGACTCCCTCTCTGTCTTGTTCATACCGACATTAGGCCGCACCGACGACGGAGACGACCATATATATATATATATATATATATATATATATATATATATATATTTAACTATAGATAAAAGGATATGAAAACAACACTTAATATGCTGTTAAAATGAAAACATTTTATATCATATTCATAGCTAATATTGAACAATATTTCGCTTTATAAAAATCATCTTCAGAGCTTGTTTTTTTTTATTCCGGACTCATCGGGAGAGGAGACGAAAATAATATGAATTCAAAACGAAAACATTAATGTTGCAAAATATATAATCTTATTATAATGGAGATTCTGTGTTTTTCTCTCTGTAACCGAAACTATATTACTTCTCAATTCACAATTCCCTTTTTTATTTACATCACATTCCCATGATTTTATTTTTATTTAAACCTCAATTATTAATAAAATTGTTTTACATTATTAATACTGTTAACCATATCTACATACTAACAACATGCATTATATTTATATATACAATAAAGTAGCGGTTTACAGTGTGAACGGGAAGGCTAATTTGCATATTGATATTAAAAATGTGATTTTAATAAATATGGGCTTAGTATAATTGATTTCTAACAGTTTGGTTTTATTTTAATCTATATAAGCAAAAATCTCTTCAATGAATCTTAAATGAAATCCATTAACAAGAAAAAATAACTGTCATTTTATTCTTTACTTCCTATTTTAACTAAATACTTAAATTAGAAAAAAATAACAATGAAAGACGGGAGTGATGGAAGAGTAAGTTTCAGTTGTTCTATTTTTTCGATTATACTCCCTCTGTTTCAAATATTTTTATCTGCATTCTTATTTAGTTTCATTAGCCTTTCTAATTTAATACGATATTTTATTACATTAAAACTTAAATACTTGCACCCGGAGGGTGCATATATTTGTTAGCATAGTATAATATAACATCGAATTGAGAAATAGAATGACACATACGAGGAATAATACGAGCTTATGTATACTTTTGTCATCTATTTTAATTGTAAAAGGCACTGATTTTATGTGATCGACACAAATAAGGAGGTGGTCACCTCTCGGTTCCAAAATAGGCCTTGTGTTTCGCTCTCATGATTAAACCTCACTTTGAGCCAAATATGGGCCCTGGGGAACGCGTTGGATGTGATGCGAAGATGCAAATAAAACTCATTCAGGCGTAACTTAATTATGGTCATCCATAGATAAGATTGCCCTATATGCAGTGTCATCTACAATTGAATGCACAAATGTCGTATCCACACTCAGCCTAGAAAGCAAACAACCGATTATGTTGAAATGATATGAAATCCTATTTGACAAACTTGCATATAAATACTGTATTGAACACACACACACACACACACACACACACACACACACACACACATATATATTATATATATATATATTATATATATATTATATATATATATATATATACACAAGTTGAATTAAACAAAAGGCACATCTCTTGTTTAACAATTTTATTTTTTATATTTTCTAATTTTCTGGCCAACTTTTTAATGTTTGGGTGGAATTGGTGGATAAGTCAACCAAAGTTCAGTTCCCGAGTACTTTCGGCATCTCGAAGTGCCATCATCAGGGGTGATGTATTCCAGTTTTTTTAATTATATTAATGTGGAGGCTGGAAGGAGAAGAATTGGTGAGAAAGGTGTTTTAGGACATTTTAGAATGTGTGTACTGTATTGGAAATTAATTTTGTTTAAGGATGTTTTTGTTTTTTTGTTTAAGGATGGTTTAATAAAATTGTTAAACAAGAGATGTGCCTTTTGTTTAATTCTACTTGTATAAATGAAAGAATGCTGCCCAAATATATATATATATATATATATATATATATATATATATGTGTGTGTGTGGTGTGTGTGTGTGTGTGTGTGTGTATTTAGGCAGCATTTCTTCCTACCATCGTTCTGGAAAATATTTGTAATAGCGGAGTATTCCGATATCAGTGTTTAGTCCCCTCACGTGAGTTCGTAGTTTTAGAATTACAAATATTTTACAGGCCGCTGTCAATAACAAAAAAGACAAAGGAACCGTTCAACATGAGCGACATTCATCTGAGGAAGGGAATCTAACGATCCCGAAAATTTATGATAATAAATAGATAAAAAAAATAGGTGAATCCAGTACTCCATAACATCGAGTTCCTTCATTTATTTTTAAATGCTTCATAATAATGCCCAACTTCAACATAAAAAATACATACAAATATATACCGAGAGAATCATACGGAGACCCCTAAACTACAAACATGATATATATATATATATATATATATATATATATATATATATATATATATATATATATATTACGCGGTGTGTCTGAAATGTAACGAGACTATTGTCAAAAACAATTCATTTAGAATCCAAACAACAAAGTAAATGTTTTCTCCTCCAATGTAGCCCCCCTCTTGAATCTAATGCACTTTCATATCCTTCTCTGTCACGTTTCTCTGCCCTGCTGGAAGGATTTTGTTGGTGTGTTCCTCAGCTCCGTCGTTATGGACCTCTTGATGGCCGCAACACATTCAAAACGGGTCCTTTTTATGAGCCCCTTGACCTTGGGAAAAAGAAAAAATCAAGATTTGTTCCGTCTCAACTCTCGTCCCTTCCCGCACACCTCCCAAGTTGGAGAGGCTCATCAAGGAGACCCTTTGGAATGCGTTTGAGGCCATCAAGTGGTCCGTAACAACGGAGCTGAGAGGCATAACAGAAGATTCCTTTCAGCAGGGCAGAGAAGCATGACAGAGAAAGATGGGATAGTGTATTAGATTCAAGAAGAGGAGAAAACATTTAGTTTTTTGTTTGGATTTTAAATGAATTGTTTGTGACAACAATGTCAAACTCCAGTGGCTTTGGCCCTGGAGCATTTAATTTAACATCGTTGGTCTCAGGGGCCATCCCCTACCCCAGGCAACACCTGCACCCTCGATTTAAAGGGGCAGGGCTGGGTTTATTGCCCAGGGCCTGAGGCGCCCCCTTGAGGGGGAATACCGACGGGATCGACGCAATTTTTACACCCACCGCCCCATGAACTTCGGTTTGTGGGTGGTCCCACGTTAATAGGGCCTTTGTGCCTGACCTGGTACGAGTGGGGTACTAGGAAAATAAAAACACCTGCCCCTTCAATTTAAAGGGACATGGCTGGGTTTATTGCCCGGTGCCTGAGGCGTCCCCTTGAGGGGAATGCCGACGGGTTCAAAGCATTTTTGCCACCGCCTCCCATAAGCTTCGGTTCTTGGCTGGCTTCACATTAATAGGGCCTAATCCGTACACGTGGGGTATGTGGTAAATGTTCAGTCTCATGACTTTTAAGACACACTTTGTATTTTTATTTCTATTTCTTTTTTTATTTCCCTTTTTTTCCTTCTTTTCTTCTACCTTTCTTTTTCTATACTGTCCTTCTTTCTTCTTTTCTGTGTTTATTTCTTTTCTTATTTGTATATTTCTTCTTCTTTTTTTCATTCTTTTTCCCTTCTTCTCTTCTATTATTCGTTCTTTTCTTTCTTTCTTTCTTTTTTCGTGCTTCATTTACTTTCATTTTTAATTCTATGTTTCTTTCTCGCTTTCTTTTGTTATTTTTTTCCTTCCCTTTTTCTTTCTTTTTTCTTTCTTCCCTTCTTTTTTCTTTCTCTGTTTCTTTCTTACTTTCTCTATTTCTTTCTTTTCCCTGTCTATTTCTTTTCTTAGCTTTCTTTTATCTTCGAAAATCTTTACACGTGTTTTCTCTTCAATTTTCCCAGTTTTTTGTCCGTTTTATTTCAATTTTATTCATTCATTTTTAAATTCCATCCCCGTGTTGTTTCCTTTAAAATGCCTTAAACTCTATTCTAGAAAATATCTCTCTGAGTAAAAAAACACAAAAACCTTAAACAAAACCATAAACAAGTTAACAAATTCAATTTTAATAAATGATCATGTTAGGTTTATTTTTTTTAAATATGGGAAAAAACATAAAACAGGGAAAAGGAAAGATGTCTTTTAATTATTTTTTTAATTAAAGCGAATATATTACTCTATTCCATTTGTGAGTCGATAGACGACGTTTTATCCTGAGGCGTGAAAATATTTCTAATGAATTAAGTTCGAAATTTATTTTCAATTAGTTTCAATTTAATTGTTTGTTTTCATTATTTTTATCGAGTGTTATTAAGCATCTCTTGGGTATTCAGCTAAGCTTAAATATATATATATATATATATATATATATATATATATATATATATATATATATGTGTGTGTGTGTGTGTGTGTGTGTGTGTGTGTGTGTGTGTGTATATATGTATATATATATATATATATATATATACATATATATATATACATTTTATATATATATATATATATATATATATATATATATATACATATACACATATATATATATATATATATATTATATATATATATATATATATAAATAAGCTTCCTTGAAATAGACTATAATGTAAAAATTCTAAGTCTTTCGTTATATTCTTACTTATATATATATCTTCTTATTATAATGGAGATTGTGTGTTTTTCTGTCTGTAACCGAAACTATATTACTATTCAAGTTACAATTCTCTTAGTTATTTACGTCACATTCTCCATGATTTTATTTTTATTTAAACCTCAATTATCAATTAAAATGTTTAATATTATTAATACTGTTGACAATATCGACATATTAATAACATGCAATTGTATTTATATATACTACAAAATAGCAGTTTACAGTGTGAATGGGAAGGCTAATTTGCATATCGATATAAACATTTTGATTTTAATAAATATGTGCTTTGTATTATTGATTTCTAATTGTTTGGTTTTATTTTAATGAATATTATCAAAAATCTCAGGGATAAATCTTAAAAGAAATCCATTAACAAGAAGAAATAACTGTAATTTTATTCTTTACTTCCTATTTTAACGAAATGGTTAAATTAGGAAGATTTAGCAATGAAAGACGGGAGTGAGGGAAGAGTAAGTTTCAGTTGTTCTATTTTTTGATTATACACCCTCAGTTTCAAATCTTATCTGCATTCTTATTTAGTTTCATTAGCATTTCTAATTTGATACAATATTTTATTACATTAAAATTTAAATTCTTGCACCCGGAGGGTGCATATATTTGCTAGTATATATATATATATATATATATATATATATATATATATATATATATATATTATAAGGCTATCATTTAGATCGATCTACACAATAATAATGAGTGGAAGACAAAAAGGAGGTAGAGAGTGAAAAAAAAGTTGTTTTATTAATATAAAACAAGGGCCCTTTCGTCCGGTGCTTTTCAAGTTTTACACCCGGAAACGATTAAAAGTCAAATAGTAAATTAAATAAGTAGGGTATAGATAATGGATATGGAATTAGGTTAGACATGAGGGGGGCAAAAAATTAATTAAATATTCAAAACCCCATCAAGTCACACCCATCCCGAGCCCTTCATCTAGTAAAAACAGTGAGTGCTTGGGTCTCTCTCTCTCTCTCTCTCTTTCTTCTCTCTCTCTCTCTCTCTATATATCTCTATATATATATATATATATATATATATATATATATATATATATATATATATATTATATATATAACTTTCTAATCTAATTTATTGATCATTATACATTAAGCTCTCTTTGGAGATTTATAAAAATCCTTGTATGAACATATATGCTTACACCTATAAGAGCATGATTCCAAATAGAAATAGTCATCCCTTATTTACCAGTCATTTGGATTAACTTATATATATATATATATATATATATTATATATGTGTGTGTGTGTGTGTGTGTGTGTGTGTGTGTGTGTGTGTGAAATAAAAGGAAATTAATCCGACAGTGTGAATTTGATATATTGAAAAAATATAAGTGGGCCGATGTGCAGTTAAAACCGTTGAGAGGAAGGCCCCGAAACGGTGCACATTCTCTCCTGATGATCCCAAGCTTTTGTAAACATCATTTGTTTTTTCAATATATCAAATTCACACACACACACATATATATATATATATATATATATATATATATATATATAGAGAGAGAGAGAGAGAGAGAGAGAGAGAGATTAGAAATAGTAATAGAGGAAAATAGCTAAGGTTCTACCACGGTTTCAATCAAATAAATAGGTAGAACCTTATATCTTTTCCACTCGGTTTAGTTCAGTAGATAGAGTGTCCAAACTAGGTTCCGGGTTCGACACCAGCATCACCAATTCATGGATCTGTGCGGTAAAGTGAGGAGTTTTGAGCCACTTTTTCCCTACAGATTTAATTTCCTCGTTACCGGAATAATGTTTGTTTCTCAAACCCGGAGAGATGAGGGTGAGTATGGATGGAGTGGGACATTACTATTGATAGAAACGGTGACTATGTAGTGAAGTAGGGATGTGATTCACAGAGGATCAGCTTCATTTTGATGTATGATACATGTTCTAAAAAAAATGACATTACTTTTTTACTCACCGTCGTATACCGCCCTGTCGGCGGGCGTTAGAATGCACCGACTGCACCTCTACAGAGGGGTAAGACTCACCCAATCGGGCCACCTGTTGGCCGTGGGTGGCAACCCGTGATGCTTAAGGATGGAGCCCAGGGGGGTGAGCAATTCATGACTTGCAATACTCCACTTTGGCCCCATCTTGGGCTAGACGGGCGCTCGAAGAGGCCCCCTCTGATCAATCGGCTGGTCACGTCAAGCCCTAGAACCTATATGATTTTCCCAACCCTATTGCCATTATGGCAGGCCCCAACCCCTTTTTATCATATGGGTGTTAGAAGGCGGTGGTTGCGGGCCTACATGTCCTGGGAATAACGTTAAACTCTATCTGATGGTGAGGTTCCAGTTTGGGAGGTTTGGGGAATGTGGAGCACCCCTTCATCACCATTGCTCCCTGGTCCACTCTTACCCGGAGTGGTAGTACCTGTTAGGGTCCCATTTATGGGTTAAATAGAAAAATGTATTTATTAAAAAATTGTATTATCCATTAGAATTGATTTATTTCAAAACTTTATTGGCATTAAATGAGCCACTGAGGTTGATATGCCGTAAAACAAAACAAACCAAACCTAATCACCCTCGTATATATATATTCATAGATAAAGGGAGAGGGAGAGGGAGAAAAGGATTTAGTGACGAGGCCCTCTCTTCATATTTGGATGTTAAACTTTTTCTACAGGAATGTAATCCAATAATTCATTGATAAGTATTATTGCGTGTTTGTATTTTGTTATATGAACTTGCAAATATATGCACCCTCCGGGTGCAAGTATTTTAGTTAAATTTTATAATAAAATATCATATTAAATTAGAAAGGCTAATGAAACTGAATAAGAATGTAGATAAAAAGATTTTGAACAGAGGGGGTATGATTGAAAAATAGAACAACTTTGAAACTAACTCTTCCATCTTTTTCCGTTACTCCCGTGTTTCATTGGTAAAATTTTTCCTAATTAAACTGTTTAGTTAAAATAGGAAGTAAATAATAATATTACAGTTATTTCTTCTTGTTAAGGGATTTCTTTTAAGATTTATTGAAGAGATTTTTGCTCATATTCAATAAGATAAAACCAAACAATTAGAAATCAATAATACTAAGCATATATTTATTAAAATCAATTTTTAAAGATCAATATGCAAATTAGCCTTCCCATTCACACTGTAAACCTTATTTTGTTGTATATATAAATACAATTGCATGTTATTAGTATGTAGATATGGTCAACAGTGTAAGTAATGTAAAACAATTTTATTAATAATTGAGGTTTAAATAAAAAATAAAATCATGGAGAATGTGATGTAAATAACGAAAGGAATTGTGACTTGTATAGTAATATAGTTTCGGTTACAGACAGAAAAACACACAATCTCCATTATAATAAGATTATCTTTGTTTTCTGTTCATTGATCATTCGGTGTGCAACAAAAGGAATGAAAGAACAGAAGAAAAATAGTCTATTATACAATACTAGCAAATATATGCACCCTCCGGATGCAAGTATTTAAGTTTTAATAAGATGAAATATCATATTGAATTAGAAAGGCTAATGAAACTGAATAAGAATGCAGATAAAAAGATTTGGAACAGAGTGAGTATGATTGAAAAATAGAACACCTTTGAAACTAACTCTTCCATCATTTTCCTTACTCCCGTCTTTCATTGGTAAATTTTCCTAATTTAACTATTTAGTTAAAATAGGAAGTAAATAATAATATTACAGTTAGTTCTTCTTGTTAATGGATTTCATTTAAGATTTATTGAAGGATGTTTGCTTATATTCATTAAAATAAAAACCAAACAATTAGAAATCAATAGTACTAAACACATATTTATTAAAATCACATTTTTAATATCAATATGCAAATTAGCCTTCCCGTTCACACTGTAAACCGTTATTTTGTTGTATATATAAATACAATTGCATGTTATTAGTATGTAGACATGGTCAACAGTGTTAATAATATAAAACAATTTTATTAATAATTGAGATTTAAATAAAAATAAAATCATTGATATTGTGATGTCAATAACAAAGGAAATTGTGACTTGAGTAGTAATATAGTTTCGGTTACAGACAGAAAAACACATAATCTCCATTATAATAAGAAGATGTATGTGAGATTTGGGATGTAGTGTGTAACAGGTAAAAAGGCATTCACCTGTTGTGGTTTCTGAAACAATATATTATCGGAAGTCGAATGGAAGAATCGCTGGATGGAACACCGAACAAGAATCCTTTCTTTGATTCGGGATCATAGCCTCCAAAAACCCAAATTTGTCTTAAGAATTCTTCAAGCGCTATAATTTATTCTAATTGTCATGTTTTTGTCAATCTCTGCAAATCTACCCTCTCTGTTGGATTCATAAGGATCTTGCAAGCCTTGGTCGATAAAGAAACGGAAGATCTCGCTGATCTTAATAAAGTAACGATGCAAGTAATTGGTCTATCTTCTCGAATTTTATGCGATATCTCAAGCCTACCAATGCTTCTAAAAATAAACAAACATCCCAAAATCTTTTATATATATATATATATATATAAATAATATATATATATTTATATATATATCGTTGATAATCAACCATTTATCGCGAAAAAAACACATACGTGTAATCGACTGCCATTAATCAATATCATGAGTAATCCCGTGGATTTAACCCTGAAGATCCTTACAGTGAAACTCGAGTAGGTTATTACCGTGTACCTTTATGATGATAAATTTGCTCTACTAACGTAACGAGCACTTTATATTTGTTATATCGTTGCCTTATCATTGTGAAACTTGACTCAACTAACCACTGTGACCATCTTCACCGGTAAGTCACTTTTTTCCACAAATACCATATATATATCTATATATATATATATATATATATATATATATTAAATCCAGATTATCTTGTGTCACTTAATCGCAGATTTCTCATTTGACCCATTTTATTTCACCTAATTTTTAAAATAAAACATTCCAAATGGTTTTTGCTTCGTTTAAATCTCCAATGTAAAATTAAAAGGAATTAAACAAAAAAAGAAGTTACGCTTCTTTTATTTGTAATATTGAAATTGTAAATTACGGAATATATTTTGGTAATTTGTATCTGTGTCGTGCCGGCCTCCTGCCCTAATTTACGCTATGTTCTAATGAGCCAGCCCCATGTGAATTTCCGGCCCAACTTAGATATTTATAAAAAGTCGTGTTTTTATATTTTTTCGGCAAATTAATGTACACATATTAAACACCTCCTCCTTGATTTTTATCGGTAATTCAATATAGATATTTTACAACCCCTCTTTTAAGAAAGATTGAGTTTGGTTTGGTTTGGTTTGTTTTGTTTTACGGCTTATCAACCTCGGTGGGTCATTTAATGCCGACAAAGTTTTGAAATAGATTCATTCTTAATGCATAATACAATTTTGTTTATCAACTCATGTTTTTCTATTTAACCCATAGATGGGACCCTAACAGTACTACCACTCCGGGTCAGAGTGGACCAGGGAGCAATGGTGATGAAGGGGCTCCACATTCTCCAAACCTCCAAAACTGGAACCTCACCATCAGATAGAGTTTAACGTCATTCCCAGGACATGTAGACCCGCAGCCACCACCTTCTAGCACCCATATGATAAAAAGGGGTTGGGGCTTGCCATAACGCAATAGGGTTGGGAAAATCATATAGGTGCTAGGGCTTGACGTGACCAGCCAATTGATCGGAGGGGGCCTCTCCGACCACCCGTCTAGCCCAAGATAGGGCCAAAGTGGAGTATTGCAGGTCATGAACTGCTCATCCACCTGGGCTCTATCATTAAGCATCACAGGTCGCCACCCACGACCAACAGGTGGCCCTATTGGGGGAGTCTTACCCCTCTGCAGAGGTGCAGTCGGCGCATTCTAACGCCCCCTGCCGACAGGGCGGGAAAGATTGAGGGAGCGTTAAATAAAGATTATTATACATATTGAACTAAATGCAATAGGTCTTAAATAAACATGTCAAACGTTGTAATCAAATTATCATACTGTGGTATATCCACCGGTCTTGTTAGTATGCGGTTAATTACTACAGAAATAAATATACAGTTTTTATCTCTTTCGTTCGAGATATTTTTTTTTTTACAAAATAGTTAATTAATGCTTTTATGTTTCGAAACGACTTACATTTCTTCACACACAATTTTAATCATAGACAGTTCTTTGAAAATTTGACCTTGAAAAAGACAAACTGGAAATTGATTGCTAAGCAAAAGATTCATCGAAAGTATTTACGTATAGAGATCAATTGAAATGTCGCCATAAGCCGACATTTTGGAGAAAAACAGAAAGACAGACAGACACACACACACACACACACACACACACACACATTGTGTATTTTGGAAGCGAGTTATTATTTAAGCAGGTTTTGTTAAAGACCACAGAATATTTCTTCTTTAATTTTTCAAGCGTAGAGTTTCAAGTCTTCTTGTTATTTTCCGTACATCAGGATCTATCTATCTATCTATCTATCTATCTATCTATCTATATTCGGTCTATATTCGGCCAGTCAGCGGAAGTTGGAAAAATATGAAGACCTACGTGAACAATGCGTCAGAAACGGATGGATAACGGATGTATTTCCCATTGAGGTCGGATGTCGGGGGTTTATTGCGAACTCAACCTCGGCATTTTTGTCTAAACTTGGACTTTCTCTACCAGACAAGAGGAAATACTTAAAAAAAGATTCAGGAGAAAGCTCTAACCGCATCAACGTGGATATGGCAGTCCTATATTGTGACATCAAACCGACAAAGTCTGGTGGTATCGTGAGATACTGCTGGGGCGCTCTGGGTTAGTGGTAATGATGCTTCGGCCCCGAAACCATGCCTGAACCCAGAGTCATCATCTGATGAAGGCTTTGTTGGTTGCAATGCTACTGTGTAAATAGCAGTCATTGTATGAAGATTATATATATATATATATATATATATATATATATATATATATATATATATATTATGTGGTGGTGTGTAGTATCGGGTTTATCTCCTAGTTGGCTATTTAACAGCAGCCACAGAAGAGGGAAGAAAAAAAATCTCCTTTGCTGGTGAACAGCAAATTGTAGATAATAGTCAGGCTTGCAACTTTGCTGATGGCAAAAAAAATGAAAAAATAAATAGCTGA
>CM042164.1:67980298-67991364 GCA_023376005.1 Doryteuthis pealeii | reverse complement strand
ATTCCTTTGGTCACCGGGGGTAACCACAGTGACACACCTTTTTGTTGTCATTCATCTTTTCCTCGAAAATCTTCGAAATGACAATGTAGTAAGAAATGATTTTGCTTTGAAACTAGCAAATATTTCTGTTTGATTTCGCGCTATCTGTCTATATTTTCTCCAGGGACTGCGCACGTGAAGATTGCAACGTAGCTAATCTAATGGCTCCTCGAAACGTACGTGCCATCAAATCCGAAGAAGCCGGCCAGATAAAAATACAAATAAATCAGGAAATAATAAGATAGAAATATAAAAATGAGAATAAAAAAAAAATGTGTAAAGGATTAACAAACTTTAATATAAGTTTAAAATGGATGTGAAAATAAATATATTTAAAAGATTTGGAATAATTAAATAATACTTGTGTGTGTGGTTGAGTGTGTGTGTCGTGTGTGTCACTATACTGTCTTTCTATGCGTATCTATGTTCTTCAGTGTGCGTCTCCGTTGGGGGTGTGTCTGCTGGGTCTGTGTGAAAGATGAATAAAAATAAATAGATAGAAATAAGATACAATATAAAATTGAATTATATAAAAGGAAAATAATTTTTAAAGAATAATAACTTTATATAAATACTAAGTGTGTCAAAAAGCATTGAGATTTTGTTACTTTTTGGACAACACCCTTGTATTCTGCAAGAAAAATAAGTTTCCATTCATTAATTTTTTTTCAGAATACAAGGGGTGTGTCAAAAAGGTACAAAACCAATCTTGATACTTTTTTCACACACCCTTGTATTCTGAAAAAATTAATGAATGGAAACATTTTTTTTTTCCAGAATACAAGGCTGGTGTCAAAAAAGTATCGAGATTTTGTTACTTTTTGACACCAACTTAATTCTGAAAAAAAAATAACGTCTCAATTAATTTAATATTTTCTGAATACCAAGGTGTGTTCAAAAAAGTATTCGTGATTTTTTGTACTTTCTTGGGACACAACTTATATCTGAAAAAAAATAACGTTCCATTTTCATTAATTTTTTTCTGAACTACCAAGGTACAATGTGTCAAAAAAGTACTAAGTCTTAAAGCTATATTTACCAAAGATAAAGAATAAAGAATGAACTTGAAACGCTTTTTTTTCAGTAATACAAGGGTGTGTCAAAAAAAATTCTCAGCATTACTTCTTAGAACACACCTTGTATATAAGTAAAAAGGTAATAAAGAATACGTACAATATTTAACAAGACTGTCCGGGAATTCAATCAGAATAATTTGGTGTGTGTGATTTGCCCTTGTGTCTGTTATGCATGTGTTGTTGTGTGTGTGCGTGTGTGTGCTGTGTGGTGTGTGTTTAATGTGTGTGTGTGTTAGCGTCCCCTGTGCGTTTCTATGCGTTTCTATGCATCTTAGTGTGCGTCTCCGTGTGTGTGCATCTACTGGTCTTGTGGGAAAGATAAGCTTAAATACGTAAGAAATGAGATACAAAAATGAAATTAAATATGAAAAAGAAAATAATGCTAAAAAAAAACAATAACTTTAATATAAAATATTATAAGTAACAGGAATTTAAAAATCACATCATTAAAATTTACAAAGATTATGGGAATAATACAAAAATAACTTGGTGTATTTTGCTGTGCATTTACATGTTCGTTCTCTGTGTGCTGGTTCTATGGCGGTGTCTCTAAGTTGTGTAGTGTGTGTGTGTGTGTGTGTGTGTGTGTGTGTGTGTGCGGTATGTTATGTGTTGTGCTGTCAGTGTAGAATGTGGAATGCAACTGTTCCTGTTGAAGAAGAACTAACGAGTTAAACTGTAGTATATCAATTAAATTAACACGTTCGTAAAGATAGCTTTATGGCATTATTAACATATATTTATTTCCCCAACACGGTAATTCGAGGAGGAACGTGCTGAGCAGAGTTGCTGGATATGAATAAACTGGTTGAAGACGGTTTAAGACAGAATTTCAAAGGGAAAAAAAACTGCGGTCTTTGATATATACAAATACTACACCATAAGTATTTAAACGAACACACTAATCGGTTGGCCAGTTGATGCTACGTAATACCTCCCCACACTCACTCTGTCGGATGGGCTTTAGAATACACCGACTTATTACCTCTTGCACCGGGTTAGACACCACCAAATTGAGCTACCATGGCGTTGGTGATCCGGATTGTTTAAGGGCGGAACCCTGCATTGATGAGCAGGTTCATGACATGCCCAACACTCCACCTTTTGGTACTTATTTTAGGCAAGGACGGGCGGTCGGCACTGGCCTTCCTTCCGGCGTGCAATCAGCGGCGTTACGTTCAGGCCCATGCCACCTACATGATGAAAACCTATTTGCCCTTTAGGACAACCCTTCCCTTTAACATTATATGAGTTTTTAGAAGGTGTTAGCTGGAGTTGTTTAATGTCCTTGGGTATGTCGGTCAGTTAACTCATCGCATGAAGTTCCAGTTCTGGAGCCCCGGCGGAATAGTCACATAATTTATTAGTATTGGCATTTTCAGTCTCGGAAGACTTATAATATAGTTTTTTGCCCCTGAAGTTAACAGTGCCTCCTGTGAACTGGTTAAAAGTCCAATGCCTAGAAAAACATTCTCGACCACAGATGTCGCATATGAGCGCGTCCCTGAAGATGTTGATGTGCAAGCGTGCTTTGTGCTTTCTTCTGAACCTCCTAGCCTTCATGGTGCTTGCTGCCAGGGATGCATCTCAGGCATAATTTAATAAGCAGGGTTATAAATATGAGGCGTACCTGCTAAGCTAGAAATTTTGTATAAGCGTCCGTTTAAGACTTAGTATTAACTGGGTCCTGTGGGGAAAAAGGTTTTACCCCGACAGTCATTTGGCGGATTGTAACCTTTTTACATGATCCCTTTCCAGACGCACATTACTAGCGCGTGGCGATATTAGAAGTAGATGCTGACGCAGATTTCAGAGTGGGTTGGTTCCAGTTAGGTTGCCGCTCTGATGTATGTTACTCTGCGGGAATTCCGAAACATGGAAACTATACAACTGAAGACCCAATTTTAAAAAGGGGGCTAAAACCTCCATCCCCGCTATGAGGGCAGACCAACTAGAAATACCAACTACACAGAATTATCAGACCAGACTTTTGGAAGGGTAACACACACCTTTATATGAGAAAATTTCTCAACAGTTTCTCACCGCAATGGAGAGATCAACGGGTGGAGTTCTGGAATAAAAGCCTCGATCAAAGAAAACAACAAAATCTTGTTTTGGTTAAGTTGAATATTAAAAACAAGAGATAACAGCTCCGAAAAAAAAAACATCAACGCAAGGAAGATCAAACCCCAGCAGAAGCCCTGAAGAGAAGTAAAGGCCCACCAAAATCAACAAGATTAACATGGCGGCCAGACGGAGAAGCAGGAACCAGTAGGCGAAGTAAGCAGAAGTTAGGCAGAAGTAAGATTCGGAAATGTATATTTTAGCGATAAAAAGTACTTTAAGCAAATTGAGCTTACTTCTTTTTTATCAAACATGACTTGATTCGTATTAAATGACCTGAAATAAGGTTGAATGTGTCGTAAACAAAACACCGCACCAACCAGTTCGCCTGACACTTATAATTTGAATATTGATCTGAAATTTTCATTGTATAATGCGTTGAATCTATCTGATTAATGGAGAAATGTTGAAGTAAGTGCATTGAACAAGGATACTATGTGTTATACTTTGGTAAACAAATCACATTTTTTTACAGGGTAATTTACTTTAAAATGCAAATATTTAAGTTTATATGTAAGAGAAATTTGTTTTTCTTTTTTTTATAATGCATAAACTTGGAATTGTTTCTTTATATTAACACGTAAAGAAAACATTTTAAAAAGTTAATTTTTCAATTTTTATTGACGGTTTTAAAATATTTTTAACAATCTTCGCTCGCGTATTAAAGAGCGTTGTTTTGCACATAGCTAGTTTAATAGAAAAAGTGAAGTGTTTTTAAAAAATTGTTTAAATAAATTGAGTTTTAAATAATAAAATTTGACATTACCCAGCCAAGAATGAATAAACAAAACTTCTTGGCATAGTATAATTTCAACAAGCTGTTGACATGCCGCTAAAATCTACCCAACTAACCAACAAATCGGTTAGTAGTGCAATGAATGCAGCATTAATGTCCACCCCCTACCCACACCCAATCAGAGGAAATGTGCAGACATCTGCATAGGCAGGTACTTTAATTAATTTGCCATTAAAAAATTAGAAAATCGGAATATTTCGTACAAATTCTTCTTTTTTTTATACCCTAAAATTGCTGCAATTAATGATATTTTCACTACATATTGTTTTAAAAATAATTATTTCTTGAGTATTTTTTCATTTTTGTTGATAGACCCCCTCCCCCCGAATTATTTAAATATAAATATGGTTCTTTTTAATAAATAATTTAGATTTTTTTGCTAAAGATAGATCCCCCTTAATAATCTAAATCAGCTGAGTTATTATACGGCTCTTATAGGTTTCAATTTCACCTCGATTGATAATAATGGCATTAGAAATTTTTTGTTGCTTTTAAGTTTTAGCATTTGGTTTCGTTAGTTGTTGAATTTACGGCATGTCAATCCCTTGCTTGGGTAATTCTTATGTCGAAGCACGTTTTTGATCTGTGTTTTTCCTGATAGATTCTCAAAGAAATTTTCCAAGTCAGGTTTTTTGAAACAACTTTTTCTTCTATTTAATCCATAGATGGCGACCTGGGAAGAATTGATAATACAGGGGTACTCCACATTACCCAGGGCCTCCAGACTTCGGAACCTCACCATCAGCGTCAAAGTTAAACAGCAATAAAACAGACACTAAGACACTAAGACATCGTTTTTCTAACTTCATATATCGTACAAAGGGTTTATGCCTAAGAGGCAGTAGGTTGGACATCTCTTTCTTTTCTGAATTTCTCATTCAACACCCACGACTTTCTTTTACTTTCCAACTATACAAACTCCTCCCCCCCCCCTTTCTTTCTTTACTTTTCCTCCTTTTTCTTTCTCTCCTTTTTCTTCTTTCTTCATCTCTCCTTTTTCTCTTTCTTTCTTCTCTACCTTTTTCTTTCTTTCTTTCTTTTCTCCCTTTTTTCTTTCTTTCTTTCTTTCTCTTCCTTTTTCCTTTATTTCTTTCTTTCTTTCCTCTCCATTTTTCTTTCTTTATTTCTTTCTATCTCTTTCCTTTTTCTTTCTTTCTTTCTTTCTCTCCTTCTTTCTCTCTTTTCTTTTCTTTCTCTTTCTTCTTCCTTTTTCTTTTCTTTCTCCTTTTTTTCTTTCTTTCTTTCTCTTCTTCCTTTTTTTCTTCTTCTTTCTCTTCCTTTTTTCTTCTTTTCTTTCTCCTCTCCTTTTTCTTTCTTTCTTTCTTTCTTTCTTTCTTCTTCTTCTCTTCCTTTTCTCTCTTTCGATTTTTTTTCTTTCTTCCTTTTTCTTTCGTTTTGTTTCTTTTTTCTTCCTTTCTCTCTGCCTGACTATCCTCAACGTATTTACTTACTATATTTTCCTACTGTCTTTTTTTGTCGCTGTATTCACTTTGGTTTCTTTCCATCTTTCTTCTTTCCTTTCTTTCTTTCTTCTTTTCTTCATCTATCTCTCTGTCTATCACTCTTTCATCCTCTCCTCTTCTCTGTCTCTGTCTCTCTCTCTGTCTGTCTCAGTCTCTCTCTCTTCTTACTCTTTCACCAATTCATTGTTATATTTATATTCTGCAAGACTTATACATTTTTGTTTTTTCTTTCGTCTTTTCTTTCTCTATCTCTGTGTCTATCACCTTTCATCTCCTCTCTCCCTCTCTCTCTTCTCTCTCTTCATCTCTCTCTTCTCTCTCTCTGTCTCAGCTCTCCTCTTTACTCTTTCATCAATTCATGTGTATAATATATTCTGCAAGACTTTTATACATTTCTTTTTTCTCTCTTTCTTCTTTTTTCTTTCCTTTTCTTTCTCTATCTATCATCTCCTCTGTCTATCACTCTTTCATCCTCTCTCTCCCTCCCCTCTGTTCTGTCTGTCTGTCTGTCTGTCTGTCTCTCTCTCTCTGTTTCAGTCTCTCTCTTGCTCTTTTCATCAATTCATTTTGTATAAATTATACTCTGCAAGACTATAGATTTTTCTTTTTTTTTTTTCTTTCTTTCTTTTCTTTCTTTTCTTTCTTTCTTTCTTTCCTCTATCTATCTCTCTGTCTATCACTCTTTCATTCCCCCTTCTCTCTCCTCTCCCCCTCTCTCTCTCTCTCTCTCTCTCTCAGTTCTCTCTCTTACTTCTTCATCATTCATTTGTTATAAATTATATTCTGCAAGACTTTATACATTTTTCGTTTTTCTTTCATTTCTTTCTTCTTTCTCTATCTATCTCTCTGTCTATCACTCTTTCATTGCTCTCTCTCTCTCCCTCCCCCCCTCTCTCTCTCTGTCTCAGTCTCTCTTTTACTCTTTCATCAATCATTTGTATAATTAATTCTGCAAGACTCATACATTTCTTCACTTCATCTTAAACATTTTCCCACTTGATATTTTTTTCTTTTTTTCTTTTCTTTATAAATTGGAAATATAATACATTTGGAAATAATTTTGAATTTCTTTCTTTTCCAGCGACCAGCATCTCTGCGTCTGTTTCCATGACAATTTACTTCAACAAATTCTGTTATCATTTTAAAAAAACAATTCGGTAATATCTGACGAAGCCATATGACTCATAAAGATTCAATGTTTCTAACCACATTTTTGTATATCATTATTAAAATTCTGTATTACTTGTGCATATGTATCAGCGAATGTTTGAGGAAAGGGGAGTAAAGAGAAAGAAAGGGTGAAAGCTTGACCAACTACACACACACAACACACACACACATATATATAATATATATATATATATATATAATATATATATATAATAATATATATATTCATAAATAATATATATATATATATGAGGGTAAGTAAACAAAACATCTTTATATGGCTTTAGCCGACAATTTTTTGGAGGATATGTGCTTATTTGAAGTCATACATAATTTTAAATTAATTAGTTAATAATTAATGAGTTTACGCGGGCATATATGTTCAAATGTAAGGGCTAAACAAGTGAGAAAATGTCAATCCCTGAATGTACATTTCGCGCCTATGTCACTATTCCATTTATTTTCCATCAAAGTTGCAAGCCTGAAACTATTATCTACAATGCTGTTCACCAGCAACGGAGTTTTTTTTTCTTCCCTCTTCTGTGGCTGCCTGTTAAATAGCCAACTAGAGATAAACCCGATACTACACCACCACATAATTATATAATATATATTATATATATATAATATATATATATATATATATATATAATCTTCATACAATGACCTGCTATTTACACAGTAGCATTGCAACCAACAAAGCCTTCATCAGATGATGACTCTGGGTTCAGGCATGGTTTCGGCCGAAGCATCATTACCACTAACCCAGAGCGCCCCAGCAGTATCTCACGATACCACCAGACTTTGTCGGTTTGATGTCACAATATAGGACTGCCATATCCACGCTGATGCGGTTTTAGAGCTTTCTCCTGAATCTTTTTTTAAGTATTTCCTCTTGTCTGGTAGAGAAAGTCCAAGTTTAGACAAAAATGCGAGGTTGAGTGGCAATAAACCGACATCCGACCTCAATGGGAAATACATCCGTTATCCATCCGTTTCTGACGCATTGTTCACGTAGCGTCTTCATATTTTTCCAACTTCCGCTGACTGTCCGAATATAGACGAAATAGATAGATAGATAGATAGATAGAGATAGATAGATAGATCCTTGATGTACGGAAAATAACAAGAAGACTTGAAACTATACACTTGAAAAAATAAAGAAGAAATATTTCTGTGGTCTTTAACAAAACCTGCCTTAAATAATAACTCGCTTTCCAAAATACACAATGTGTGTGGTGTGTGTGTGTGTGTGTGTGTGTGTGTGTGGTGTCTGTCTGTCTGTCTGTCTGTCTTTCTGTTTTTCTCCCCAAATGTCGGCCTTTATGGCGACATTTTCAATTGATCTTTATACGTAAATACTTTCGATGAATCTTTTGCTTAGCAATCAATTTCCAGTTTGTCTTTTCAAGGCCAAATTTTCAAAGAACTGTCTATGATTAAAATTGTGTGTGAAGACATGTAAGTCGTTTCGAAACAGAAAAGCATTAATTAAACTATTTTGTAAAAAAAATATCTCGAACGAAAGAATAAAAACTGTATATTTATTTCTGCTGTAATTAACCACATACTAGCAAGACCGGTGGATATACCACAGTATGATAATATTGATTACAACGTGACATGTTTACGCAAAGACCTATTGCATTTAGTTCAATATGATAATAATCTTTATTTAACGCTCCCTCAATCTTTCCCGCCCTGTCGGCTGGGGCGTTAGAATGCGCCGACTGCACCTCTGCAGAGGGTAAGACTCCCCAATAGGGCCACCTGCTGGTCGTGGGTGCGCGACCTGTGATGCTTAATGATAGAGCCCAGGTGGCTGAGCAGTTCATGACCTGCAATACTCCACTTTGGCCCTATCTTAGGGCTAGACGGGTGGTCGGAGAGGCCCCCTCCGATCATTGGTCGGTCACGTCAACGCCCTAAGCAACCCAAATATGCATTTTCCCAACCCTATTGCCCTATGGCAAGCCCCAACCCCTTTTTATCATATTTTTTTTATCATATCGCGGGTGCTAGAAGGTGGTGGCCGCGGGTCTACATGTCCTGGGAATGACGTTAACACTCTATCTGATGGTGAGGTTCCAGTTTTGGAGGTTTGGAGAATGTGGAGGGCCCCTTCATCACCATTGCTCCCTGGTCCACTCTGACCCGGAGCCGGTAGTAGTATCTGTTAGGGTCCCATCTATGGGTTAAATAGAAAAACATGAGTTGATAAACAAAATTGTATTATGCATTAAGAATGAATCTATTTCAAAACTTTGGTCGGCATTAAATGACCCTCCGAGGTTGATATGCCGTTAAAACAAAACAAACCAAACCAAACAAACCAAACTCAATCTTTCTTAAAAGAGGGGTTGTAAAATATCTACATTGAATTACCTATAAAAACCAAGGAGGAGGTGTTTAATATGTGTACATTCATTTGCCGAAAAAATATAAAAACACGACTCGGAAAATATCTAAGTTGGGCCGGAAATTCACATGGGACTGGCTCATTAGAACATAGCGTTAAATTAGGGCAGGACGCCGGCACTATACAGATCCAAATTACGAAAATATATTCCGCTAATTTACAATTTCAATATTACAAATAAAAAGAAGGGTAACTTCTTTTTTTATTTAATTCCTTTTAATTTTACATTGGGGATTTAAGCGAAGCAAAAACCATTTGGAATGTTTCATTTGTAAAGTTAGTTGAAATAAAATGGGACAAATGAGAAATCTGCGATTAAGTGACACAAGAAAATCTGGATTTAATTTATATATATATATATATATATAATATAATATATATATATATGGTATTTTGGAAAAAAGTGACTTACTGTGGAAAATGGTCACAGTGGTTAGTTAATTCAAGTTTCACAATGATAAGGCAACGATATAACAAATATAAAGTGCTCGAACGTTAGTAGAGCAAATTTATCATCATAAAGGGTACACGGTAATAACCTACTTCGAGTTTCACCGTAAGGGTCTTCAGGGGTTAAATCCACGGGATTACTCATGATAATTGATAATGGCAAGTCGATTACACGTATGTTTTTTTCGCGATAAATGGTTGATTATCAACGATATATATCTAAACAAACATCCCAAAATCTTTTTATATATATATATATATATTATAAGATTTTTGGGATGTTTGTTTATTTTTAGAAGCATTGGTAGATAAAATAGATAGATAGGTTCTTTGCAAGGTCCTTATGAATCCATTTTGTTCTGACAGAGAGGGGTAGATTTTGCAGAGAATTGACAAAAACATGACAATTTAGAATAAATTATAGCGCTTGAAGAATTCTTAAGACAAATTTGGGTTTTTTGCGGGAGGCTATGATCCCGAATGAAAGAAAGGATTCTTGTTCGTGTTCCATCAGCGATTCTTCCATTCGGACTTCGATAAATATATTGTTCAGAAACCACAACAGGTGAATGCCTTTTACCTGTACACACTACATCCCAAATCTCACATTTACATCTTCTTATTTATAATGGAGATTTATGTGTTTTTCTGTCTGTTACCGAAACTATATTACTACTCAAGTCACAATTTCTTTGTTATTGACATCACAATATCAATGGATTTATTTTTATTTAAATCTCAATTATTAATAAAATTGTTTTATATTATAACACTGTGTGACCATGTCTACATTCTAATACATGCAATTGTATTTATATATACAAACAAAATAACGGTTACAATGTGAACGGTGAAGGTCTAATTTGCATTATCGATATTAAAAATGTGATTTTAATATCGATATTTGCAAATTAGCTTTCCCGTTCACATTGTAAACCGTTATTTTGTTGTATATATAAAATACAATTGCATGTTATTAGAATGTAGACATGGTCAACAGTGTTAATAATATAAAACAATTTTATTAATAATTGAGATTTAAATAAAAATAAAATCATTGATATTGTGATGTCAATAACAAAGGAAATTGTGACTTGAGTAGTAATATAGTTTCGGTAACAGACAGAAAAAACACATAATCTCCATTATAATAAGAAGATGTATGTTGAGATTTGGGATGTAGTGTGTAACAGGTAAAAAGCATTCACCTGTTGTGGTTTCTGAAACAATATATTATCGGAAGTCGAATGGAAGAATCGCTGCGGATGGAACACCGAACAAGAATCCTTTCTTTCATTCGGGATCATTAGCCTCCAAAAAACCCAAATTTGTCTAAGAATTCTTCAAGCGCTATAATTTATTCTAATTGTCATGTTTTTGTCAATCTCTGCAAATCTACCCTCTCTGTCAAGAACAAATGGATTCATAAGGACCTTGCAAGAACCTATCTATCTATTTATCTACCAATGCTTCTAAAAATAAACAAACATCCCAAAATCTTTTATATATATATATATATATAAAAGATT
>CM042164.1:67962798-67975298 GCA_023376005.1 Doryteuthis pealeii | reverse complement strand
TATTATCATTACTCCCAGGTCCCATCTATGGATTAAATAGAAGAAAAAATTGTTTTCAAAAACTGACTTGGAAAATTTCTTTTGAGAATCTATCAGGAAAACACAGATCAAAACGTCTTCGACATAGAATTACCCAACAAGGATTGACATGCCGTAAAATTCAACAAACTAAACGAAACCAAATGCTAAAACTTAAAACACAAAATTTCTAATCCTTATTTCAAATCGAGGTGAAATTGAACCTATAAGAGCCGTTAAATAACTCAACTGATTTAGATTATTAGGGGATCTATCTTTACAAAAATCTAAATTATTTATTAAAAAGACCATATTTATATTTAAATAATTCGGGGAGGGGGTCTATCAACAAAAATGAAAAATACTCAAGAAATAATTTATTTTTAAACAAATATGTAGTGAAAATATCATTAAAATTGCACAATTTTAGGTATAAAAAAAAAAGAAGAAATTTGTACGAAAATTCGATTTTCTAATTTTTAATGGCAATTATTAAGTACCTGCCTATCAGATGTCTGCACATTTCCTCTGATTGGGTGTGGGTAGGGGGTGGACATTATGCTGCATTAACATTCACTACTAACCGATTTGTTGGTTAGTTGGGTAGATTTTACGGCATGTCAACACTTGTTGAATTATACTATGCCAAAGAAGTTTTGTTTTATTCATTCTTGCTGGGTATTCAAAATTTTATTATTTAAACTCAATTTTTTAAAACAATTTTTAACACTCACTTTTTTCTATTAAACTAGCTATGTGCAAAACACGCTCTTTTAATACGCACGAGGATTGTTAAAAAAATATTTTAAAACGTCAATTAAAAAATTGAAAATTAACTTTTTAATGTTTTCTTTTACGTTTAATATAAAGAACAATTCCAAGTTTATGCATTATAAAAAAAAGAAAAAACAAATTTCTCTTACATAAAACCTAAATATTTGCATTTTAAAGTAAATTCCCGTAAAAAAATGTGATTTGTTTACAAGTATACACATAGTATCCTTGTCAATGCACTTACTTCAACATTTCTCCATTAATCAGATAGATCAACCATTATACAATGAAAATTTCAGATCAATATTCAATTATAAGTGTCAGGCGAACTGGTTGGTCGGTTGTTTTGTTTTACGACACATCAAACTTATTTCAGGTCATTTAATACGAAATCAAGTCATTTTGATAAAAAAAAGTACTCAATTTGCTTAAAGTACTTTTTATCGCTAAAATATACATTTCCGAATCTTACTTCTGCTAACTTCTGCTTACTTCGCCTACTGGTTCCTGCTATCTCGTCTGGCCGCCATGTTAATCTTGTTGATTTGGTGGGCTTACTTCTCTTCAGGGCTTCTGCTGGGGTTTGATCTTCTTCGTTGATTTTTTTTTTTTCGGGCTGTTATCTCTTGTTTTTAATATTCAATTAACAAACAAGATTTTGTTGTTTTCTTGATCAGGCTTTATTTCCAGACTCCAGCCCGTGATCCTCCATTGCGGTGAGAAACTGTTGAGAAATTTCTCATATAAGGTGTGTGTTACCCTTCCAAAGTCTGTCCTGATAATTCTGGTAGTTGGTATTTCTAGTTGGTCTGCCCTCATAGCGGGGATTGGAGGTTTTACCCTTTTTAAATTGGGTCTTCAGTTGTATAGTTCCATGTTCGGATTCCCCAGAGTACATACATCAGAGCGGCAACCTACTGGACCACCCACTCTGAAATCTGCGTCGCATCTAACTTCTAATTCCCACGCGTCTGTAATGGTGCGTCTGGAAGGGATCATGTAAAAAGGTTACTAACCGCCAATGACTGTCGGGTAACTTTCCACAGGACCCAGTTATACTAAGTCTAACGGACCTTATACAAAATTTCTAACTACAGGTACGCTCATAATTTATAACCTGCTTATAAATTATGCCTGAAATCACCCTGGCACAACACCATGAAGCTAGGAGGTCCAGAAGAAAGCAACAAAGCACCTGCACATCAACATCTTCAGGGACAGCCTTCATATGCGACATCTGTGGTCGAGAATGTTTTTCTAACATTGGACTTTACAGTCACAGGAGGCACTGTAACTTCAGGGGCAAAAAACTATATTATAGTCTTCCGAGACTGAAATGCCAATACTAATAAATTATGTGACTATTCCCCGGGGCTCCAGAACTGGAACTTCATCAGATAGAGTTTAACGACATACCCAGGACATTAACAACTCCAGCTAACACCTTCTAACTCATATATGTTAAAGGGAAGGGTTGCCATAAGGGCAATAGGTTGGTACAATCATGTAGGTGCATGGGCCTGACGTAACCCGCTGATTGCACCCGGAGGAGGCCAGTCCGACCGCCCGTCTTGCCTAAATAAGTACCAAAGTGGAGTGTTGCATGTCATGAACTGCTCATCAATCAGGGTTCCGCCCTTAAACATCACGGATCACCACCCATGGTAGCTCAATTTGGTGGTGTCTAACCCGGTGCAGAGGTATAGTCGGTGTATTCTAAAGCCCATCCGACAGAGCTGAGTGGTGGGAGGTATTACGTAACATCAACTGCCAACCGATTAGTGTGTTCGTTTAAATACTTATGTGTAGTATTGTATATATCAAGACTCGCAGTTTTTTTTTCCCTTTGAAATTCTGTCTTAAACCGCTTCAACCAGTTTATTCATATCCAGCAACTCTCTCAGCACGTTCCTCGGATTCGTGTTGGGGATTAATATATTTAATAATGCATAAAGCATATCTTTACGAACGTTAATTTAATTGATATAACTACAGTTAACTTCGTTAGTTCTTCTTCACAGGAACAGTTGCATCCACATTCTACACTGACACACACACATACATACGCACACACACACACACACACACACACACACACACACACACACACACACTTAGAGACACCCATAGAGACACACACAGAGACGAACATGTAGATGCACACAAAATACACACAAGTTATTTTTGTATTATTCCCATATCTTTTAAATTTTATATGTATTTTTTAAATTCCTTGTTACTTATATATTTATATTAAAGTTATTGTTTTTTTTATACATTATTTTCTTTTTCATCATTTAATTTCATTTTTGTATCTCATTTCTACGTATTTACTTATCTTTCCACACAGACATAGACACACACACACGGAGACGCACACTAAGATGCATAGAAACGCATAGAAACGCACAGGGACGCTACACACACACACATTACACACACACACACACACACACACACACACACACACACATGCATACAGACACAAACAATCACACACACAAATTATTCTTATTATTCCCACATCTTTTAAATATTGTACGTATTCTTTATTCCTTTTTACTTATATACAAGGTGTGTCAAGAAAGTATCGAGATTTTTTTTGACACACCTTGTATTCTGAAAAAAAAGCGTTCAATTCATTCTTTATTCTTATCTTGGTAAATATAGCTTTAAGACTTAGTACTTTTTTGACACACCTTGTATTCAGAAAAAAAATTAATGAATGGAACGTTATTTTTTCAGAATATAAGTTGTGTCAAAAAGTACAAAAAATCACGATACTTTTTTGACACACCTTGTATTCAGAAAAATAATTAATTAATGGAACGTTATTTTTTTTCAGAATATAAGTTGTGTCAAAAAGTACAAAAAATCTCGATACTTTTTTGACACACCTTGTATTCTGAAAAAAAAATGTTCCATCATTAATTTTTTCAGAATACAAGGTGTGTGAAAAAAGTATCAAGATTGTTTGTACTTTTTGACACACCTTGTATTCTGAAAAAAAAATTAATGAATGGAACGTTATTTTTCTTCAGAATACAAGGTGTGTCAAAAAGTACAAAAAATCTCAATGCTTTTTTGACACACTTAGTATTTATATTAAAGTTATTATTCTTTAAAAATTATTTTCCTTTTATATAATTCAATTTTATATTTGTATCTTATTTCTATCTATTTATTTATTCATCTTTCCACACAGACACAGACACACCCACCAACGGAGACGCACACTGAGAATCATAGAAACGCATAGAGACGTATAGTGACACACACACACACACCACTCACACACACACAAGTCATTTTTATTATTCCCAAATCTTTTAAATATATTTATTTTCCATCCATTTTTACTTATATTAAAGTTGTTATCCTTTACACATTTTTTTTTTATTACTCATTTTTATATTTCTATCTTATTATTTCTGATTTATTTGTATTTTACTGCCGGCTTCTTTGAGATTTGATGGCACGTACGTTTCGAGGAACCATTTTAGATTAGCTACGTTCAATCTTCACCCAGCCCCTGAGAAAATATAGACAGATAGCGAAATCAAACAGATATTTCTAGTTTCAAACAAAATCATTTCTTACTACATTGTCATTTCGAAGATTTTCGAGGAAAAGATGAATAGACAACAAAGGTGTTGTCACTTTACCCCGGTGACAAAAGGACTGGCACTTGGTCGTTGTATAAACAAACATACAGACATACAGAATCTTTTATATAGACTAGCAAGAATATGCTCTACCCGGGCAAGTTTTAATGTAATGAAATATGTTATAATAAAAAGACTAACGAAATTAAATAAGAACGCATATAAAAATATTACACTTATTTTAATTATATTTCAATTGGGTTCTATATAAAATCATTCTTAGGATTGTTTTTTAATATGTCGTAGAATAAAAACAATATTATTAGAGATCAATAAAACCAATTACTTATTAAACCCGGTTTTGTTAAAAACCAATATGCAAATTAACTACACCATATATTATGTATACCTTTATTTATTGGTGATATATAAGACAAATAGCAGGATTTTAAATATACAAATAACATGGATTGTTTTGAGGCAAATATAACTTAGATTTTCATAGTATCAAATTATCTATGATTTTGACTATAAGATAAATACTCATTGATAAACTTACGCAATTCTCGAGAATAGTCTGACATAAGCTGTGACGTAGTTTCGATTAAATACAGACATACACAGAATCTCCATAATAATAATAATAATAATAATATAATAAAAATAATAATAAAATAAAAAATGGACAAATATCTGGACCTTGCCAGAGAACTGAAAAAGTTATGGAACATGAAAGTGAAAGTTATACCAGTTTGGATATCAAAGGAAGGATTGAAACCATTCAGAACACTGCACTGCTGCAATCTGCCAGAATACTCAGTAGAGTCCTGGAGACCTGAGGAGATTTGCTGTCACTCAGACTCCAGTGAAATACCATCAGGTAACACTGGTGTGAAAACTCAAAAGGAGTAAATAATAATAATAATAATAATAATAATAATAATAATAATAATAATAATATATAAACGCCGATATCGCAATACTCCGTTATTACAAATATTTTACAGACGCTGCCGCTGTCAATAACAACAAAGACAAAGAACCCGTTCAACAGGAGCGACATTCATTTGAAGAAGAGAATCTAACGATCCCGAAAATTTATGATAACAAATAATAAAAAATAAGTGAATCCAGTACTCCATAACATCGTGTTCCTTCATTCATTTTTAAATGCTTCATAATAACGCCCAACTTCAACATAAAAAAGACACACACACACACACACACACATATATATATATATATATATATATATATATAAGTAAAAATCACAAAAAAAATCTTTGGTGGACTGTTACACCGGTTCCTCCCCGATACCAAAAAGATGGCCCGAAAATTAGAAAGGATCAACCAAAAACTTGTCCGACAAAAATTGTCTGTACAGAATACAAAACTTGTATAAAAGAAAAAATGCTGCCAAAATACATTTATTTTAATATATATATATATATATATATATATATATATATATATATATATATATAATTAACGACTTACAGTTATATTGTAACTCAGAAGTCTTCACGGTAACAGTGCTCAATATCTGCTAATATAGTTACTTGTCAAATAGAAACCTATTATAATATAAACAAATGCAAATACGAATTCCATGTTAAGAAGAGGAAAAAGTCACAGCGATCAACTCATTTTGATTGATTGATTTTAACTGCACGTGAACCAGTGTTGGGTTATTTTATGCCTATATTTTAGGGAATTGCGTTTATTGTAAGCTCATATGATCTTTTTTTTTTTTTTTTTTCAATATTTCACTTCTGTTGGTCTTAAAGGCTTCATCAGAATGATTTCTTCTGATGGAGCCTCTAAGACCAAGAGAGGCGAAATATTAATTGAATGTAATTATCAGTGTTCGTTATTTATTTATTTTTTCCATAAATTTTCAACACATTTTTTTTCGGATTTTTCCTTATCCGTTATTTTTTTTTTTAGATTGTGTTTAAAAAATGAGTTTAAATTTAAGAATGTTGATTACCCATCAAGAATAATTTTGATATTGCGGACTGTTGTCCTCATCTTTATTGCGATATAGGCTGCTGTATCCTCGAATCTTGTTCAGGTGGATACGAGCGGGGATTAACGTTTTGTTTATACCACAATAAAGATGAGGAAACAATTATTCACATCAAGCCTCATCTCAAAAATACAGAAAAATAATATCTATCAAGAATTAATAAAATAAAACCTTTTCGGTATAAAATAATCCAACATGGATTGACATGCCGTAAAATCCAACCAACCAAATAAACAATTTAATAACCTCTTACATTTATCTAGTCTCAATTGAATTCCTTTTTTAAACCAAACATGGTTGACCACTTCAGAAACTCTATACCCTTATGTTACATAATCATTAGATACCTAATGATTATGACAGTAGTGTAGAAATCATTATGGTGATCAGTACAGCTGATGGCCTTGAGAGTGAGTGACAATGCTTGACCTCACTCTGACCTTGCCTTGCGGGATGATCGTGAGAATCGGAAGGGATTAGAAACCCCTTCCGGTTTAAGGTGTAAGCAAATCAGTGAGTTACAGAGGAGTTAGAACTTAGAAGCGAAGCTAGCAAGATGTGAGTCTCACTGCGTGATTGTCTGGTCTGGGGTTCTACGAATAAAGTAACATCATCGTAAATCTAAGTCTTGTAGTTATTACTAAAAGCTAACAATGACACAGGGCTTCTGATAAGGAACGATCCCCAACATAGACCAGACCCGGAATCCCCATATAAGAAAGACCAGACCTGTAGAAGATATACCAGATCCTGCCAGAAGAGTAGACGACCAGAATAAGACGTAAGAAAGTATATAACATATAGATATTTAGTGCCGTCAAAGAAAAGGCAACATGCAACACTTACTTAAATATGTAGATTGGTTTTGGTTTGTTTTACGGCATCTCAACCTCAGTGGATCATTTATTGCCAACAAAGTTTTTAAAATAAATTCATTCTTAATAGAGACTCTATTTCTATTCCAATTTTGGAACTCTGGGGAGTGTGGAGTACCCCTTCATCACGATTGCTTTCAGGGTCCCATCAATGGGTTAAATAGATCAATAAATGAGTTAACAAAAATGTCCTTAAAAAGTGGAGTTTAAAAAAAGAATTTTCAATCTCCATTGAATGAATATAACAAAATGTCTTTGGTATAAAATAACCAAACATGGGTTGACATGCCGTAAAAACCAACCAACCAACCAAAAAAACAAACTAACAGGCTTGAAGTAATTTTTGCTTTCCTTTCTTTATATCATTTCTATTATTTTGCTCGTCTGTCGTCCGTGTACCTGCGTCAGGTGTGTTATAAATATTTAATATTTACAATATCTACCACTCGACAGATGCCAAAATGACTTGAAGATAAACATTTGAAAAGGATTATACTTAACAGATAGGAAATGTTTGCAACATTCAAAGTACATGAATAGGGTTTATCTTAGTCGGTAGAGCATCCACCTAAAGGCCGCAAGGTTCCGGGCTTGATACCAGTCTGTATCACATATCGGATCTGTGCGGTAAAATAGATGGCTGGTGGTAGGTGTAACGCTCACACTCAGACAATAAAAACAATCTCCCTGATCTAGCGCAAGAGAAAAGGGAATAGACTCCCTCGCTGATCGGCTGATAACGACAATAGGGCATTCAGCCTATCTATTTACTATTGAAGTGTATCTATCTATCTATTTGAATAACTTTGACAATTTCAAAATAAACAAATAAATAAAAAGGACAATCTTCAATTATTTATTAGAGACATGTATGGGTTATTTACTCAGACTTAAATTGATGAATAATTCAAGGAAACTAAAACTATATCTGATGAAATAGAATAAAATAAGATATTTCAACTATATATATATATTATATATATATATATATCTTATTATAATGGAGATTGTGTGTTTTTCTGTCTGTAACCGAAACTATATTACTACTCAAGTAACAATTCCCTTAGTTATTTACGTCACATTCTACAGGATTTTATTTAAACTTCAATTGTTAATAAAATTGTTTTACATTATTAATACTGTTGGTAATATCTACATACTAATAACATACAATTGTATTTATATATACAACAAAATAGCAGTTTACAGTATGAATGGGAAGGTTAATTTGCATATTGATATTAAAAATCTGATTTTAATAAATATGTGCTTAGTATTATTGATTTCTAATTGTTTTGTTTTATCTTAATGAATATTATCTAAAATCTCAGGGATAAATCTGAAAAGAAATCCATTAACAAGAAAAAATAACTGTAATTTTATTCTTTACTTTCTATTTTAACTAAATAGTTAAATTAGGAAAATTTAGCAATGAAAGACGGGAGTGAGGGAAGAGTAAGTTTCAGTTGTTCTATTTTTTTTATTATACCCTCCTCTGTTTCAAATATTTTTATCTGCTTTCTTATTTAGTTTCATTAGCATTTCTAATTTGATACAATATTTTATTACATTAAAACTTAAATACTTGCACCCGGAAGGTGCATATATTTACTAGTATATATATGGTGATTGCCACTTCTTGACAGAATAAGGCCATTTCTACAAGTTCGGCGGTGATTGCGCGGTGCCCAGGCGTTCAGCTTTGTTTTTATTTACTGTTATACATATGAGCCTCTTCCCCGGTTTCCTCTCGTGTGTGACCGTACATGACTAAGAAACCCAGCCTTTGTCAGGCAGGCCCTGCCACACGCATCACATATATAGTCCGGCTTAAATGTAGGAAATGTATCCATGACGTTTGCCATGTGCCATTTGCGTAGGGACCGCTTCAGGATGGAGTGTTCGAGCCGTTTTACCTCAAAGCCCTTGCAGCTATATAGACAAGTTTTCTCCATCCTGCGCGATTCATAGCTATTTTCTCCCATTCATGAACGTTTATGTTGAGAATATAAAGTTTGGTTAACATATTATGATCATTGATTTTGATTCTCACTGTGTGCTCGGGATATTTCTTTCATTATACCACAGCACAACTAGGCTGTATAATTAATTATTGCTCATCACCAGTTATGATGCTTAGTAAAGTTCATCTCGCAATCCATTGATTGTGAGTTCGGGTACTCATATTTTTGATCTTGTGTCAAAGTAAGCTCAGCTTAGATAATACCAACTGCGACATCTTCCATGTTTATTCCCGGTCTACTAATAAAGGAAGCCACGACTGCGCATGCCCTGAAGCGACATTTTCACTTCCCTGGTTTCCATAAAAGAGAGCCCTCGCCACTAATGTATTTCAGCTACGACCTCCCCGCATACAATTTTTTTTTTCTCATCGTCAAATTTCATTTCCACTACCACACGGTCCCGGCGTATTCAGTTAGCTTCTGACTTTTGATACGCTGCAAATCATTCCCGAATTTCTAGTTTATTTTCACCGTATATTTCATTTGTAGCGTCTTTCGTGTTACCCCTCTCTTCCTCCTGTATCGCGCTCTACCTTTCCCCTCTGTCGTCTGAGTTCCCTTGACGCTCATTGCTTTCACAGAATGGAATTTAAGGTCTTCCTTTCTGGAAATGGCCTTTCATATTTTACGACACTGGCTTTTCGATACACAGGGACACACCCACACACTGACTCTCTCTCTCTCTCTCTCTCTCTCTCTCTCCTCTCTCTCTCTCTCTATCTATCTATCTCTTTTTCTCTCTCTCTCTCTCTCCCCCCTCTTTCAACACAAACTTTTCTCTCTCTCCCCCTCTCTCCCGCTCCCCCTCTTTCTCTCTATTCAACACAAACAAACACAACGCTCATTTTTCTCCTATTTTCTCCTCTCCCCTCCCTCTCTCTCTCTCTCTCTCTCTCTCTCTCTCTATTTTGACACACATGCACTCTCTTTCTAACTTTTCGATACACACACAGACGCGCGTGCGCGCACACAACACACATATCTTCTCTCTCTCTCTCTCTCTCCTCTCTCTCTCTCTCTCTCTCATTCTCTCTCTCTCTCTCTCTCTCTCTCTCTTCGACACACACACACATCTCTCTCTCTCTCTCTCTCTCTCTCTCTCTTCTCTGTCCATCCTCTCTCTCTCTCTCTCCTCTCTCTCTCTCTCTCTCTCTCTCTCTCTCTCTCTCTCTCTAAATTATTCAGACAATTCTATCCTCGTTTTTCATCTTGCTTCCTGATTTCCTTCCTTTTTTCTGATATCCCCTACCACGTTGTGTCCAAAAGCAAAACAGACAATTCTTCTTCTTCTTCTTCTTCTTCTTCTTCTTCTTTACGTCCTCCTTCTTCTTCCTTTACTCCCCTTCTTCTTCTTCTTCGTCTTTCTCCTCCTTCTTCTTCTTCTTCTTCTTCTTCTTCTTCTTCTTCTTCTCCTCCTCGTCCTCTTTCTTTTATCTCCCTCCTCCTTCTTCATCTTCCTCTTTCCTCCTCCTCCTCCTTCTTCATCTTCTTATTATTATTCTCCTCCTCTCCTCCTTCTTCTTCTTTTCTTTCTTTTCTTCATCTTCTTCTTCTTCTTCTTTTTCTTTTTCTTTTTTCTTCTTCTTCTTCTTTTCTTTTTCTTCTTTTCTTTCTTCTTCTTTCTTCTTCTTCTTCTTCTTTCTTTCTTCTTCTTCTTCTTCTAAGCTTTGCTTGATTTGTTACACACGACTTTTCTACTCAGTGGTTACCCATCTGAATAATGAACAAGGTTATCATTGCTTAACTTAAGAGATTCTCTTTTTTCTTCTTTCCACTTTCGTCTGAAGTTGTTTCTGTTCTATTTCATGTGACCCTCCACAAATAATTTTATCCAAATCTTCTTTATATTCTCTCCTTCTCGGCTTCTTTTGTCAATTTTGTCATCCAATTTTCAACATCTTCGTCTTCTTTACTTGTCAACTGACATACAATGATTTTTCCGGCCCTTCTATTTACCTATCGAATGAAATCTGTTAATATTTATCTGTTACATAATTAGCGGTGGGTGTGGCGCACCACCTCAGACGCCAAAGCAATCTCCTTGGTCTAGGGCTAGTGAAAAGGGGATAGACTCCCTCGCTGTCAGACTGATACCGATTTAGGCCACCCCGACGACTTTACTTTTTTTACTTACATAATTAGGAGTGTTTTCTCTACTGAGACAGCGTCGTCTCCGACGACTGGGCCATGTCCACCGGATGGATGATGGACAGATGCCGAAGGACATACTCTATGCAGAACTTTCGTCTGGTAAGGATAATATAAGGATGTCTGCAAGAGTGATCTCACGTGCTTTGGAATTACCCCGTCCAGCTGGGAAAATTTGGCTCCGGACCGCCCAAGGTGGCGGTAGGCTCTTCGTAGCGGAGTATTCATATCTGAAGTCACCCTGGCGCAACACCATGAAGCCAAGAGGTCCAGAAGAAAGCGACGGCAACAAAGCACCGGCACATCAACATCTTCAAGGACAGCCTTCAAATGCAACATTCGTGGTCGAAGCTGTTTTTTGAACATTGGAATACACAGTCACAGGAGGCACTGTAGCTTCAGGGGCACAAGAATTATATAGTCTTCCGAGACTGCAATGCCAATTTATCTATCGAATGAAAGCTGTTAATATCTATCGTTTACATCAATTAGGGGCTTGGTTAATTTGATGTTACAAAAGAATCAGTTTTAATAAAAGTAAGTAATGTTATATAATGGGTCTTTTGTCTTATTATGTGTGGGCGCCTTTCTTCTTGCGTGAAACGTCCCTTCAACTCAGTCCGTGGCACCCGAGTCGATTAGAAACAACTCCGCAACTTCTTGTCAACAAATGTTTGTTTTGGCCGTTACAAAATCTAGCAGTCGTCGGCGCAGAGAGAGATAGAACGAAGGTCACTGTAACAGAGTCGCTTAAATTAGATACGCTAAGCTTGTCATTCGCCTGTCGGCTGTCAGGCTGAGAGAGGAATATAAGAAAGAAATGTTATATTTTTCAATACGCCAATGTAGCCGCGTCGCGTGTCTCTCGAATAGACCGTTCGATCTGGAGTTTGCGCTCTCTCGTCTTCTTCGTTCTCCTTTTTTACTATTCACCCCATATTTTATAATTATAAAACAATCAGCTGATTATTTTCTTACGTCATATTTTAATTCGGTTGTATATTGTCATTTTGTATACAATGGAATT
>CM042164.1:67952798-67957798 GCA_023376005.1 Doryteuthis pealeii | reverse complement strand
TAATGTGGCTGTGTTGAAAGATTTGTGATAAACAGAGCGAGCGTTGCATAGTAATGTTTGAACGGGAATTATAGAAAGCAGTATCGAATATGGCTTCCATTGACGTCATAAATTTTATCCTAACTCCTGGCGTTGATTTTCATATATTAACTTAAGTAAAATATTGTCAGGGCTTCTTTCTCATTTTGATTTTATTCGTGGGTGTCTTTATTTGTTTGTTTTGTTTTTGTTCTTGTTTTCTTTTTTTGTTTTTTTTTCTAATGTTTGTTTATATTTTGAAATCACTTCTCCTCCGTACTATTTATGTTTGGAAATTTCCCGCTAGTCTTCCATGTCTGGGTGTGCAATGAAGGGGTGCGGGTATGGTTATGTATACATAAATATTTACCAACCCCTCCGTACGAGCAGGATGTGACACAAGGTCAATTTCTTAAACGGATTTAACAGCTTTGAATTCAGAGTTTTCTTTCTCTTAGTCTGATTACGTAGACAAGATTAAAGAGTTCAGTCTGTCCTTCTATTTGCCCATAGCTGGAGGATCGTCTATTACAGCTTCAATAATGAAGTAAAAAACAGCATATCAGACGTGTTAGTGGTGATGGGGGGACATTTTAAATTTGAATTATATTTATAATCTTTAATTTGTTTCATTTTAATAAAATAAAATAAAATAACATTTCTGATTTAAATATTGAAAATGGTAATTTTTTAAACCAATATTTTGTCTAAATTTCGCGAAAACGAGGATTTTTAGTCCATTTAAATAGACCATCTTTGATGTTATTTCCTCAAACTAGTGCTAGTAAAAGATCTATTTTTTTGGTATGAGTATTCAGTATACTAATATACAACTTTTACATAGATGGACAATTTGATATTTTTTAAAAAGTGAAAAATTGACCTACCCTATTGCACACCCAGATATGGAATACAAGCGGGAAAATTCCCATTATAAATAGTATGGAGAAAAAATAATTTCAGAATTCAAACAAACATGTAAGAAAACAACAACACCAAAAACAAGACTCTCCCTCCAGCTATGGGTGAATAGTAGGACAGACTGATCTCTTTAATCTTGACTACGTAATCAGTGTAAGAGAAGAAAACTCTGAATTCAAAGCTATTAAAGTCCGCTTAAGAAATTGACCTTGTGTCACTTCCTGCTCGTACGGAGAGGTTGGTATCTATGTATGTATACATATCCATACCCGCACCCCTTCATTGCACACCCAGGCAGGGAATACAAGCGGGAAATTTCCAAATATAAGTAATATGGAGAAGTGATTTCAAAATTCAAACAAACATTGAAAAAAAAAACAAGAACAAAAGCAAGACAAACAGATAAACAAATTAAGACACCCGCGAACTTTTAAAATATTTCATCTATTTTTGAGTTTTTAAAAGATATTTTCCGTTACTGAAGTTCTTCTTATTTAATCAGTTGTCCTTTTCTTGTTATATTTTTTCCTCACATTCTTATTCGGTATTTTTTTCTTCAGTTCTTCCCATTCCAGAATCATTCTTACCATTCCTCAATTTTCTGTTTCTTATCTTTATGGTATATCCACCTCAAAATTTATTTATTTATTTATTTATTTTTCATTTTTAAAAATCTTTTCTTCTCCTGAAATTTCCATTTCTCCATCTTCTTCTTAAAGTTCTCCACAAATCTCATCTTTTTCTCCGTCTCCCCCAGTGTGTTCTCGTCAACCTTCTTTCTTTCTTTTTTTTATTTCCCCCTCACCTATTAATTTTCTCCTCAACCCACTTCCATTTCTCCCTCTTCCTCTTAATCCATTCCTCATTCCTCTTTTCTTTCTCTTTCTCCCCCTCCTCCTTAATATTCTCCTCAGTCCTCATCTCTTTCTCTTTCTCCCCTTCCTTCTTAATGTTATCCTCAGCCCTCATCTCTTTCTCTTTCTCCCCTCCTTCTTAATGTTATCCTCACCCCTCATCTCTTTCTCTTCTCTCCTCCTTCTTCTTAATGTTATCCTCAGCCCTCATCTCTTTCTCTTTCTCCCCCTCCTTCTTAATGTTATCCTCAGCCCTCATCTCTTTCTCTTTCTCCCCCTCCTTCTTAAGTTATCCTCAGCCCTCATCTCTTTCTCTTTCTCCCCTCCTTCTTAAAATTTCTCCTCAGCCTCATCTCTTTCTCTTTCTCCCCCTCCTTCTTAATGTTATCCTCAGCCCTCATCTCTTTCTCTTTCTCCCCTCCTTCTTAATGTTATCCTCAGCCCTCATCTCTTTCTCTTTCTCCCCCTCCTTCTTAATGTTATCCTCAGCCCTCATCTCTTTCTCTTTCTCCCCCTCCTTCTTAATGTTCTCCTCAGCCCTAATCCCTTTCTCCCCTCCTTCTTAATGTTATCCTCAGCCCCATCTCTTTCTCTTTCTCCCCTCCTTCTTAATGTTCTCCTCAGCCCTAATCCTTTCTCCCCTCCTTCTTAATGTTCTCCTCAGCCTTAATCCCTTTCTCCCCTCCTTCTAATGTTCTCCTCAGCCCTCATCTCTTTCTCCCCCTCCTTCTTAATGTTATCCTCAGCCCTCATCTCTTTCTCTTTCTCCCCCTTCTTCTTAATGTTCTCCTCAGTCTCCCCCTCCTCTTAATTTCTCCTCGCCCTCATCTCTTTCTCCCCCTCCTTCTTAATGTTCTCCTCAGCCCTCATCTCTTTCTCCCCTCCTTCTTAATGTTCTCCTCAGCCCTCATCTCTTTCTCCCCCTCCTTCTTAATGTTCTCCTCAGCCCTCATCTCTTTCTCTTTCTCCCCCTCTTCCTCCTCATCCCCTCCTTCTTAATGTTCTCCTCAGCCCTCATCTCTTTCTCCCCTCTTCTTAATGTTCTCTCAGCCCTCATCTCTTTCTCCCCCTCCTTCTTAATGTTCTCTCAGCCCTCATCTCTTTCTCCCCCTCCTTCTTAATGTTCTCCTCAGCCCTCATCTCTTTCTCCCCCTCCTTCTTAATGTTCTCCTCAGCCCTCATCTCTTTCTCCCCCTCCTTCTTAATGTTCTCCTCAGCCCTCATCTCTTTCTCCCCCCTCCTTCTTAATGTTCTCCTCAGCCTTATCTCTTTCTCTTTCTCCCCCTCCTTCTTAATGTCTCCTCAGCCCTCATCTCTTTCTCCCCTCCTTCTTAAATGTTCTCCTCAGCCCTCCTCTTTCTCTTTCTCCCCCTCCTTCTTAATGTTCTCCTCAGCCCTCATCTCTTTCCCCCTCCTTCTTAATGTTCTCCTCAGCCCTCATCTCTTTCTCCCCTCCTTCTTAATGTTCTCCTCAGCCCTCATCTCTTCTCCCCCTCCCTCCCTCAGCCCTCATCTCTTTCTCTTTCTCCCCTCCTTCTTAATGTTCTCCTCAGCCCTCATCTCTTCTCCCCCTCCTTCTTAATGTTCTCCTCAGCCCTCATCTCTTTCTCTCTCCCCCTCCTTCTTAATGTTCTCCTCAGCCCTCACAGCCTCATCTCTTCTCTTTCTCCCCCTCCTTCTTAATGTTCTCCTCAGCCCTCATCTCTTTTCTCCCCCTCCTTCTTAATGTTTCCTCAGCCCTCATCTCTTTCTCTTTCTCCCCCTCCTTCTTAATGTTCTCCTCAGCCCTCATCTCTTTCTCCCCCTCCTCTTCTCTCTTTCTCCCCCTCCTTCTTAATGTTCTCCTCAGCCCTCATCTCTTTCTCTTTCTCCCCCTCCTTCTTAATGTCCTCCTCAGCCCTCTTTCCTTTCTCTTACCCTGTATCCTACTTAATGCACTACTCATCCCCATTTTTCCCGTTTCCTTAAGCTTCACCTTAACCCTCATCTCTTTTCCCATCCCCTTCTGAATATGCTCGTCAGCCCTCAAACCTCTTCTCTTTCTCCCTGTAGATGAGGGTTTTCATGCCCGGAGGATGACGTTAAACTCTATCTGATGGTGAGGTTCCAGTTCAGGAGGTCTGTGTAATGAGGGGGCCCCCTTCATCACCTTTGCTCCCTCTGACCCGGAGTGGTGCTACCGGTTAGGTTTCCATCTAAGGGTTAAATAGAAAAATATGTTTATAAAAAATAATTACACGCACACACACACACACACACACACATACACACATATATATATATATATATTATATATATATATAATATATATATATATATATATATATATATATATATATATATATATATCAAGCAGCAGCACCCACCCACACCTCAGAACCGATAGACGACTACAAGACACCGCCAGCTTTCCAAATCACTTTTTCCTTAGTCTGACGAAGAGAGCATTACACTCTTGAAAATTTACTAAATAAACAAAACGTAACACTTAAACAAACCGATATATATATATAATATTATATATATTATATATATATATATATATATATATATATATATATGATGGCAACAAACTCGTGTTCAAGTATTGCCATTGCTGTATAAAAAAAATAAATAAATAAAAGCTCAATAGTTCAAACAAAATAATGGTGAGCTTCAAAAAGTACAACAATGAGCTGCACGAAAGTGGCTCTTTAGTCCTGCTAGAGTCTTGCAATTCTTCCCACATTTACAGGTATTTCCAGGGAGCACAGGGTATTTTATTAGTCCATCCCGCCGATGCACAGATTGGTGACTGATCAGGCCAGCTTTGCTCATACATAGCCTTCCACACTGGTCACATAGTAGACCGATTTGAAGCCCTTGGTTGTTACTTTTTTATTCTTGCAAATATCTCGTTTCAACTGCTCATGCTGTATACGACCGGTCTCAGACTTTTTTGTGCCCTCCTGTTAAGCTCTTCTCCACTGCCCACGGTCCAAAACCTTACTCTCCCAGGTCTTCTCATCGATGTTACATTTTTCATGTCGACCTCAGGCAATCCTTGTATCTCATCTTGGGCCCTTGAGCAACGCGTTCCGTTTTAAAGTTCCCCATAGAACAGTTGTTTAGGAAGTTGCCCATCGTTCATCCTTACCAAATGCTCACTCCATATCAATCTATGTTTGATTATGAGAGATTCTATGCTTTGACATTTGGCTCGCTCTA
>CM042164.1:67945298-67947798 GCA_023376005.1 Doryteuthis pealeii | reverse complement strand
TTAATATTTTGTTTATCCTTTCAGTTTCTTTCTTGACTTTTTTTTACATTCTATGTTTATTAGGGATGGTAATGTACTCTTCTTATCAGCCATGATACAGATGATATTTCTTACATGTTAACCCTTCTTGTTACTGACTCATTGCTTACTGCGTCTACTTCTTCGTCTAGATCGGCAGCCATGTTCTGTGGGCTGCCTTCTATCTGCTGGGGGTTGATTTTCTTTGTTAATTCTTCTTACAGGAATTGACTGGACAATTTATTTTCAACCCTGCCCATTTGATTCCACCGCAGGGAGATGGACCCCAGGAGCTGACAATACGTCTACGTCCTTCAAAGCCGGGTCAAATCTGTAACTAAACTAACTTATTTTCATGGCGCCCAATCGCGCGCCTTCAAGGGGCCAAAGACTATTAACCTCCACAAGTGTCCCTAATTCAAATTCTAACTATCACAATTTATGATTCTTCATAAATTGTAACAATTACAGCTGTGTCCATCTCCTACAACACTAACCGTTAGGCGACGAGCGCCTCAAAATAATATAAAGAAAGAAAAAGCAAATAAATATATTAGAAAAAATATAAAAGGAAAACCATCGGTAAAAAAAGTTAGAAAAGAAAGGATTTGTATCTTGGAAATCTCAAAGAACTGAGGATTCTTGTCTTATATCTTGAGCCACGCGCACTTTTCAACTGTTGATGATCTTCAAGAGCGGATCATACCGTAATTCGCCGTGAAACTGACGCCTCGCCAAACACGATCATCTCTTTGACGAACTTTTATCGATTCGAACAGATCGATACCATTTCCTCAATATTCCACGGATCAACGCCATCTCTAGAAATGCCATCATCGTCACCGATCGGAGACGTCAAAGAGCCGTTCTATGAATATGTGGAGAGACGTTCTGCTTTGTGATGGTGTGTGGGAATGTTGATATTGATGAGCGGTGGCTTTGTGATATACAGTTAAAAAAAAGAGCAAGAAGAGGACGACAAAGTAAAAAAGAAAATAATATTTACTTTGCTTAATGCTAAAGCCCCAGAGTTTATCTTCGATGATACTAAGTTTCCGTTAAAGTTTCTCAGTATTTCAGAGAACAATCTCTTCAGTTGATTCTCTTAAAAATAACATAAAATAGATTTTCTCTTTTTGTAGATGGCAACTGCCTCTCGTTGCATCTTTGACGTTGAATACCGTCTCCTTCATTTCCACACATCGATTTGATTGTCCAAAGGCAAGCTAATATCTATCTAACTATCTATATCTATCTATCTATCTATCTATATATATATATATATATATATATATATATATATATATTATATATATATACGTATGAACAATTAAGATAGATAGATAGACATATATATATATATATATATATATATATATATCTATATATATGTTATCTATCTATTTAATTTATATATATATATAATTATTATATATATTATATATAATATATATAATATATATATATAATATTGTGTGTCTATCTATCTATCTTAATTTGTTCATACGTCGAATACCGTCTCCTTCATTTCCACACATCGATTTGATTGTACAAAGGCAAGCTAGTATCTATCTATCTATCTATCTATCTATATATATAATATATATATATATATATATTATATATTATATATATATATATATTATATAAGTAAGTAAGTCAACGGGCGGCCTAAAGTCGGTATCAGCCAGTCAGCGAGGGAGTCTATCCCCTTTTGAATAGCGCTAGACCAAGGGGATTGTGTTTTAGCGTCTGAGGTGGAGCGCCACACCTACCATCAGCTCCTTACTTTACCGCACAGATCCCTGTGCTACTCATACGCTGAGTTGGCGGGGACCGGTATCGAACTAGGAACCTTGTGGTTTCTAGCCGAACGCTCTACCGACTGAGCTAACCCGGCCCCTTTGTCTATCTCTCTATCTTAATTTGTTCATACGTCGAATACCGTCTCCTTCATTTCCACACATCGATTTGATTGTACAAAGGGCAAGCTAGTATCTATCTATCTATCTATCTATCTATTATATATATATATATATATATATATATATATATATATATATTATATATATCTTAATTTGTTCATATCTATCTCAGTTTGTTTCTATATATCTTTAAATTTGTCTATGTCTCATTCAGTTTTGTTCATATCTCTCTATCTATCTATCTATCTATCTCAGTTTATTCATATCGATCTGACATATCAGTTTATAATATATATATATATATATATATATATATATATATATATATATATATATTATAAACTGATATTCACACACACACACACACACACACACACATATATATATATATATATATATATATAATATATACAGGAAGTTGAAAAATAGAAAAACAAGAAGTGTTCCAAAAGATAAATTATTCATTCTTCATGTTAATATCAACACTATAACGTTTCGGTTTATGCAACCTTCATCAGGACACCTGGTGAAATCTTGTGTGGAGATGGTACGAGACA